>OY744527.1:41403793-41428793 GCA_963556195.1 Sepiola atlantica | reverse complement strand
CACAGGCACACATGTAGAGAGACAGGTAGAGAGACAGAGGGAATAAGAAGGACCGTTGAGAGAAAAAGGAGACAGCTCACAGAAAGTAATGATCAGATATTTACAACTAATGTACATTTCTGTTACAGCAAGTCACACTCTTTTATCGGTAGTTTAGTTTTTCACCTTTTTTTAAAATAAATATTTTAAGGTAGAAAAATATAAGTTTGATGAAATGGGTAAAAAACGTGTAAAATTGAAAGTATAAAAAATACTGAAAGTATAATAAAAATGTTGAAGCTATATAAAAAGGAAACTCACCTCAATTAGATTGTCAGTGCTTTTGACGCGGGTAACAGTCCTTCGGTATAATTTGGATTTGACAAATCTCTCAATAGTTGTGTTGAATTTCATAAAAATGACATAGGTGGCGTAGCTGAGTAGTAAAAGCAATGCTTCCCACCAGTAAATTTTTTCATCATTGAAAAACGCTATCAACAAAATAAGGTCTAGACTGTAAAAGGATACATCTCTAAAGAGGGGCCACCAAGTGAGTGCGAGGACCTCTTGGCTAAATAAGGCACACATACCAATAACGAATAAAATATTAAACACTGCAGAACCTGTAATTGTTCCAATTCCCACATCGCTGTAAGAAACGAAAATTCCAAAAATACTTGTAAAAAGTTCCGGGGCACTGCCACCAGCTGCCATGAATGTGGCCCCCGCCACATCCTCGGAGATGTCCAACTTCTCAATGATCACATTAAGCGAGGGCACAAAGAACTCATCACATACAACCGCCAGGGCCACAAACATGTATATGATACCTGCAATATAGAGTATAATGGCCCCGTTCCTTATCTGTTCCGATGAAAATAAATCCGTTGGGTAAAGTTTTTGTGGCTTGTGAGCTGTATCGTTTGTGGAAGTATTCCCTGTAGTTGTTTCCGAAAGAAGTTTTCGCATCATCACCCCATTTCCGTCGTCACCTGGGGCGGCCTCCACTGATGCCACCCCAGCTGCGCCGACCGCGACATCTAGGTGTCTGCTCCCGAAGGACAGCAAGTTTCTAGAGTAATAGAAACTTCCTAGCTGGTTCAATCCGTAAAGCATACAAAAAAACACGAGGTACCATATGCGACTCCGTCTGCGGAATAGTTTCCATGGCATGATTGAAGTTATACAATTATATTCAGCATGGAGAGGGAAAAAGTACAGGGATCTCCGTAGGGTTAGGGGGTTGGGATAATCACAAGGGAGACAATCTATAAAATCACGGTTTAACTTTATGTGTTAATAAAGTATTAGAAAGATGCGTCGGTGGATGTAAGGTCAAGGAAATACTGATTCAGTTGTGAGATTTAGTTAAAAGTAGTTGGAAATGAATAAGAGTTAAGCTTTGAGCCGTAGAAGTTAAAACATGGCACTTTACAGAGAGGCAGTTACAACGACAAGAGACAGACTGAGAGAAGAAATAGAAGAGAAAGTGAAAAAAGTGTAGAAAGATGAAAAGTGAAAGTCTGGTATTATTAAGAAGTATCAAAACAAACGGTGCATTATGGTTGCAGCTGACTGAAGCGAAAATGATTTCAAAGATGAGGAATGATGTAAGTAATTATAAAAAAGACACAAACAGTTTTTTTTTTCTTTCTATTTTCAAATTTGAAAAAAAAAAATAAGAAAGTGAGAGAGAAAGAGAGAGGAATGCCTTGTATAATCCGTTTAAGTAGCGGGTCAGTATATTGTTATCGCTCTGCTTGGACTTGCTGCTGGTGTTGTAGGAGGGTTGGTGCTGCGGTTACCGATGCCGGACAATGAAGCAAAAAAAAAAAGGCGAGAGTAAAGTATGCGGGAACAGGGAGGTAGAGTGGTCGGGTGTGTGAGTTGGTAAGTTATGTAATTAGTTAGTATCTACAAGTACAGGTGAAAATAATGGTACTCTCAGATTTGTACACGTTGCCTTTATAGTTTGTCGGCGGTGGAAATGGTGACTGCGTTGTCTGCGGATGAAGCAGGATAGGCTAGGGGATAACAATGAAGAAAAAAAAGAGAACAGGAAAGACCAGCTGTGGAGGAGTCCATCCAGCATCAGTGACGATGGAAACGGGGGATGATGATTATAATGATGATGATGATGTTATGATATCAAGTCAGCTTGAGATAGATCCTCATACGGAACAGGGCAAAGGGAACACAGGGGTTACAAGCATCAGGTGGTGCAAGCTGGTGGCTGGTGATGTCAACGACAACAACAACAACGGCCGATGACACTAGTCGTGCGGGTATGAAACAAGGGTGATATGGCAGTGGCCGACGAGGAAGATTTGACGAGAAAGTTGCGGAACTACTAGGAGAATGCCACGTCTGATCCGAGTAGAACAGGTTCCGACGGTTGGAACTCTGAACTAAACCGATATGATGCTCGGGTGGTTGCGGCAGTACCAGCAGTGGCCACGGTAGCAGAAGAAGTGGGAATAGTTGCGTTGGATGGAGCAGTTGTAGTAGTGGTAGAAGGAGCAGCTGTAGTAATTTCCAGTATTGGAAGCATTCACCACTGTTTTACGACAGCGCTATGGAAAGAGACAGTGTAACACTAGAGATGGTGATGGGTGTATCTTTAGCAGTAGCTCCAGTCGTAGCGGTATAAGCAACAGAACGGCCGAGAGAGTCTCATTGGTGAGCAAATAGTGTCTATGTGAGTTTATTGCGGTAGTCAGTCATAGGATACGGAAAAAGGTGGAAGCAGTTCAAATAGTTGCAATCAGCCAGAGGAGGGGGGGGGGAGTGAAGATGGTGATGTCTTTTCGAAGGAGTTATGTCATTTCAAGCTAATTTCTGCATGCATCAATATGCGAGTCTTTCAGTGCTATCATATATATATATTTATGTATATATATATATATATATGTATGTGTATATATATATATATATATATATATATATATATATATATATATATATATAAATATGTATATATATATGTATATATATGTGTGTATATATTATGTACATATGTATATATATATATATATATATATGTGTATATATTATGTATATATGTATATATATTTATATACATAATATATACACACATGTATTTATATATATTTTATATTTATATATATATATATATATATATAAATCGATGTGTTTATATATTATGTATATATATATACATAATGTATACACACACACACATATATATATAAATATATATATATATATATATATATAAATATACATATATGTGTGTGTATATATTATGAACATATGTATATATATATATATATATGTATATATATATATATATAAAATATATATGCATATATGTGTGTGTATATATTATGTACATATATATATATTTATAAATATATATGTGTGTATATATTATGTATAAATGTATATATATTTATATACATATATACATAATATATACACACACATATATTTTTATATTTTCATATTTATATATATATATATATATACATAATGTATACACGCACACACATACACACACACACACACACACACATATATATATATATATATATATATATATATATATAGTAAGCTATGAAAATATATTTATCGCAATTAAGCTACACAGAGGCTCCCGCGTTACATCCCAGCCTGAAGATCCCCCCCTGGGGATGAAACGCGGGAGTCTCTGTGTAGCTTAATTGCTATAAATATATTTTCATAGCTTACTACCTAGCTCTACTTACGTATCGAGCACTGTTGAAATAAATACTGAAAATTAGCACATAAAAAATTATATCGCCTCATAAAATTTTATGTGGATACATGAAACAGTAATATATATATATATATATATATATATATATATATATATAAAAGTTTCAACGGATTTACATCTACAGACACTAATACAATACGTGTACTATATATATATATATATATATATATATATATATATATATTAGTTTTTATCAGGCTCATGTATTTAATCACGAATTCCTTCAGGAATAAAACACAGACGTTTCGGTGAAGCTCACTTGCCATAAGTATTTTTTTCTACTACTTAGCTCTACTTATGCATTGGTCACTGTTGTAGTAAATTCTAAAGCAAAACATATATAAGTAATATATTACATATATATATATATATATATCTACACACACTTTTATGTATACATTTTTATAAATATATATGAATATACATGTATATGCATGTGTGTATATATTCATATACATTAATTAATATATATATATATATGCGTGTATATATAAATATATGTATATAAATGTATAGATACAAGTGTGTGTAGATATATGTATATATTTATATACATATAAAAATATACACATACTAAATTATGATAAAATATACTTAATCTTATACTGTACTGCAGTTTTCGGTATCAGACGTTTATCCGACTAACGTCAATCAGTCAGGTACCCCTTAGATGATCGGTGGTGCCGTGAAACTGCAGTAAAGTGTTAAGACAAGTACATTTTATTCTCACTAATATTTGATATTGCTCTATCCAAAAGGATATCGAGCCTTTTCCTTCTCCAAAATCTGCTGGGATAATTTGATTTTGTTCTGATTGAGAATATGGGTTTCTTATATATATATATATATATATATATATATATATATATATATATATATGTATATATATATGTGTGTGTATTAACTAATATATCTGTTGTACGATCAAGATATATTTTGGTTCATTAATTTGAATAATTCGTAGTATATATATATATATATATATATATATATATATATATATATATATATATATGAAAAGAAGGATGAAGGTAATCCGACGTAATGAGAAATGAAAAAGGAAAAACCAAAAAGGAAGTTTTTATGTGTTTATCAACGTTTCGTCTTTATTTGTAAGACTCCTTCAGGATGATAATATAAAGAAAAATGTCATGCAAGTACGTGGACATGTAGGGTTGACATGGTGGGTTTAAAGGAGGAAATAGTAGCCACTACTGGAAAACAGTAGGGACCGACGTCCGGACCTGGTGAAGTCAGTTGCGAGGAATGAAATAAATGTTGAAGAAACTTCTCTCGCACTCTCACCCTTCCACACCTCCCACTCTTAAATCTCCTCAATTTTTCAAATCCTCTCTAAAATCGTGACGCTTACCTATCCACCAAAATCATAGAGCCTCCCCCTCCTTTTCTACCAATCTTCCATTCCTCTGCATACCCCCCCCCCCACACACACACACATCTTCATTGACCATGACCCCTAACCTTTCTGGTCAAACATTCCCCCCTCCTCTTTCCCCACCCCTACACTCCTTCACTCACTGCCATCCACATTACTCCCGCTAACCCCAACCCTCCACTTTTTCACTTACAACCATCCACAGTATCCCTGCTCACCCCCACCCTTCCACTTTTTTCACTCAGTTTCTTCAACATTTATTTACTGTTTTCCAGTAGTGGCTACTATTTCCTCCCTTCAACCCACCATGTTAACTCTACATGTCCACGTACTTGCATGACATTTTTCTTTATATTATCATCCTGAAGATATATATATATATATATATATATATATATATATATATATATATATATATATATATATATATATATATATAATCCGAGTATGGTATAGATTCACAGGGTATAAATCCAGGGGAGTTGAACCGGGTTTACGAGGGTGCTCAATAAAAATATAGAGCAGAAATATAAATGATAATTTATTTCATTTTGACTACAAAATTGATTTTGTTTCACGAGAGCAGTTTGAGGAACTCCCGATCTTCAGGTCACGAAATAAAATTATCTAATAATAATTTTATTTCGTGACCTGAAGATCGGGAGTCCCTCAAACTTCTCCTGTGAAACAAAATCAATGTTTTAGTCAAAATGAAATAAATTATCATTTATATATATATATATATATATATATATATATATATTACAAATTATTCGAATTGATGAACCAAAATATTTCTTGATCTCACAAGATGAAAGTAGCAATTATACATAGGGTTAAAGTTAAGGTTAGGGTTAAGGTTAAGGTTAAGGTTAGGGTTACATAGGGTGTTGCGGCAAAATCTGAAGCTAAAGCTACGCCAAGATCGCCGCTGACCTGGTCTGTCACAAGTTGACGATATGCTGAATGTTCAAGAAGGACATTGGTAACTCTTCCGCCCACAAGTCTTATCGCATGCTCATCACAAATGCCTCCAAAGAGTCGAGAAAGATCAAGGACGCAGCTTTGCTGAATGCGTTCAAGCATGGGTCCGCCAGGATGCTGAGGTTCTAGTCTGATGAAAATAATTTCGAACTGGCAGAACAACAGGTGGATCTGCAAAGACATCGAGGAGCTTACCATCGTGAAGCAGACAAAGTTTCCCTACTCCCTCATGGTCGTCGTCGTCATCTCCGTTCTACATTCAAAAGGGCCTGAGACTAATTCTCAAGATATACCAGGAGGTTCTGAGAAGTGTGGTGCTGCCCTGGATAGACGAGATCGCAGCCGGACGCCCTATGTCTACCAGCAAGACTCTGTTCCTGCACACAAGGCCAAGATGACCCAGTGTGGATGCTCAACAATGTTCCTCCCCACTGGTCGCAGGACTTGTAGCTACTCTCCTCACTGGATGCAACACCCTTGAATATTTCTTCTGGGGTTGACTCTCCGAAGGCTGTTATCGTAGAGGTGTTCGCCGCTATAGACGAGTACATGGCCGCCAAAGTATGTGACTCATTTTGCACGCGCCTTTAAAAAGTCGTCTCCACCAGCAGTGGTTAGGGTTGAAAAATAATGTAGTATGTAACCTAAACTGTCGGGTCTCTGCACATACAACTTTTGGTTTTATTGCTTATTTCGTTTTATTTTTGAAGTGTTGGATTTTGCTGCAACGTCCTATACATAAACACACCGGTGTTTTATATTGCAAGTAAAACAATAACAAAGATGCTTAACAACATAGGCGATAAAAAATCGTACATCTATCGGGCAGGGCGTCTCGGCCTAGTGGTAAAAGACCATACTATAGAAATTTACATCGATGGTTCGATCCCTGCCCAGAGTAGCTATGCTGATGACGGCTCATAGCCAGAAACACGTGCCCATGGATTTCTTTTATGTACGTAAAAATTAATTTATATAAAAAAAATATACAAGTTAATTAATATATATATATATACACATCCACACATATATATATATATATATATATATATATACTAGCGGGGCTACCCGGCGTTGCTCGGGGTCATAAAAACATATATTTGAAGAAAGATCGTGTGTGTAACATCTTTATATTCAAACTTCTATGTCCGCCCCCTCTCTCTATAGCCGTCTCTTTATCTGCTACCTTTCTCTTCCCTGGTCGCCCCATTTCGCCGCTACTTTCTAATTTTGCCTTTTGCAAAAGCTGTTTCTTCCCCACCATTTCTCCTATTGCCCAGGGTAATAATATGACATATTTCTATAAAAAGTAACACCTCTATCTGCGCCTTCTATATAGGTACTTATCTCCACCACGGTGTTCATACTATATACGTATCTATTATCACCCTCGTGCGCATACTATATACGTACCTATCGCCGCCCCAGTGCACATACTATATACGTACCTATCGCCGCCCCGGTGCAGATACTATTTAAGTACCTATCGCCGCCCCGTTGCGAATGCTAAATAGTACCTATCGTTGCCCCGGTGTGAATGCTAAATAAATACCTATTGCGCCCCGGTGTGCATGCTACATAAGTACCTATCGCTGCCCTAGTGCGAATACTACAGACATACCAATTGCGCCCCGTTGTGCATGCTACATAAGTACCTATCGCCGGCCCAGTGCGAATGCTAAATACGTACCTATAGCCGCCCTGGTGCGAATGCTAAATACGTACCTATAGCCGCCCCAGTGCGAATGCTAAATACGTACCTATCACCACCACGGTGCGAATGCTAAATACATAACTTTTCGCCGCCCCGGTGCGCGTACTATATATGTACTGATCGCCGCCGCAGAGCGCATGCTATGTACGTACTTATTGCTGCCCATGTGTACATGCTATATACGTAGCTATCGCCACCCCTGAATTCTGAATACGTACCTATCGCCGCCCTGGTGTGGAAGCTAAATACGTACATATCGCCGCCCTGGTGCGAATGCTAAATACATACCTATCGCCGCCCCTGGTGTGAATTCTAAATACGTACCTATCGCCGCCCCGGTGTGAATTCTAAATAGTACCTATCGCCGCCCCGGTGAGGAAGCTAAATACGTACATATCGCCACCCCGGTGCGAATGCCAAATACATACCTATCGCTGCCCCGGTGTGAATGCTAAATACATACCTATCGCCGCCCCGGTGTGAATGCTAAATACGTACCTATCGCCGCCCCGGTGTGAATTTTAAATATGTACCTTTCGCCGCCCCTGTGCGCGTGCTATATACGTACCTATCGCCGCCCCGGTGCGCGTGCTATATATGAACCGATCGCTGCCTCAGTGCGCATGCTAAATACATACCTATCACTGCCCCGGTGTGCATACTATATACATACTTATTACCGCCCATGTGCACATGCTATATAAGTACCTATCACCACCGCTGAATGCTAAATAAGTACCTATCGCCGCCCCGGTGTGGAAGCTAAATACGTACATATCGCCGCCCCTAAATTTGGGCGGACCCCTAAAAATTTGGCCTGACCCCTAAAATTTTCCCTGACCCCTAAATCTCTCCAGCCCATAATTTTTCACTCTCCCCCAACCATGAGAAATATTTTGACTTCAAAACAAAAAAAAACAAAAAAATTTGGCCTGACCCCTAAAAAGTTCCGCCTGACCCCTAAAATTTTCCCCGACCCCTAAATCTCTCCAGCCCCCTAATTTTTACCTCTCCCCCAACCATGAGAATTATTTTCAGTTCAAAACCAAAAAAAACAAAAAAATGTGGCCTGACCCCTAAAAAGTTCGTCCTGACCCCTAAAATTTTCCCCGACCCTTAAATCTCTCCAGCCTCCTAATTTTTACCTCTCCCCCAACCCTGAGAAATATTTTGACTTCAAAACAAACAAAAAAAAAAAAATTTGGCCCGACCCCTAAAAAGTTCCGCCTGACACCTAAAATTTTCCCCGACCCCTAAATCTCTCCAGCCCCCTAATTTTCCACTCTCCCCCAACGATGAGAAATATTTTGACTTCAAAACAAAAAAAACATAAAAAATTAGCCTGACCCCTAAAAAGTTCCGCCTGACCCCTAAAATTTTCCCCGACCCCTAAATCTCTCTAGCCCCCTAATTTTTCACTCTCCCCCAACCATGAGAAATATTTTGAGTTCAAAACCAAAAAAAAGAAAAAAATTTGGCTTGACCCCTAAAAAGTTCGTCCTGACCCCTAAAAATTTCCCCGACCCCTAAATCTCTCCAGGCCCCTAATTTTTCACTCTCCCCCAACCCTGAGAAATATTTTGACTTCAAAACAAAAAAAAAAAAAAAAAAATTGGCCTGACCCCTAAAAAGTGCGTCCTGACCCCTAAAATTTTCCCCGACCCCTAAATCTCTCCATCCCACTAATTTTTCACTCTCCCCCAACCCTGAGATATATTTTAAGTTCAAAAAAAAAAAAAATTTGGCCTGACCCCTAAAGATTTGGCCTGACCCCTAAAATTTTCCCCGACCCCTAATCTCTCCAGCCCCCCCCCCAACTTTTTTTTTCAGTGTCCAACAACCCTGAGAATTATTTTCAGTTCAAAACAAAAAAAATCAAAAAAATTTGGCCTGACCCCTAAAAAGTTCCGCCTGACCCCTAAAATTTTCCCCGACCCCTCAATCTCTCCAGCCCCCTAATTTTTCACTCTCCCCCAACCCTGAGAAATATTTTGAGTTCAAAACCAAAAAAAAGAAAAAAATTTGGCCTGACCCCTAAAAAGTTCGTTCTGACCCCTAAAATTTTCCCCGACCCCTAAATCTCTCCAGCCCCCTAATTTTTCACTCTCCCCCAACCCTGAAAAATATTTTCTGTTCAAAACCAAAAAAATGAAAAAAATTTGGCCTGACCCCTAAAAAGTTCGTCCTGACCCCTAAAATTTTCCCCGACCCCTAAATCTCTCTAGCCCCCTAATTTTTCACTCTCCCCCAACCATGAGAAATATTTTGAGTTCAAAACCAAAAAAAAGAAAAAAATTTGGCCTGACCCCTAAAAAGTTCGTCCTGACCCCTAAAATTTTCCCCGACCCCTAAATCTCTCCAGCCCCCTAATTTTTCACTCTCCCCCAACCCTGAAAAATATTTTCTGTTCAAAACCAAAAAAATGAAAAAAATTTGGCCTGACCCCTAAAAAGTTCGTCCTGACCCCTAAAATTTTCCCCGACCCCTAAATCTCTCCAGCCCCCTAATTTTTCACTCTCCCCCAACCATGAGATATATTTTGACTTCAAAAAAAAAAAAAAAAAAAAAAATTTGGCCTGACCCCTAAAAAGTTGGTCCTGACCCCTAAAATATTCCCCGACCCCTGAATCTCTCCAGCCCCCTAATTTTTCACTCTCCTCCAACCATGAGAAATATTTTGACTTCTAAACAAAAAAAAAACAAAAATATTTGGCCTGACCCCTAAAAAGTTCGTCCTGACCCCTAAAATTTTACCCGACCCCTAAATCTCTCCAGCCCCCTAGTTTTTCACTCTCCTCCAACCCTGAGAAATATTTTGACTTCAAAACAAAAAAAAACAAAAAAAAACAAAAAAATTAGGCCTGAGCCCTAAAAAGTGCGTCCTGACCCCTAAAACTTTCCCCGACCCCTAAATCTCTCCAGCCCCCTAATTTTTAACTCTCCTCCAACCCTAAGAAATATTTTGACTTCAAAACAAAAAAAAACAAAAAAATTTGGCCTGACCCCTAAAAAGTTCGTCCTGACCCCTAAAATTTTCCCCGACCCCTTAATCTCTCCAGGCCCCTAATTTTTAACTCTCCCCCAACCATGAGAAATATTTTGACTTCAAAACAAAAAAAAACAAAAAAAGTTGTCCTGACCCCTAAAATTTAATTGTGTTTTTAAACGTGAGTTAACGCACTTCCTTAGCTATCCTCAAAAAAATAAATTTCATTAAAAAACATTAATTGGTTTATGAACTTGAGGTATTACGTAATTAAATTACAATATGACTCAGCAATTTCAAATTACTATAAAATATAATGAAAAATAACTGAAAAGCCCCCCCCCCCCCCGATGAAATATTCCCCATGGACCCGTAAGGGCTGGGTTAATAGATTCGGGAATACTCTCATCATCTTACCTTGTGAATTTTACATAAGAATACACTTTTATATGTTATGTATATATTCTCTAACCTTGTTTTAAACACCATAATTGTGTTTTTAAACGTGAGTTAACGCACTTCCTTAGCTATCCTCTAAATAATAAATTTCATTACAAAACATTAATTGGTTTATGAACTTGAGGTATTACGTAATTAAATTACAATATTATATAGATACAGGTAAATGCACATTGGCCTTTATTATAGATACAAATAAATACACATTGGTCTTTATTATAGATACAAATAAATGCACATTGGTCTTTATTATAGATACAAATAAATGCACATTGGTCTTTATTATAGATGCAGATAAATGCACATTGGCCTTTATTATAGATACAGGTAAATGCACATTGGCCTTTATTATAGATACAAATAAATGCACATTGGTCTTTATTATAGATACAAATAAATGCACATTAGCCTTTATTATAGATACAAATAAATGCACATTGGCCTTTATTATAGATACAAAAAAATGCACATTGGTCTTTATTATAGATTTGCTTAATACCCCCCCCCCCGAAAAGATTTGGCCTGAGGCGCTCACACCGGCGAATGCTGACACTCTCTCCTCGCAACAGATACTACACTATCTCCACCCTCTCCAAAAGGTGTGAGCGCCGGCGAATGCCGACACCCCCCCCTCCCCAAATTTGGCCTGGGGGACTCACACCGGCTAATGCCGTCACCCCCCCCCCCCAATTTGACATGAAAGGAGGAGGTAATGCCTATCATGATAACGGAAGGGAGGGGGGAGGAATATTAGCGTCTATTAAAAGGTTGTAGTGTTAGTGAATTTCTTCCCGCCACTTTGCATTATTTTTCAAATTATCTGCCACTCTCTGACGTCATGATATAACCGGACACAATTTAGAGCCAGACCGGGTACATCCGGCAAGGGATTATGGGACAGGTGCGGATGTGATTGAGCAACCCTTGTTTCACTACACACTCTTAACGTAGGATTCCTATGTTGTTATTGATGCATCCGGACAGAAGTTATTGGATGATCTGATACAACCGGACACAATTTAGGGCAAGACCGGGTACATCCGGCAAGGGATTATGGGATGTTTACAGTGACTCTGTGGTTTTATCGGATTAGTACATAAATACATTAGATTATTTCGAATTTACTATCGAATTTGACCTCCTAGAACTGCACAGGACAAACCCATAGACCGGCGGAATGAAGCCCCGAAGGCCAAGACGATACCAATCTATGGGGTGCAGTATCCATCGAAACTACACTTTGATCTTAGCCAAAAGAAGTGAATTAATGTCATTTTCGGTAATGCGTATGAAAGCTATGTTGAATTAGAGAAAAACAGCCTAAGGGAGTCTAAAATTAATTCTTGATATTCAAAAGTTATATAAGAATTTGTTAAATAGTATTATACAATGTTTGTTCAAAGAAAATCATAGTTATTCTTACTTATTAATTTAATAATGTCATTTGAACAGTCTCTAGTGGATAGATCGCTGTTCAGGTGTAGTTTGGTTATAAATACCCCAGTAAAACCTCAGAATTTTAATTTCGGATCTTTACTTGGTCTTTTGGCTAAGATCAAAGTGTAGTATCTGTTCTCGGCATTTTTGCCTTGAGATAAAGTGTATTATCTAGTCCTATCCGATAGGTGTCGATCTTACACTGCCGAATCAAAAATCAGATTATCATTTTATTTTTGAATCCCTTTTCCTTTTGTTCACTTCCTCTCCCCTAAGGTACGGGCTGATAAGCGCCCACGGTCGAGATCTCTCTCTTACCTACTATTACTCGTTTCGTCTTAGGCGCTCACAACAACGTATGCCGACACTCCCCATCCCCCAAATTCGGCCTGAGACGCTCACACCGGCGAAAATTTCGCCTGAGGCGCTCATACTGGCGAATGCCGACACTTCGCGTGAATCGCCCCACCGGCGAATGCTGACACTCCTCCTCCTCCCCAAATTTCGCCTGAGGCGCTCATACCGCCGACTGCCGACATTCCCCCGCCCCAGGTTTGGCCTGAGACGCTCATACCGGTGAATGCCGACATCCCCCCTCCCCAGATTTGACCTCGCCGAATGCCGACACCCCCCCTCCCCAGATTTGGCCTGACACTCCCCCATCCCCAAATTTCGCCTGAGCCGCACTGCCGACATTCCCCCTCCCCAGATTTGGCCTGAGGCGCGCATACCTGCGAATGCCGACATTCCCCCTCGCTAAATTCGGCCTGAGGTGCCCCACCGCCGAATGCCGACACTCCTCCTCCCCAGATTTGGCCTGAGGCGCACCGAATGCCGACACTCCCGCTCGCCCCCAAATTCGGCCTGAGGCGCCCCACCGCCGACATTCCCCCTCCCCAGATTTGGCCTGAGGCGCCCCACCGTCAAATGCCGACCCTCCCTTCCACCGCCGAATGCCGATACCGCCCCCCCTCCCCCATGTAATGCATGGGATGAGTGCATCATGACAACGGAACCGATACGACCCTACCTCTACACTTCTCAAAAAAGGAGGAGATAATGCATGGGATGAGGGCATCATGACAACGGAACCGATACTACCCTACCTCAACACTTCTCAAAAAAGGAGGAGGTAATACATGGGAATAGTGCATCATGACAACAGAACCGATACGACCCTACCTCAACACTTCTCAAATAAGGAGGAGATAATGCATGGGATGAGGGCATCATGACAACGGAACCGATACGACCCTACCTTAACACTTCTCCAAAAAGGAGGATATAATGCATGGGATGAGGGCATCATGGCAACGGAACCGATACGACCCTACCTCAACACTTCTCAAAAAAGGAGGAGGTAATGCATGGGATCAGTGCATCATGACAACGGAACCGATACTACCCTACCCCTACACTTCTCAAAAAAGGAGGAGGTAATGCTCACACCGGCGAATACCGTACCCCCCCCCCCCCCCCCAATTTGGCCTGAAAGGAGGAGGTAATTCCTATCATGATTACAGAACGGCCACAGGGAGGGAGGGGGGGGGGGAATATTATCGTCTATTAATAATGCAAATAAATGCACATAGGCGCTCACACCGGCGAATGCCGTCACCCCCCCCCCCCAATTTGGCATGAAAGGAGGAGGTAATGCCTATCATGATAACGGAAGGGAGTGGGAGGAATATTAGCGTCTATTAAAAGGTTGTAGTGTGAGTGAATTTATTCCCGCCACTTTGCATTATTTTTCAAATTATCTGCCACTCTCTGACGTCATGATGACCTGATATAACCGGACACAATTTAGAGCAAGACCGGGTACATCCGGCAAGGGATTATGGGACAGGTGCGGATGTGATTGAGCAACCCTTGTTTCACTACACACTCTTAACGTAGGATTCCTATGTTGTTATTGATGCAACCGGACAGAAGTTAATGGATGATCTGATACAACCGGACACAATTTAGGGCAAGACCGGGTACATCCGGCAAGGGATTATGGGATGTTTACAGTGACTCGGCATTTTTATCGGATTAGTACATAAATACATTAGATTATTTCGAATTTACTACATATTAACGTTGAAATTTCGTGAAAAATACGAAAAAACTGCTACCTTTTGTCGGAAAGTGGTCCGGTTGACTGTCAGCGAGTGAATCGTTTGTCGTGATTTTTAGATATTATGATTCCGGGATATGTACGGTGCTAAAGATATCAACTTTTTGACATGTCGCCGCGTAGTTTTTGAGGAGTATCTGGACATACAAACAAACAAACAGACAGACATACAGACAACTGCCCTTTATATAGGAGATATATATATGTGTGTGTGTGTGTGTGTGTATGCCAAGGTATAAAAATATATTAATATATACATAGTTATGTGATATATGTGTGCATATATATTTACTAATATATATGTGTGTACACATATATCCTTATATATATATATATATATATATATATATATATATATATATATATATATATTGATACATAATGAATCCTGTACACAAAAATATCTAAACATATACACTTACCTAACTTTATATAAATAGATATATCTGTAAATATAAGAGTAACACACACACACACATATATATATATATATATATATATATATATATATATATATATATATATATATATATATATATATATATATCCCTTCTTCCCATAATGTCAACCCTATATGTGCACGTACTTGCATAACATTTTTCTTTATATTATCATCCTGATGAAGTCTTATAAATAAAGACGAAACGTTGATGTACACATAAAAAACATCCCTTTTTAGTTTTCTTTTTTCATTTTCCCATTACGTCGGATTACCTTCATCCTTCTTTTCCCATATATATATATATATATATATATATATATATATATATATATATATATATATATATATATATATATATATATGCTAGAAGAATACTCATCCCAGGACGGGTAAAATTAAATTCCCCGAACATAAAAAGATTTTTGCACCACTTTTATGTCCTCTTATGAAGATTGAAATATAGATGTAATGCTACTAAACCTTATGTCTAGAATCATTTTTTCATATTTTGATAAAAATGCTATACATGACTTTGATTCTTGTAAAATGTCAACATTCCTGGAATTGCAATTTTTTCGTAAATTGGAATAAGGATTCAAGACTTAAGGTTTATTAGCATTATATCTTGATTATAATATTCGTAAGGGAACATGAAAGTGGTGCTAAACTGTTTCGTTCCAGGATGGATAAAATTAATTCCCCATAAAGAATAGTTTTGCACCACTTTCATGTCCCCTTATGAAGATAAACATCAAGATATAATGTTACTAAACCTTATGTCTAGAATCCTTATTCCAATTTTGATCAAAATTCATTACATGATTTTATTCTAGAAAATGTCCCAAATATTAAGTGGTCTTAAGAAGATATTAAAATTATAGGAATCTTACTTAATTGGTGTCTACAGACTATGGATCAAATTCAATGCAAATCTGAAATATTTGAATTTTCAAATGGTAGGTTGAACCCTTTAATATGACCTCCACCTAGAATCCCTATAAAATACTCCAAAGAAATTGAAATTTGAGGAATACTTATTGGTTGTTATCTAATACATATTAAGAAAATTCTATGTAAACTAAGATGTATCTGAATTTTTATGAAGGGCTTTCACCCCGATATGCATGAAACTAAATTAAATTAAATATAGCTTACATTACGACCTCTTACCCTTAGCAGCTGTGTTCCAAAATTCATAATGATCAGTTCATTAATTTAGGAATGACTTCTGTACACATAAATATATAAACATACACTTATATAACTTTATATAAATAGATATATTATATAAATATATTTATATATATGTATGTATATATGTGTGTGTGGGGGGGATTATGATTTATGATACTCTCCCTTCTAAGTATATGTTTTTTTTCAATTATATGTAAATGTACACAACACTTAACTGCAATGTGTGTCTATATTAATATATAGTATATATCGGATTGTATGAACAAAAGAGTCATTACAATAAAAAAATCATTTATTTGATTACTGGGTAAAATAAATCTTTTTATGATAGGTAAACTGAAAACCTGTATATTTATATATATTTTTTAATTTTCTTATCTTTCTGTTTTTGCTGGGGATGGGGCATCCTACAGGATGCCAGACATTCATCGGTTATTTCAGACACTCCAACCTAGAGATCTTTTTAAGATTCTAACCGCCCCTTTAAGTGCAATTGTTTGTATTTCTCTTGCACTCGATTCACCGGGTATAGTCGCCAGATAGCTCTTGAAATTCTTCTTCATTATTCCTGTTGCTCCTATAATTACTGGTATGATAGAGATTTTCCTAAGATTCCAGTTTCTTTTCATGTCGTACATAAGACCTTGGTATTTCGTAATCTTTCCCCCCTTCAGCTCTGTTTAATCCTGCATCATTAGTGACACTGACTTCAACTAGGGTTGCTGTCTTGTTCCCTTTGGTCCCATATTACGATGACAGGTTTAACAGCTCCGTTTTTTTATATGTAGCTGTAGGGATTGCATAGTCATAGTTGATGGTGTATAAATTATTTTCAACTGTTCTTTCTGGTATATGCTCCCAGGACTTGCTGCTATAGTGGATATTAGACTTTTTACATACAGTCCAGTGAAGATATTTACACACTTCGTTGTGTCGCATTGTATAATAGCCATGCCCCAGGAGAACCTTACAACTGGATGTCAGGTGGCTCACACTCTCTACTTCTGTGTGGCAGAACCAGCACTTGTCATTATTGCTGAGACCACTCATCTTTTTAAAGGGTGTATATATATATATATGAGTGTGTATACATATATATATACGCATGTTTCCATGTATATATAATTGTGTCTGTGTGTTTATATATATACATTTATATGTATGTACGTATACAGATATATATTTTTTTATATATATAAAATATATTAGTATATATATGTGCATTTATATACATGTGTGGATATGGATATATATATATATATATATATATATATATTTATATATTTATAAAGTTGGGTATGTTTATATGTTTATTTATTCATGTGTACAGGATTCACTACTAAACTGAGTAAACGCTTATTATGAATTTTAGTAACAGAGCTTTTAGGCCTAAGGAGTCCAAATATGGGCTGTATTTAGTTTAAATTAGTTTTACACAAAGGGGGTAAATATGATTGAGATTCCTCCGATTTTTGTGAATATTTTAACAATAGTTATTAGACATCAATGAATAAATATCTACTAAATTTCTAATAAGTTTTTTGTGAATATTTTAACAATAGTTATTAGACATCAATTAATAAATATCTACTAAATTTCTAATAAGTTTTTTGTGAATATTTTAACAATAGTTATTAGACATCAATTAATAAATATCTACTAAATTTCTAATAAGTTTTTTGTGAATATTTTAACAATAGTTATTAGACATCAATTAATAAATATCTACTAAATTTCTAATAAGTTTTTTGTGAATATTTTAACAATAGTTATTAGACATCAATGAATAAATATCTACTAAATTTCTAATAAGTTTTTTGTGAATATTTTAACAATAGTTATTAGACATCAATTAATAAATATCTACTAAATTTCTAATAAGTTTTTTGTGAATATTTTAACAATAGTTATTAGACATCAATTAATAAATATCTACTAAATTTCTAATAAGTTTTTTGTGAGTATTTTAAAGGCATATCTTGGTGAATAATATGCACACAACTTCACTTTTGAAAAACTAAATATATCAGCTTTGCATAGAATTTTATTTACAGTCATTAGACACCAATTAAGCAAGATTCCCAGAAGTGCAATTTCTTCTTAAATAGGATTAAGGATTCTAAACTAAAGGTTTATTATCATTATATCTTGATTTTTATTTTCGTGAGGGAACATAAAAGTGATGCTAAACTGTTTCGTCCCAGGATGGGTAAAATTAATTCGCCGCAAAGTATAGTTTTGTAACACCTTTATGTCCCCTTACAAAGATAAACATATAAGAAATAATGTTACTAAACCTAATGTCTAGAATCTTTATTCCAATTTTGATCAAAATTCATTACATGATTTTGATTCTAGAAAATGTCTAAAATCTAAGGTTTCAGCTTAAGGGGTCTTATGAAGAATTGAAATTCAAGGAATCTTGCTTAATTAGTGTCTACCGACTATGGATCAAATTCAATGCAAATCTGAAATATTTGAATTTTCAAATGGGAGGTTTTGCTCATAATATGCCCCTAAAAACATTTAAAATACTCCAAAGAAATTGAAATTTGAAGAATATTTATGAATTGATAGCAATTCTAACAGTTCACATACACTCGAAGTATCAGAATTTTCACAAAGTGCCATTACCACTGTTTGCTCCATTTCCATAAAACTAATTTTTTTTTCGTATGTCAATTATTTATTTTTTCTGTTTGTTTTAATTTATCGATTTCGTAGACAAACATTTTTATTATTAACTCAACTTGACAACAATCTCTGGCAAGTTAATGAGAGAAAGAGAAGCAAAGAGACAGATACAGACATAGGTAGATAGAGAGGTGGAGAGAAAGAAAGAGAAGCAAAGAAACATATACAGACATAGGTAGATAGAGAGGGGGAGAGAAAGAAAGAGAAGCAAAGAGACAGATACAGACATAGGTAGACAGAGAGGGGGAGAGAAAGAAAGAGAAGCAAAGAGACAGATACAGACATAGGTAGATAGAGAGGGGGAGAGAAAGAAAGAGAAGCAAAGAGACAGATACAGACAGGTAGATAGAGAGGGGGAGAGAAAGAGAGAGAAGCAAAGAGACAGATACAGACATAGGTAGATAGAGAGGGGGGGAGAAAGAAAGAGAAGCAAAGAGACAGATACAGACATAGGTAGATAGAGAGGGGGAGAGAAAGAGAGAGACGCAAAGAGACAGATACAGACATAGGTAGATAGAGAGGGGGAGAGAAAGAAAGAGAAGCAAAGAGACAGATACAGATATAGATAAATAGAGAGGGGGAGAGAAAGAAAGAGAGAGAGGCAACAGATGACGATTAGTACGGAAGTGACGCCGCCGTTACTGACATAGCGTTGCCACGAACGATAGCCAGGGAAATACGTTGGAACAACCAGGCGTTGAAATCCTCCGTCCAATGGCCTGAAAAAATTTAACAGTCTCGGGGCCAAAATTTTAACTAAATATAGCCAACATTACGACTCACTACCTATAACACCTGTGTTCTAAAATTCATAATAATCCGTTAACTAGTTTAGGAATGTATCCTGTACATATACACATATAAACATATACACATACCTAACTTTATATAAATATATATTTATATATATAACTGTTTCATGTATATACCCATATAATATAATAAAGTAATTCAATATTACGTACATATATTGTCAGTATTTACTTTTCCTATAAAAATAATTACATAGAAATACATTAAATAATTGGGTGATAAAAATCGTACATATTTCTGCACAGAGTGTCTTGGCCCAGTGGTAGAATGCTGGACTATAGACATCAACAGCGAGGGTTCGATCTCTATGTATGTTAGCCATGCTGATGACGGCTGTGAGCCAGAAACACGTGTCCATGGATGACTTTTATGTACGTATAAAATTAATATATATATATATAAATTATATTTTTAATATTTTACCTACGTACGACGTTGTGTCAAGCTTTCGGCTTTCATATGCGCAGGGAAATGACAATGTAAGACGGTCACAGGGCACGAACCCGGTTCACAGAGACACCTTGTATCTGTAAGCGTTCGCTCAATTCTTTAGTCCACGAGAGGTTGTCACGTGATAACGGAGAAATTTAGTTATATTTAACACTGAAAGAATCGAGTGTAAACATCAAGACATCTGACAGAATTCAACGACAGTGTCAGAGTATTGCACTATATATATATATATATATATATATATAGTCATCCACATACGGATTGTTTCGATGTATCACAGCTCTTCAGTGCAGCTAAACCAGCTAGTGCCTCAAGCCGGGATTGAAACTCAACCGTCGAGCTGACAGTCGGCGCCTCTATCCCTGCACTATCCTACGACACTGATTGAATATAAGTGATATCTCAATGTAAACATTGTCAAGTGCCGGGAGCTTGAATTAGTTTTTCCCAATGAGCTATGCCTTAAAGCTAATGGCAGTTGGCGATATCCTTACAAATAAGCTCTACCAAAAAAGGGAGCTTTATATAGGCATCCACATACAGACTGTTTCGCTGTATCACAGCTCTTCAGTGCATCTAGACCAGCTAGTGCCTCAAGCCGGGATTGAAACTCAACCGTCGAGCCGACAGTCGGCGCCTCTACCCCTGTGCTATCATACAACACTGACTCAATGTAAACATAAGAAAAGTTACTAAATGAAAGAGCTTGATTACTTATTATTGTTATACAGCTCAATCTAAAATTATATTGACCCTTTTTGTATGTGCAAGATTTGCTGACTTGTTTAAGCTCTGTTCCAATTCATTTCTCATGTTTCTATTTACTGGCCTCCTCACGAGGACAGAGTTAGACACAAGGTCGCTTTTTAATGTGGAGAAAATCTAGCTCCCCAAAAAGGGACACTATGGATTTGAAAAAAAAATTTAAATTGCTTCATTCTAGAAGGACTTCTCCTTCACTGACCAAGGACCGAATAGACTAAATGCAACACCAGAACAGATACTACACTTAGTATTTGTCCACCTCCCACAGCGGTAAGATGTGACACAAGGTCGGGAAAGTGGGATTGAAAAGCCAACGCCCTAGAGGAAGAGCACTCTGGCCTACAAAAAATGCATAGGCAGCCCCGTCAACATTCTCTGGTAGGGGCGCCTCAGGCGATTAGCAATAAACTAACCCTTTCTCAAAGGACGAGAAGGCCAAGCCTGGAAGGGTGCACCTCCTAGAACTGCACAGGACAATACTTCAGACTGGTGGAATCAAGGCCCGAAGGTCAAGACGGTACCAGTCTACAGAATTTAGCATCCATCAGAACAGATACTACACATTGCTCCTAGCCAAGTTTATTTTTCATGTTATTTATCTATCATTACACTAGAGCTGAGTTAATCAAATTTTTTCCCTAATGATTTTTCCTGTACACTCTACTGGAAGCAATACATTCTAAAATATACTTAGTTCTGGGATTGAGTTATGTTTGAAAAAAAACAAAACAACATGTTAATTCTTTTAATAAGCCGTAATATGTAATTAACCGATCAAGTCACCCATCGCTTTCTTAGCTATCTATGTATTTATGTATCTATGTATTTCTCTCACTTACCTATCTATGTATTTCTCTCGCCCTCTCTCACTGTAGGTTGATTCAATCACTCTCTAATTTTAATGTCTCTGTGAACATTTTTTTAAAAAGTAACTCTGCCTTCTCGTTGATCTTTTGGCTAGGAACAGAGTGTAGTATCATCTAATTCTATACTTCATCTTTTCTGTCCTTGGTCAGTCAGGGAGAAATCCTTCTAGACTGAGGCAATTTCAATTTTCGTCCCAATCCAGAATTCTCCTTTTTATTGAGCTGGATTTTTCCCACATTAAAAACGGACCTTATGTCTAACTCTACCCTCGTACCGAGGCAAGTAAATAGGGTCTCTCTCTCTCTCTTCAGCTAATTTACATATTCTGTTCATATACACCGTGAACACGTATGTCAATTGGATAGAAAAATAATAGGACATTACTTCTATATTATCCATAAGAATAAGAATGCATTCAACGGATTTAATAAATTGACTTTCAAATTAACCTATCTCTCCCCAGGTCTTCATTTATCCTTCTTTCTCTCAAATCAATCTTTATTAATTCCGTTCTACATCTACTAACCCAAGAACTTCCACCCATTCTTTCAATATGGCCATACCATCAAAGTCTACTCTTCTGCACACATATCCCCATAGTGTCCAGATTCGATCTTCCTCTGAGGTCATCAGAACTAGGCCTGCATATACATGCCTGATAGACTCTTCTCTTTGTAGACAGTTGTAACACTCAGCTGGTTAGTAATGCCCTCAACTTACTACATTTACTCTAAATTCTTGTAATCACACTAGCACCTGCTCCACCCTGTGCTCTAATGGTATGAACAAGGTAACAAAACTTCTCGACAACCTCAATAGTTTGGCCATCCAGAGTTACATTCTGCACATCTGAGTTCTCATCCATCTCTATTGCCTTACACTTCTTACACACAAATTGGTTATTCTCTCTCAAGCTATCAGTAATTCCACTGTACTTCTTACGTATCCAATGCTTACAGGTACCAGAACAAATTGAATTGCACCCGACTCCCTTTCCACAAACTGAGCAGGGGAATTTTTCTCTTTTTGTGAGCTTTCCAATACAAGTATATGTATATATAAACACACACACACACACACACACACACACATATATATATATATATATATATATATATATATATATATATATATATATATATATATACACAGTTTAGGGAAAGACATATTTGTACACATTAAAAATAACGTTTTTTTAATATTTCAGAGCACTAATTGAATAAAGAGTTTTTACATTTACTGTGTAAGATTGCATACTATTAATATATGCAATTAAACTTAAATCATATTTAATTCTATAGGAGTTGATACACTTCATTCATTTTAATGAATGATAAAAGTAATCGTACAATACACAAATAACATATTCTCTTCATCTAATACTTTGTTGAATAGCTTTTCTTTACGTCAATAGCGGCCAATGTCTCTCTATAGTCCTTAATTAATGATTTGCAAACATTAGTAGGCATTTTGTTCCATTCCGGCTAGCATATTGTTTTCAGAGCTGTAATGTTTGTTGGTGCTCTTTGTCGGATTTGAATTTTCAAATATCGCCACATGTTCTTGATTGAATTCTAAACCAGAGACAGACTCGGCCATTGCAAGATATCAACATTACTTCGTAAATGTTGTTGTATGTTTGGAATCATTATCCTGGTGGACAATCCAACCAGAAAGTAGCTCAGGACTCTCAGCAGAGGGCACAAAATATTTTTCTAGGATTTAAAACATAATTTTCGACATTCATTTTACCCTTTATCATTGATATTTTTGTCAACGCCTTTCGCAGAAAACACAGCCCTATATCATGATACTGCCACCACCAAATTTGACAGTTGGTGGAATGTTCTTTGGTAAGTATTTATTTACTCCTCTCCAGGAGTTAGGCACAAGGCCAGTTTTATCCTACTCCCACAAGTAAGATGTGACCCAAGGTCGGGTCGGGAAAGTGGGGTTTGAAAAGTCAACGCCCGCGAGGTGAGCACTCTGGCCATTAAAAATTGCCTGGGCATCCCCGTCGGCATTCCCCGGTAGGGGCGCCTCAGACAGTAAGCAATAAACTTACTCCTCCCCAAAGAGCGGAGGCGAAGCCTGGGAGGACGGACCTCCTAGAACTGCACAGGACAGACCCATACACCGGCGTAAATCAAGCCCCGAAGGCCAAGACAATACCAGTCTATGAGGTGCAGTATCCATCCAGACAGATACTACACTTTGATCTTAGCCAAAAGGCCAAGACCATAGGCCTTGCCATATTTCCTCTGCACATTCCGGTAATTATGATCAAACAACTCAATTTTAGTTTCGCCTGTTCATAAAACTCTTTCCCAATACGATATTTCCTCATCCTTATATTCTATTCATTTCAAACTCGGATCTCTGTGTCGTTTCAATAGAAGCAAAGTTTTCCTCCGTCTTCAGATTGTTCCTGTGAATTTCATTACATATTGTTCACTTCAATTATACTAATTCTTGATTAACGCAAATAACCCTGCTGTTCTTCACACCTAACCATTGAATTTTGCTGAATCTGGTTTCCTAATTTTCTCAATAATCTTTGAGAAATCTTCCTTTTAGGTACCTGTTCTCTTTTGCTTTCCAACTGTCTTACGTCTTTAAGCCTTGTAATCAGGTTACAAGAGATCTTCCTGTAATGCTTTCCATCTTTCCAGAGCTTAGCAAATAGTTTTTGTTTGTGAAGTAGTCAATTATTTTGCCTCTTACCATGATTAGAACCTTCTCGTGTAACTATCAATTGCAGAATCTTCAGGTTTTTATTTTGAAGTTAACTATAGGTACTGATAACATTATTAGAACGTTCTAGCATATTAGACTTTAAAATAATGATACAATCTAGAGTTTACAATACTATATTCATATTATACAATTAGTTTTTTCATCCATTAAAATGAATAAATTATATCAACTTCTGTAC
>OY744527.1:41316293-41398793 GCA_963556195.1 Sepiola atlantica | reverse complement strand
TATATTACATGATAATTTCTGATAGCCGGGGGGGATAGAGCGAAAGCATGTGGAGTCTTGCTTGACTCTGTGAACCAGGTTCGCGCCCTGTGACCGTCTGAAATTGTCACTTCCTACACTGATGAGAGCGTAAGCTTGAAACGCCGGCGTATGCCGGTATAAATAATTTAAAATTTATTTGTAAATATTACACATATATATATATATATATATATATATATATATATATATGAATTTATATATAAATATATTAGCAAATATATTAAGAAATATATATTAGGAGTTAAATTATTATTTTCTAGTATATAACTACACCCCCACCCTCTCCAAAAACAGGAGAAGGTAATTCCTTAGAGGATGGCATCATGAAAACAGAGCCAATACTACACTATATTATAATCTAAAAAAGAAGGAGGTAATGCTTGGGAATATGGTATCATGACCAACAAATATATTTTACTCTACACCAAAGGAGGAGGTAATGCCTGGAAGGATTGTCTCATGGCAAACGAAAATATACTATACTATCCCCCTAGAGAACAAGGTAATGCCTGAGAGAATAGTCTCATGATAACAGAACAGATACTACACTATGCCAAAGGAAGAGGTAATACCTGGGAGGATGGTCTCATGACAGCAGAACAGATACCACACTACCCCTCACCTCCCAAGAAAAAGAAGAGGTAATACCTAGGAGGATGGTTTCATTGCATCAGAACAGATACTACACTACCCTCACCTCCCAAGAAAAAAGAAGAGGTAACACCTAGGAGGATGGTTTTATTAAAACAGAACAGATACTACACTACGCCCACCTTCCAAGAAAAAAGAAGAGGTAACACCTAGGAGGATGGTTTCATTACAACAGAACAGATACTACACTACCCCCTTCAATTGAACATTGAGTGATAGTACATTGGTCGGAAATAGTATAGTAAACTGAATTGAGCATTACAAAAATTTAGAATAGTACATTAATAGAAGTAATAGTATAGTTTCAGCTTCAGACAGAGAGGTACAGATCTCCATTAGTAATAAATATATGTATATATTTATACAAATAAACATATATATATATATATATATATATATATATATATATATATATATATAGATATGTAAATACTAGATTACAACCACTATTTGTTCTCATGATTTCATTCGAAAAAATTAATAAGCTGAGACATGTCTATTAAAAAATTCTTCTTTCACAACTAAAAATAATAAGTCTCTTCACTTCGATATTGCTTATTATTAATATAGAATTACAGAGTTCTATTATTTTCGTATCCAATTTGCATAGGTGTTTGTGGTGTGCACGAACACACTATGTAAATTAGCTGGCAAAAAGAGAAACCACTCATTCTTTATATGCTCACAGAGACATTAAGATATATTAGAGAGTGATTAAATCAAAGTACATTGAGAGAAATACTTATAGCTAAGTGAGAGATGGGTAAATTGTTCAGTTTATTACAAAGTACGAATAATTCGACGAATTAAAATCGAATTTATGCGAAATATAGCTCACTCCTAGAACTAAGGAATATTTTGGCATGTATTTTGTATCATTAAAGTATATAAAAAACCTTAGAGAAACAAACGTTAATTAGCTCAGCGTTAGTATAATATATATATATATATATATATATATATATATATAAGTATAGTAGTATAACATGTACTTATGGCAAGTAAGTTATACATAAACGAAAGAATTCGTTGGCAAAGTATAAAAATTAAAATTCTACCATCTATTTCATGCACCCATTTTTTCTTGCATTCACCTACTACCAATTAAAACTATTAGTTTTTATTTCATATAAAACACTCACAGCCTTCTACTCCCACTTCCATCAATCAATAAAGTTTCTGATTTTCTGTAATGCTTTAACAGTTTTTCTTCAAGTAGGTTAAACAGAAAATGTTACATCAGCTATGGTAGTTATTTTTTAAGTTCGTGTTTTTTTCAAAAGATTATTGTTATGTTTTCATTAGTAGCTATCCCAAGGTAAAGTTTATTCTATGTTAACTATTTGTAGTAATTTCAGTACACCCGGCCTTGATATTAAACAAGAAGAGCTACATCGATTTTATT
This sequence comes from Sepiola atlantica, assembly GCA_963556195.1. NCBI lineage: Eukaryota > Metazoa > Mollusca > Cephalopoda > Sepiida > Sepiolidae > Sepiola > Sepiola atlantica. Next base: position 41,396,695 of record OY744527.1, on the reverse strand, counting down.
TTAGTAATTTTATTCATGTCTTTTCAAAATCGTTCTAACGAATTTTAACATGAATGAAGATGTTTAGATTAAACAATAATTCGAATATCTTTATTTCAAATTATAATGTACTAAAAATCCCCCTGCTGAGTAAAGTAAGGCTTTATTAACACATCAGTACTTTGAAAAAAAGAAAAGTATGGGATGACCTCATTGAAACATTCAAGCTTCTGCATTGTTATGAAGAAGTAGATCTGAAGAATTTTTTATCCAGCATTGTTATAATCAAACACGGTTCCTTAGTTTGAAGCTTGAAGTATAAAAACAGTTTTCCTCGGTGTACGTACCCTAAGGCATTGGAATAGACTACCTGAGGAGACAGTGAATGCAGAATCAATTAGCAGTATCAAGAACCATGTCGACATATATATGCTGCCCTCCAATCCACTAAGGAAAAGTAAATCAGGTATATCATAATTATTAACATATCAGTGTCGGGAACAGAGTTATCTCCCCTGTGGAGAAACTCTCTATTGTCAGTATTCTTAATTTTATTATATCTGGCATAAAAGCCAACTTTAATACAATTCTAACAAGTAGTTTTGTAGCAAGATTATTATTAACATTTTAATCCTTATGACATGTACCTTAAGGATTCTTCATGCCAAATTTGTTGCAATTATGTCAAGTAGCTTTGAACTCTATAAGTGACCAATATAAAATGATCACACATAATATAGATTGTATCGAATTTCATGTAATTGTATTTTACTATCTCTTTCACTTTCTATTTAACTATTCCGCATCATTTATATAAGTTTTGAGGTACTTTTGTTTTTTAATCAAATATTTTTAGATAGTTGTATAGTATATTCAAGTATGTAAACATTTATAAATCTCTTTCTTTATTTATGAATTTTTTAATTTTGCTACTAATGGCAATTTTAATCAATTAAACTGGTGATTCCAAAGTAATGCTATATATATATATATATATATATATATATATATATATATATATATATATGTATATATATGTATAATTATTACTATTTCATGTATCCACTAAAGAAACTAAAACCTAACAACTTAAAAACTAAAACCTAAAATAAAAATACAAGGAACCACGTGTTAAAATAAGTTCACCTATTATATTGACACAACAAAAAACAGGATATAGGCTAGTCTATAGAAAACAGAGTAATAGAACAGGATATAGGAAGTAACACTAACCGGATCTTTGTTCGTGGGAAAATATAAATATATATATATATATATTTATATATATAGTAAGTTGTGTTAAACAAAATTAGAACATTATTTATATCAGTTCCTCTAATTCAAATACAACAATTATTTGGCCTATGATCGTTTCCAAGACAATTTAGATAATTTATTTTAGGTTATACGCCTGAAGATGATTTGCTGAATCAAATCGAAAGTACTAGCGAAAAAGGAAAGAAAATGGAACAAGAAACCCATGGAACTTACACACAGCAATTTGAGCGAAACACTAAATGGACCATTCTGAAAATTGAAAAAATAAAAAAAAGTCTTATCTGTGTTATTTAATACTATTTGCCTAAATATATATATATATATATATATATATATATATATATATATATGCATGTGTGTGATGCATTTGTGTGATGCACATATATATCTGTATCTTTATAAAGTTAGGTATGTTTATATTACTATATGTGTATGTACAGGATTCATGCCTACTCTAATTAATGGATCATTATTAATCTGGGAACTCAGCTGCTAAGCATAAAGGGTCATCATGTGGGCTGTATTTAGTTTAATTTAGTTTTAGGGAAAGGGGGTAAAAAGAAAGTAAAAAGGGTGAAAAAGCTGTTTGTGAAATTAAGATACCTTCGTTTATTTTGATAATAGGTATCAGACACCAATTAATAAATATTCCTCAAATTTCAGTTTTGTGGAGTATTTTAAAGGGATTTTAAAGGGATTTTAAGGCATAATATGAGCACAGCCTACTATTTGAAAATTCAAATTTATCAACTTTGCATTAAATTTGATCCATAGTTATTAGGCACCATTTAAGCAAGATTCCCTGAATTTCAATTTCTTATTAAGACCTCTTAATCTTAAGCCTTAAATTTAGACATTTTCTAAAATCAAAATCATGCATTGGATTTTGATTAAAATTTGAATAAGGATTCTAGGCAGAAGGTTTTGTAGCATTATATCTTAATTTTAATCTTCGTAAGGCTTTAAAAAGGCTTTTGTCACATACACGCGAGCTGTAGTTTTGATGCAGAATAAAAATATATTTGATGTCCAAAAGTTAAATCTTGAAGAATTCTCTGGTTAAGTAGATTGCTTTTTATTTATTAATCTGTTTTTTTTATACTTGTTTAAAATCTTGTATATAAGAATATATACTTATATTAAGATGGAAGTTATTATATAACATTCCATAAGTGAGAATAACAACATTATCAAATGTTCAGAATATAAGACCTCAAATTCAACTAAAGCTTATAGACAAAATTTTCTTATTTCTGAACTGTCTCTATCTTAAATAATGCATGTATTTACGTTGCTATGAATACTTACTTTACTTATATTTTTTCCACGTAACGCAACCACAAAATTGCTTTTTATACTGTAACATCATAGCTAAAGTGCATGTATTTGGGGATTTTAATGCCCACCACCCTGACACGTTGGGATTCTCCAGCATTACTGATGCACCTGGGAACTCTACTTTTAATTTCTCCTCAGCTCACGACCTCTCACAGGCTATCACTTTTCTGACCCGCCTTCCTGATTGTGCAGACCAGCAAGCCTCACTTCTCGACCTGTTCTTGACCACACTACCTAAAGCTTGTGTGGCGAATGCCCATAGCCCCCTCAGAAACTCTGATCACGTTGTGGTAATGATACTTATCACCTTAAAAACTCTTCCAAAAGCTGAAGAGCCATTGCTCAAAACGACGAGAAACTTTGAGCAGGCTGATTTTGAATCCCTTAGGGATCACATCAGCGACGCCCCATGGGGTGAAACCTTCTTACTCCCTGCTGATCAGTGTGCAAATGAGCTAACCGAATGGGTCAAAGCAGGCATTGATGCTTATGTCCCCACGCAAAAATTCTTCAGCAAACCCCACTCTCCTCAATGGTTCACCTCAGAATGTGCAGCCGCTATTGCTGAGAGGCAGAAGGCATTCCGAAAATTCAGCCGCCATAAGTCAACTGCGAACGGACAAAAATTTGTAGAGGCAAGAAATGATTGCAAAGCAATGCATTCAGTCACAGAAACTAGGTAGACATGATTTCTGGAAAATCTACAATAGTGTGATGAACAATGGACAATCGACGATTCCCCCGCAATCAAATCACAACGATGTTTGCACGGCAACTGATAAGGCTGAACTACTTGCCCAGCGTTTCGCCTTAAACTCCACTTTGGACTCAGCAAACCACACCCTCCCTAAATTCCCATTGCGGACTGAAGCCACACTTGAAAACCTGGTCATCACCCCATCTCAAGTCAGAGACATCATGAAAAACTTTGACACCTCCAAAGCCTGTAGGTCTAATCTTATATCAGTAATAGCAATAAAGAAATGTTCTGCTGGCTGGCCCCTGTCCTCTCCAAACTATACAACAAATGCCTTACTGAATCTTGTTTCCCTGATAGTTAGAAAATTACCTCTGTGGTACCAGTATTCAAGAATTCTGGAGATAGAACTGATCCTGTAAACTACCGCCCAATCAGTCTACTCCTGATCTTTGCTAAAATCTTTGAATCATTAATCAATCTAGCAATAGTCCGGCACCTAGTTAATGCTAAACTTCTTTCTGATCATCAATACGGATTCAGACAAGCACGATCTACTGCAGATATCCTAACGGTCATCTCTGAACGCATATATCATACACTGAAGCTAGGGTGGTAGCGCTTGATATATCCATGGACTTTGACAAGGTCTGGCATGAAGTGCTTCTCCTGAAACTGCACTCATATGGTATTACTGGACAGATATTTAATGTAATTAAATCCTTCTTAACAACAAAAAAATATCCAGGTTGTCCTCGATGGCCGTTCTTCTAAGCAACATGACATAAATACTGGTGTACCCCAGGAATCCATCCTTGGACCTCTACTTTTCATGATTTTCATAAATGACCTCCCTGATGTCATTGAGACTGAGATAGGAATACTTGCTGACGACACCACACTCTACTCTCGTCATGTGGGCAAAACCGACGTGCACATATCTGAGGCAATGGCTGAATCCTTAGAAAATGACCTCCAGTCTGTAGTGGAATGGGGTCAAAAATGGATGGTAACTTTTAATGCCGCAATGACAAAGCTACTTTCCTTCAATAACTACAAAAACCTCTTCAACCACCGATTATCATGGCAAATAACACCCTACCTGAGAGTTCATCATTCAAACTCCTCGGCCTAACTTTCACAGATAACATGAATTGGAATAAATACATTGAAAACATTGACAGGGTTGCTGCAAAGAAGGTGGGCTCCATCTACTGTGCCAGTAAACTTCTCACACCTAACATTATCCTATATCTCTACAAAGCCACCATCCACCCATGCATGGAGTATTGTTGCCACATCTGGGCTGGGGCATCATCCATTAGTCTCTCCCTCTTAGACAAGGTCCAAAAAAGAGTTGCCAACTTGATAGGTCCTTCACTATTCACCAAGCTCCAGCCCTTGTCCCATCGCCACAATGTTGCTTTCTTGTGCCTGTTTTACAAGTACTTCAATGGATTGTGCTCTGATGAGCTTACTGCTCTGGTACCCCCACGACGTAAATTCACTAGACCAACCCGACAATCTGTAAATCCAACCATACACTGTGGATGTCCGTAGATGCCGAAAGGCTTTCTACTCCAAAAGCTTCTTTCCTCGTGCTGCTGGACTCTGGAACTCCCTCCCTGGCTCCTGTTTTCCTGACGTTACTGACATGCAGAAATTTAAAACTAATGTAAACAGACATCGCGCTGCACAGCTCCTAATTTAGGTTGACACCTCCAAAAAAAACTTCACCCTTTTTCTCAGTAGCCCATTACGTCTACAGTGGCGGCCTGCCTTGATTGGGGTGAACTATGTTAAAAAATAAATAAAAAGGGGATATAAAAGTGGTGCAAAACAGTTCTGTTTGGAGAATTCATTTTACTCGTCCTGGGACGCATTTTTTTTGTATGTATATATATATATATATATATATATATATATATATATATATATATATATATATAGTCTCGGAAGTTGTACAACCATTAAAACTATATGGAAAAAAAAGAAGCACTTTTGTCCCAAGTCCTTCGGTGGAAAATTACTTTTCTTGTAAGTAAATTTACTTTATATAGTCACTATATTAGTTTTCTTCCAAGAATTTACGCTAGTCTTAACATTATTTAAGGGATCATCAGTTGTTTACCATGAAAAACTGTTTCGGGAATTTAAAAACAAAACATTATATTTTATCTCATGGCTTTCCAGCAGAGTTGATCAGACCTCACTTCCCTTAAAAGACAAGAACAAAAACGTGCCGTATATTAGATGTAGTTTTTGTTCAAGATTAATGTTTTGCTAACTTATTTTATTATTAAAAAATGTCCTCCTTACCTGTGTTGTTCGTCTGTGTCTAAGAAAATGTATCCGTTATTTACAAAAAATTGCTGTATTTTAAAGTGTTTGACGAATCCATTAAACTGATTTATAGTTTTATGTGTTTGTATTATTTTATTATGTTTAGTCTCATATTAAAAATATTTAAAAATTAAATATATATATATATATACATGATTTTTTTAAATATATATATATATGTATGTATGTATGTATGTGTGTGTGTGTTTTGGCTTACATCGACAATTCGAGCTTTTCGTCTATATCATATAGACAAACCTTTACTCACTCCCCCACCCCCCAAAACATATATATGCACCAGATCTAGTAATAGCCACTATAGTATCGAGCACTTTTGAAACGGATATATATCGACATTTTAAATGATGATAAACCCAAACTTATATATATATATATATATATATATATATATATATATATATATATATATATATATAATACCAAATTTGTTAGATTTTAGTAAATTTTAGTAAGTTGAATATACTAAAATATACGAAAACGAACAAATCATGCAACTGCAGTACGCCATTTTTATTTATTATTTTTATCTGAAATATATTGCATTCTTTATATAAATATTGTTTTTATTTATTTCAGTGGTTGATTTTCATGTTGATATATATAAAGTAATACCAATATAAATATATAAAACAATAAAGTAATACCTATATTAATATATAAAACAATAAAGTAATACCTATATGAATATATAAAACAATAAAGTAATACCTATATGAATATATAAAACAATAAAGTAATACCTATATGAATATATAAAACAATAAAGTAATACCTATATTAATATATAAAACAATAAAGTAATACCTATATGAATATATAAAACAATAAAGTAATACCTATATAAATATATAAAACAATAAAGTAATACCTATATAAATATATAAAACAATAAATAATACCTATATGAATATATAAAACAATAAAGTAATACCTATATGAATATATAAAACAATAAATAATACATATATAAATATATAAAAAAATAAAGTAATACCTATATAAATATATAAAACAATAAGTAATAGCTACATAAATATATAAAACAATAAAGTAATACCTATATAAATATATAAAAGAATAAAGTAATATCTATATAAATATATAATAAAGTAATACCTATATGAATATATAAGTAATACCTTCATGTTAGGCCAATGAAAATGCTATATTTTTAGAAGTTGGTCTTCATCTGTAATAAGGCTGATGAAAAGAAATTGTCTTTGATCTCAAAGATAGATATACTGATGGCTTTAAGAGTACATTCTGAAATACAGCGTTTTCCACAGGTGGTACAAGAGATCCAGTCTTCTAGCGAAAAGAGATCACAAAGCTGGCATTTATGCCTGTAGGGCCGATCTTCAACTTTGGCACAATGCCTGAGACCACAAAGGTTTGTACAGCTCCTATCATCATAACACACGACGACGACAAATTTTAAGCAAGAAATTCTAATTGGTTCGGAATAATTCCACATTTTAGTTGATCTTTAAAGATCTCTCTTTCTTTTTTTCTCCCTCTCTCCAACTTTGTCTCTCAATCTCTCTCTCTCTCTCTCTCTCTCTCTCTCTCTCTATATATATATATATATATATATATATATATATATATAATTTTTAATGACAATATATGTATTAGCATATACTATCAGTGCCCTTTTACCTTGCAGTCTCCTTAAATGATTCAGCTCGATGATTGTCAATTAGTGACAACAGAGCAAATATAAGTTTGTTTGGTTTCACCCAAAAATGAACCACTGTATAGTGTAGGTTTTTTCAGGACACTTTAATCCAAGAACTTTCTACTCTTTGTGGATTTTTCTGATGATTTTGTAATGTTGCAGAGACGATATTAGCATACAAATGTTGTTTGGCACAAGACAAATGAAACTGACCGTAAAAAATATATCTCACAGAAATGTTATGTTTTTTGGAAATGTGAAAAAATAAAAATTAAAATAATAAAATAAAAACATGGTTATTGGAATATAATATGAACCTGACTTATATATATATATATATACATATATATATATATATATATATATATATATATATATATATACATATATATGAAGAAGAATGGAAAGGAATTAGAGAAGCAAAAGCCAAATCAAAATTCAATTCAATTGCTCAGAGCAAGGTATATTCTGCAAAAAGGCAATTTATTCAAGTTAAATTTTCCTTAAGCCAGGCTTTTCAAAGATCAAAATCTTATCATCAGAAGAAGTCGCTGGGATAGATAAGTTGGCAAAGGCCAAGATTTAAAATTTGAAAAAATAAAATAAAAGTTGTAGGGAAAGAAACACAGGGCGAAACTCTGCCCGAATGCAAGCAAATGTCCGATTGCTAAAAAGTCCGGTGTCGAAAAGTCCAGCGGAGAGAATGAGATGTAGATAGGTAGGTCGTTAAAGGCACGAGATGCTGTGAGAGAGGATTCAAAGTTAAATTCCAAGAAGCCACAACTTCAGGTGCGGCGAAAATAGAAAATCCAAAGGGTAAAAAGTCCAATAAGAGGTACGCTCGTGGATGCAGGCAGGCTCAGTAAAGAGTGAGGAGGAAAATATTCGCCATTAAAAATACTTCCTTGGCTGAGATGTCTATGAACCTTCATAGACACATTCTGGTATTTTAACTCTCCCTCCCAGCACTCGTTGACTCACCCCCACTCCATTCTTTCCCTTTTCTAGTTGAACCCTAATTCGCGCTAACATCCAATTTCAACTTTATGCGACTCACCCCCCACATTCACACTCTTAGTTTTAACCGCACTCATTCACCGCACCCGTTCCCTTTCTCCTCCTTCGCACCCGTTCCTCTCTCCTCCTCCACACCCCTTACTCGTTCCCTCCCTGCCTACTGGTCGCATATGAGTTTCTGCCTTTCTTCATTTCAAGTCGGTTTTCTCAACGGGCTAGCTTTAAAAAATTTTCGCTGCCTTTTTTCCCATTTTAAAACACTTTCCTTGATATTTCAGCCCAGGAAGTATTTTTAATGGCGAATATTTTCCTCCTCACTCTTTACTGAGCTTGCCTGCATCCACGAGCGTACCTCTTATTGGCCTTTTTACCCTTTGGATTTTCTATTTTCGCCGCACCTGAAGTTGTGGCTTCTTGGAATTTAACTTTGAATCCTCTCTCACAACATCTCGTGCCTTTAACGACCTACATATCTACATCTCATTCTCTCCGCTGGACTTTTCGACACCGGACTTTTTAGCAATCGGACATTTGCTTGCATTCGGGCAGAGTTTTGCCCTGTGTTTCTTTCCCTACAACTTTTATTTTATATTTTCAAATTTTAAATCTTGGCCTTTGCCAACTTATCTATCCCAGCGACTTCCTCTGATGATAAGATTTTGATTTTTGAAAAGCCTGGCTTAAGGAAAATGTAACTTGAATAAATTGCCTTTTTGCGGAATATACCTTGCTCTGAGCAATTGAATTGAATTGTGATTTGGCTTTTGCTTCTCTAATTCCTTTCCATTCTTCTTCATATCTACCTGCTCTATCCTGGATATTGAGCTGTATACTCTTCACAATAGGTTTTACCTTTCCTAAAAGTTCGCTTTTAGTACACCACTTTATATATACATATATATATATATATATATATATATATATATATATATATACACATATATATATATATATATATATATATATATATATATATATATATATATATATATATATAAAGGATCAAGTCATTACATTTTGCATTCCTAGAGTTCCAACAACAAGTCTATTTTGGCGTACAATCGTTTCTAAAACATTTTGGAAATACTATATTTTATTTATACTTTTACAAATAATTTTTAAAGATTATATATATATATATATATATATATATATATATATACATATCCACCCCTCTCCTTTTTCTATGATTGGTAGCGACTGGCATCCGGGTTTCAAAACTCTGGGTAGATGTTAACGCTACGATTAGTCACTCTCTCTCTCATATATATATATATATATATATATATATATATATATATATATATTCCAAGTTGTTGGAACATCATACGTCGCAATCGACGGGAGAGTCCATCATCATCATATATATATATATATATATATAAACCAGTTTCTTTGGGTAGGCGGAACTTGTCAGCCCTGCAAAGCAGTCAACCTAGGGGAAGGTAACCCCTGAATTTAAGCCTCCGCTGCCTTATGGAATATCTACCCATGGGGAAAGGCTTCAGGAGAAAACCTTGAGGAAAAATTCGGAGTGGAGCCGCTAAGACAGTTCGACGTTGCCTACAATTTCGTTCTACCAGTTCCTGCAATGGCGTTGGTGCCAAACTGTAACAGTCTTGCTGTTCCTTTGGATCCATCAGGGATGTGGAGAGGGAGGACATGCTACGTGAGAAACAGCCTGTCCTTCATATCACACCGCCCAGGCTAGCATCCAACAACACTTAACCAACAAACCAGGTAATTAGGTGACGTCCAGCCACAGCCTGCTTTTTGTATTGCGTGCATAGGAATTGGCAGACATCCGATATGCAGACTGTAAATGTCGTACCAGGCAACAAAATAAAACAGCATAGGAAATCAGCTCCGAAATTGGTATGTTGGAACGTTCGGACTATGATGAACGCCTTTCTGAAAATCTTCAGGAAACTCGCGACTCTAGGAAGATAGCTGCTATAAACGACAAGCTCAAGAGACTGAATCTGGACATTGTCACCCTTCAGGAAACACGTATTGCAGACTCTGGCACACTGTGAGAATATGTCTAACATTGTGTTTGACATATTTCCCACTATTATTTCAGTAAATTTAGTAAGGAACAGACAGTGTTTTTATCTAACCAAGGGAGAGAACTCACAACTTTCCTTAATTTGAATCGTTATCATATTTCTCTGAAAGTGTTCTATTTGAACGGAGCTTAGTAATTATTTTTAATAAATAAATATTTTTAATATCCATAGACATATTTGTTTCATGTTCACCAACAATCATCAGTATGGATGATGTAACTGAATCATATATAGATATCTATGTATATATATTACATGTATCACAAGTTAGTAAAAAAAAACCTCATCAAAGTGCTCGATCGTAGGTTTTACAAGAGCTAATATTAATTATCCAATTTAAAAACTATACATTACTGTCGAGTTAGTAGATTTCAAAAATTTTTTAATCTTTGCTCGGGCCAGATGAATCTTTCTGTAACATAAAGCTTAATTTTCTCCATAATCCAAGATAACCAGATAGATGAAATCCGAGTATTGATTTACTCCTCTCCAGGAGTTAGGCACAAGACCAGTTTTTATCTTACTCCCACAAGTAAGATGTGACCCAAGGTCGGGTCGGGAAAGTGGGGTTTAAAAATTGCCTGGTCAGCCCCGTCGGCATTCCCCGGTAGGGGCGTCTCAGGCAGTAAGCAATAAACTTACTCCTCCCCAAAGAGGGGAGGCAAAGCCTGGGAGGGTGGACCTCCTAGAACTGCACAGGACAGACCCATAGACCGGTGTAAATCAAGACCTGAAGGCCAAGACAATACCAGTCTATGGGGTGCAGTATCCATCGGAACAGATACTACACTTTGATCTTAGCCAAAAGGCCAAGAACCAAACTATATGAAATCCGAGTAGCCACAGTGGACACTATAATGCATAGTATTTAAATGAAATATATCTCTGTATAGAGAGAGTTGGAGAGAGAGTTAGAGAGAGAGAGAGAGAGAGAGAGAAAGAGAGAGAGAGAGAAAGAGAGAGAGAGAGAGAAAGTACACTGCTCAACACATAATTTTTACTTCTATGAGGATGTTGCACGGTTTTGTAACTTGCTACCAGGCCACAAGCTAGTATTTAATCAGTATCAGTTAGGTCACTTGTGCGAAGGCAATGGAAACCCTTAATGATCCCAGGGGCATTTTCGATGACACTATGACTCAAAGCACTGAACGATGTATTTTACAGTATGAGGCATGAAACACACACATAGCAGATAAACACAATAAATAACAGCTAACAATAACAATTTGTCTGACATTAGGATTTCTCAAAGCAGTCGTTACCAGTGATATCTTGCTGGTAAAAACACTTGCTTTTTCCGGAATTATACGGAATTATACGGGACAACAAATCTCTCCAGATTTCTGTTCTTTCCATCACCATCGCAACACACTTTCACCAATGATTTCTTCTTAAAAAACAGTCAGTGTTTTTTCAGGAATTCGAGTTACAATGAATCTTCCAGTCTAGGTCATAATAGTATTATCCTTATATACTCTTTTCATAGGCTTTTTCTAATGTAGAACCCACGAGGTGACGATGGCTAAGTGGTTGACTACACAGACTGATGACCTGGGTGTGCTAAGTTCGAATTCCCATAAGAACCAATTTCTTTCTATAAAAAATTATGACTAGAAAGATATTGGGGAAACTAACGCTAACAATAGAATTATCTGATTCAATAGATATGGATGGATGGTAGAACCTAACGTTGGTATCATTGCATTTTTTTTACAGGGGTGCTAGGTTATACTATTTTTCTTATATATTTATCCAATTAATCTCAGGTCCCATAGGTTCATATTTATATGTTCTATCTATACTTCTAGTTGCGTTTGGCCCCATTGCTATTTAATTTCAACTTACCTGAGGTTAATCAGTGTAACCTAGTAATGTGAGTTGGCTACTGCAGTCTAGGATTTTTTTCTCAATACCCCATCCATTTTCTTAAGTGCCGTTGTTTGTATAGTGTTAATCTTTCATTTGATTTCGATTTATGTATTTCTTTCAGATTTTTTGCAACCGTTCCTAGTGCTCCTATAATCATGGGTAGTGCGATAGTCCTCTTTATGTTTCAGACTTCATATTATGGAATATTCTAGAAGCATTAGTTGAGGCTCATAACTACATGGTCTGTAAAAATGTGTGTAGACGTCTGTTCTATGCATACATATTGTCTGTATTATAGACCTGTGGTGCAACGGATAAAGTGCTAAGTAATAATCAGATCTAAATGACAGTCTTCTGGAGGTTGACGGTTCAATCCTCAGTACAGGCTATATTAAGAATATAATGAAGAATTACTTAATACTTCTACCAGTTGAGGTAGCAGAGTCTGTTGGCAGGGGTAGGCCAAGGAAAACATGGAATGAAGTAATAAGCATGGCCTTGAGAAATAGCAGAATAAATAAAGACCTGGTCAGAGATAAGTTAGTTTGGAAGTCAATGGCGGGAGAAACGAAAACAATCTACCTCTGTGGATTAAATAAAGCGGTTCATTCGAAATTCCATAAAGATTCCCGAATTCAACAAGACGCACCTGAAGAAGGTCGGAGGTTACATCGGCTGCGATGTTGTAAGAATCCAAAATGAGAACAGTAAAAGTGATATATATATGCAATCCTCATGTAAAAAATTCCGAAACATATTCATTTTGTCATTTTCTTATGTTGGAGTGTTAACTTTTAAATTAAATGGAGGGGGTAATTAAATTCTATAAACCAAAACTGTTATCAATATTGGATGATGACCCACAGAAAACTGTTATCAATATTGGATGATGACCCACAGAAAAGAGTCTTACCTATTTTGCTGACTTCTAAGTGATTTATACGGGTGTATCCACATGTGTCCAGGCCTCTGCTCCATATCTAATATGTGATATTCTGCATCTAGAATAAGTTCAAAGACTGGCTACTCGAATAGTGCAGGGTCTATGGGAACTTCCCTATGAAAGCCGACTCAAGAAACTTAACCTTTTCTCCCTTTAGTGCCGACGATTACGCGGTGATCTCATTTTGGCCTACAATCTCCTTAATGGTCATTACGATGTACCCTAGAACCTATTATTCACTCCTGCATTCCTATTCACTCCTGCACCAGAAAGAGGTCTATGCGGACACCACAAGAAACTATTTCACCACCGATTTCGATTGAACCAGAGGAGTGCCACCTTCTAAATCAGGATCCCTGGACCTTGAAATATTCTCCCAAGAGAGGTAATAAATGCACCAACAACGCATACATTCAAGGTGAATTTGGACAAGTGCTGGGCCACTGTATCCTCTTCTGTGTAAATTTCTACCACCCTTTCCCTACATGGCAACAGAAACATGCTTGTTTTATTATTTGCCAAATTAATTGAATTGAATTGAATAAAAAGAAAACAGTGAGCATCAAGAAGAAGCCAACAGCAGAAGAAGAAACAAAGAGCAAAAGAGTGTATTGTAAGACTGGACTAATGATCAGAGAAATTTGGAGAGACATACTGTGGACAAATTCTTTGATCCATAGCAAATCATCTCTGATCGGCATCTGACCGATCGTAGACAGCTGAAGTCTTGTTGTGTTGACACGTCATAAGTTGTTGCTCAGTTGATAGTGACGTCTCTGTTTCTTTCTGTCTTTCTTCTTGTTGCAGTCGTCTCCTTCTTCTTAATAACAGCGGTTGTGAAATTGAAAATAATGAAGACAACACCTAATCATTTTTGGTTGAACAATTCGGTCGGGGGTTTTATTCTTATTTTTCTCAGCATATCCTCAACCCATTCCCCATTCAATGAGAAATGGCATGAATCAATTTTTTTAATCAGTGTTCAATTTTTTTAGCACAAATAATTTTAAATATATATATATGCTCGTTGTAAATAGCCACCGACTTGGCATTTACAAAGTTAAATTCCTCCTTAATTCCAAGCTAATTTGTGGTGGCCAACGGGTATGTCTCTTGACTACGAATCAGTGGCGATTTGTGATCGGATTTCGCACCTGCCGATCGTCGGGAATTAGCTTCCTGCACTGAAGATTGCAGAAGCATGAAACATCGATGTCTGTAGGTAATAACTAATTAATATTTATTTATAAAAAATATTATTATACAGGATAATTCATAAGTCACTTAGCTATTTAAAATGATTACCATATGAAGCACAAACATACTATGAACATTTGATAATCATTATCATACTCTCTAATTACTGCTATTTGTTATTTTAAATTTGTTCGTTAATATATTTGTTTCTATATATATTTATTATTATTTATTTAAATTTGTGTAAATCATCATATGTGCTTTTTTTTCAGGCAGTATGTCATTTACAATTGAAGAGCGAATTTTTATTGTTATTCATATGGCCAAATTTGATGAATCTCCCACACTTGTTGAAAGGCAATGGAAACGTGATGTGAACAGAAAGCCTCCTTCGCACAACACCATGTGCTCAATTTAAAAAAAACATTAAATGAAACTGGAAGCGTCCAAGATACTCAAAAACCAAGTGCTCCGAAACGTAATGATGCAAAAGAAGAAGAAATCAAAATCTTGTTTGAAACAAAACCTTCAACATCAATTCGCCAGGCTGCTCAAGTGTTATCAACATCATATAGCTGCGTTCAACGAACCCTTCAAGCTGTTGGGTTTAAGAATGTTCATGTCCAAACAGTGCAAGCAATAACAGAGGTAGACAAAGCAGCGAGACTGGCAATGCGTGAAGAAACACTTAATCGAATATCGTCGAACTCTTCTTATCTCTCCAACGTTGTGTTTAGCGACGAGGTAACTTTCTTCGTCCAAGGAACTGTGAACAAACATAACTGTCGTGTTTGGGGTTATGAAACCCCCCATCTGACAATGCAAGACCTTTTCAATCTCCTAAGGTAACTGTATGGGCTGCTTTGACAAGTAAACATCTCATTGGTCCTTATTTTTTTGATACGAATGTCAATAAAGAAAACTACCTGTCAATGCTGCAAGAATTTTTAATGTCTCAATTAAAACAGCGAAGAATATACTCAAAATCCATCTTCCATCAAGACGGCGCTCCTCCGCATTGGGGACTCAATGTCCGAAAATTTCTTAATGAGAAGTTCCCAAATCGATGGTGGGGTCGAGATGGGCCAATCAATTGGTTTCCGTGAAGACCTGATTTGACGCCATTTTAGACTATTTTTGTGGGGATATTTTCGTGACCAAGTATTTGCCACGCCAATAACTAACATCGACGACCTCAAATCAAAAATCACTGCCGAGTTTGTTAAAATTAATCAATCAAATATGCTACAAAGAGCCGTAACTTCCTTGCAAACAAGAATGGAGCTATGCATGCAGAACGAAGGTGGAAATTTTGAAAATTTGCTGTAATTTTAAACTCCCATAAATGAATTTGTTGAATAAACTTTCTGTTTTGTATTACCGTATTTTTTAACTTTAGAATTTCAAAAATAAATAGCTAAGCGACTTATGAATATATACATACATTATTATTGATTATTAGAATTTTTAGTTACGTTGTATACTTGATGAAGAGGTACACCAGCTGATTGTTATCGAGTGGAGAGAACACCCAACACGTTACTATAAGGAAAAAAGAAAGGTGTATTGCAATAGAAAGTACAATAATGCAGAGACAGACATTAATAACATATTACTGATGTCCGAAGCAATACACTTGTCAATCCCCTGCTCTCTCTCTCTCTCTCTCTATTTATATATATAGTAAATCCATATAAGGAAAAGGGAGTGTAAGATAATCTATTCCAACAATTTATTACTTACTAGCGGGGACACCGTGGAATTTCCACTCTTGCTGTCTTCATCTATGTACATGCTAATGACATTTTGTTTAAAATAATGAATTTATATAAAGTTTTAAAATATTCAGCCAAAAATGTTTCTTTCCTCTCCCGCCAAAACAATTGCCATTGTCAGTTAAATTTTCTTTATATAAATAAAACGAATATATCTCTTCTTTATTTATTGAGAATTAAAAACAATAAATATTCGATTTCTTCTTACTGTAAAAAATAATGTTCAGCTAAATATTTTCTTCTAACCGTTTTATTTAATTTATTTATTATTACGATTTAAATCGTTTCAAAATTCATACTCTCTTCCTTCTTACCATAAACATAATTGTCAGCTATAAGTAAATCTTCGACGATTGGGCGATCCCATCTTAAAAAAAATAATGGCGGGTGATAACGTACTTACGAACATGAAAGTGTCTTAGGGTATTACTATACCGATTTTCAAAGTTCTTTTGGAAAACTTGTTTTATCTCCCTAGTTGTAGTGCCACTGCCAATCACCTTGTGTTATTAAATCTTGTATGTATATTATTACTGTGTTAGTTTATAGCAGTATAGTCTGATAAATGTTACGTGAGTCTACAGGATATTTTTGAGATTGTGTATGCCTGAATGTAGACATATTCTATTCTATCAGTATATTTGTTTCAATCTTTTACAACATGCACACACACTTTATGTTGCGTGAAAAGATTGAAGTAAAACGGATTTAAAGTGAAATGGGTTAGGTTAGGGTTAGGTGTAGGGTTAGGAAAATGAAAAGAAAAAAATGAAAGCAACTGTGTTTTTTCCCCTTTCGGTTTTAACTTTGATTTGATTTCAGTTTTCCCTTTGACTCTTCACTCTACGATGATCGCACTTCTTAGCAACGGCAAAGCCAATTCATTCTGTTTTCCTGTTTTTCTTTCTTTCCCAAACGATTCAGAGACGTCCCTCTCATCTGATTCCTTCTGTTTCTGCATTTCTTCATTTACTATTACAACAAATAACAACAAACAGAGAAGCGGGGGAGAAACTCAATAAGCTGCACAGTCTTAAGACAGCTAAACGTATCCTTTCCTAGAACAACACTATCTTCAGAGCCAAACTTTGTTTAAGATTTGGACAATATGGAACAAACTTAAGTCTTTATAAACAATTTCACTCAACGTGTTTTTTTGGAGAAAGTAATCATCATCATCATCATCATCATCATCATCATCATCATCATCATCATCATCATCATCAGCAGCAGCAGCAGCAGCATCACCATCATCACCATCATCATTACCATCATTACCATCAGACTCGGTTTAACGCCCGGTATACAGGCTGGCATGTTTTGATCGACTTTTAGAAATTGACTTCCAAACTAACCTATCTCTGGTTAGGGGCTGGAGCTTAGTAGACAGTGTGTGACTCTTCTTTGCACGCTGTTCAAGAGTAAGAGACTAATGGTTGGAGCACCAGCCCAGATGTGGCAACAATATTCCATTCATGGGCGAATGGTGGTTTCATAGAGATATATGATACTGGCAAGTGTCAGAAGTTTTCTAGCCCAATAGAGGGAGCCGACCTTCTTTGCAGCACACTTGACAGTATCTTTCATGTACTTATTCAAATTCATGCTGTCTGGGAATATTAAGCTGGCCAGTTTAAACGCCAAGCTCTTGGGAAAGGTGCTATGAGTCATGCCAATCATCATTTGGAAAGGTTTCTTATAATTGTCAAAGGAAAGGGACTTTGTCTTAGTAGTATTGAATGTAGTCATCCATTTTTGTCCCCATTCTACTACAGACTGGAGGTCATTTCCTAAAGATTCAGCTGTCGCCTTGGATATGTGTATGTTCGATTTGCTCACATTTCGAGAATAGATGATAGTGTCATCAGCAAATATACCCATCTTGGACGCGATTGCATCAGAGAGGTCGTTTATGAAAATCAGGAATAATAATGGCCCAAATATTAACCCCTGGGGCACATTTGCATTCATGTGATGTTGTTTGGATATACGGCCATCAAGAACAGCCTGGATCTTTGTTTTAGCTAAGAAAGATCTGATTATATTGAATTTTGGTCTAGTAATACCGTACAAATTAATTTTCCTGAGGGGGCCATTCATGCCAAACCTTGTCAAAGGTTTTGGATATATCAAACGCTACCATCTTAGATTCACCTGCTTTATCTAGTCTACGGTATATGCGTTCTGAGATGACAGTTAAGATATCTGTGGTAGAACAAGATTGTCCATATACATACAAAAGAAGTTTAGCATATTCTAGATGGTGGATTATTGCTAAATTGATTAATGATTCAAAGATTTTAGGAAGAAGCGGGATGAGACTTATGGGGCAATACTTTTTTTAAAGTCACTTCTTTCATTAGAGTTCTTGAAAACTTATACCACAAAGGCAATTTTCTATCTATGAGGAAGCAAAATTCGGCAAGGCATTTTTATAGTTTGGAGCAAAACACAGGCTAGCTCAGTAGAGCATTTCTTTATTACTGTAGCAAGGATAAGATCTGGTCTACATGTTTTGGAGGTGTCAACGTTTTTTTTATGATATTGTGGACTTGGAAAGTGCAGATAATCAAATATTCTAGTGTGGTTTCCGTCCGTGGTGGGAAATTAGATAGGGAGTTGTTTGTGGAGTCTAATATGGAGTTTAAGGCAAACCGCTGGGCAAATAGTTCAGCCTTATTTGTAGCTGTGCAAGCTACATCATAGTGGTAAGTGTAGTGGTGGAATTGTCGATTGCCCATTGTTTACCACACTATTCTAGATTTTCCAGAAATCACAAGTTCCTAATTTCTGGTCATCTCAGTATACCTACTAATTTAGAACTCTTGGGGTAATATGAATTTATTTTTAAAATTCTTAATACTGGTTGATAATCATGTGTTTATAAGGAGAATAAAGATAAATGATTTCACAAAATTAGTATACATTGTGATGTTATTATTAACCTCCTCTCTCTCCCCTGTTATTCTCCCCCCTCTCTCTCTCGTAGTTCTCTATTTAATTATTTTCATCATTTCATTCCTCTCACCAGTTCTCTTATCTTTCCTTGCTCGTTCTCTTATTTCTCTATTAAATTATTTTCATAATTTCATTCCTTTCACCAGTTCTCTTATCTTTCCTCCCTCTCTCTCTTATTTCTCTATTTAATTAGTTTCATCATTTCATTCCTCTAACCCGTTCTTCTATCTTTCCCCCTCTTTCTCTCTTATTTCTCTATTAAATTATTTTCATCATTTTATCCCTCTCACCAGTTCTCTAATCTTTCCTCCCTTTTTTTCCTATTACTCTATTTAATTATTTTTGTTTTTTCATTCCTCTAACCAGTTCTCTTATCTTTCCTCCCTTTTCTCCCTATTTATCGATTTAATTAGTTTCATCATTTTATTCCTCTCACCAGTTCTCTTATCTTTCCTCTCTCTTTTTCCTATTTCTCTATTTAATTATTTTTATCATTTCATTCCTCTCACTAGTTCTCTCATCTTTCCTCCCTCTCTCTCTTATTTCTCTATTTAATTATTTTCATCATTTCATTCCTCTTACCAGTTCTCTTATCTTTCGTTCTTCATTTATGTTATCCATTTTTCCTCCAACTATCTAAGCTCGCAAGATAACATTATCAGTTTTTGTACATACTTCGGCCGCCATAAGTCAGCTGCTAATAGACAGAAATTTATACAGTCAAGAAATAATTGTAAAGTCGTGATAGGTGAAGCAAAGAGAAGGTATACTGAGTTAACAAAAACACGCATTCAGTTACAGAAACTAGGTACTAGCGATTTCTGGAAAATCTACAATAGTGTGGTGAACAATGGTCAATCAACGATTCCCCCATTATCAAACCACAATGATGTCGTTTGCATGGCAACTGATCAGGCTGAACTACTTGCCCAGCATTCTCCTCTAACTCCACTTTGGACTCAGATAACCACCCCCTCCCTGAATTGCCATTGCGGACCGAAGCCACACTTGATAACTTGGTCATCACCCCATTCCATGGCAGAGACATCATAAAAAACTTTGACACCTCCAAAGCTTGTGGGCCTGATCTTATACCTGTTATAGTAATAAAGAAATGCTCTGATGAACTGGCCCCTGTCCTCTCTAAACTCTACAATAAATGCCTAGCTGAATCTTGCTTCCCCAATAGCTGGAAAATTGCCTTTGTGGTACCAGTCTACAAGAATTATGGGAATAGAACCGATCTTTGCTAAAATCTTTGAATCCTTAATAAATCTAGCGATAGTCCGGCACTTAGTTAATGCTAAATTTCTTTCTGACCGCCAGTATGTATTTAGACAAGCACGATCTACTGCAGACATCCTAAAAGTCATCTCTGAATACATGTATCATATACTCGACAAGGCAGGTGAAGCTAGGGCGGTAGTACTTTATATATCCAAGGCCTTTGACAAGGTATGGCATAAAAGGCTTCTCCTGAAAATACGCTCATACGGTATTACTGGGCAATTACTTAATATAATTAGATCCTTCCTAACCAAAAGAAAGATCCAGGTTGTCCTCGATGGGCGTTCATCTAAGCAACATGACATACCTCAGATATCGATCCTTGGACCTTTATTGTTCCTGATCTATATAAACGATCTCCCTGATTACATTGAGACTGTGATTGGTTTATTTGCTGACGACACGATGCTCGTCATGTTGGCAAAACAGATGCGATCATATCCGAGGCAATGGCTAAATCCTTAGAAAATGACCTCCAGGCTGTAGTGGATTGGAGTCATAAATGGTTGGTAACTTTTAATGCCGCAAAGACAAAGCTCCTTTCCTTCAACAACTACAAGAAACCTCTCTAACCACCGATTGTCATGGAAAATAACACCCTACCTGAGAGTTAAACATTAAAACTCATAGGCCTAACCTTCACAGGTAACATGAATTGGAACAAATACATTGAAGACATTGCCAAGGCTGCAGCAAAGAAGGTGGGCTCCCTCTACCATGCTAGTAAACTCCTCACACCTGACATTATCCTGTATCTCTACAAAGCCACCATCCTCCCATGCATGGAGTATTGTTGCCACATCTGGGCTGGGGCATCATCTACTAGTCTCTCTGTCCTTGACAAGGTAAAAAAAAAAAGTCACCAACTTAATAGGTCCCTCACTGTCAACCAAGCTTCAGCCCCTGTCCCATCACCGCAATGTAACATCCTTGTGCTTGTTTTACACATACTTCAATGGATTATGCTCCGATGAACTTGCTACTCTGGTGCCCCCTCGACGTAAATTCACTAGACAAACTCGACAATCAGTTAAATCCCATCCATCAACTGTGGAGGTTCCCAGATGCCGGAGAGTCTTCTACTTCAATAGCTTTTTTCCTTGTGCTGCTGGCGTCTTGAACTCCCTTCCTGCACCCTGTTTCCCCGACAGTACCGAGATGTAGAGGTTTAAAACTTATGTAAACAGATATCTTGTTGCACAGCTCCAAACTTAGAATGACACCCTGAACCTACTCCCTAATTCTCAGTAGCCCCTTACGTCTACAGTGGCGCTGTGTCTTGTTTGGGGTGAAATATCATGGAAATAAAATTTTTTTAAATACTACATTCACAGGGGTTTAGACGTTTTTTTCGTACCATTCGGGTCACCAGTCGTCTATGTTCTCTGTTTTACTGGATGACGTTACAAAACGAATATGACCTCTATTTATGATGTCATAAAGGATCTTTTCAATGTCTTTCACACCCTCTTTAATGGATGATATCATCGCTTTTGATGTCATCCTTTGTGACATCATCAAGGATCTTCCTGATCACTTCCATCTTACCTGGCACACGCTAGGAAGTAAGTGTAGTATCTGTTCCGATGGATACTGCACGCCTGTCCTGCGCAGTTCTAGGAGGTCCACCCTCCCAGGCTTCGCCTCCCCTCTTTGGGGAGGAGTAAGTTTATTGCTTACTGCTTGAGGCGCCCCTACCGGGGAATGCCGACGGGGCTGCCCAGGCAATTTTTAAATGGCCAGAGTGCTCACCTCTCGAGCGCTGGCTTTTAACCCCACTTACTCGACCCAAGCTGTGGTCACATCTTACTGGTGGGAGTAAGATAAAACTGGCCTTGTGCCTAACTCCTGCAGAGGAGTAAATAAATATATATATATATATATATATATATATATATATATATACAGTTTTCTCAATAAAGATTCAAATGGCATTATTGATTAAGTATAATAGATGCTCAGTCGCACAATAAACAAATGCTATAAATAAATATTGTGTATTTGAAATTGGAAAAGAAAGCAATAAAAACTTTCTTCGACTTGAATCATAATAAAACATTGTCCAATTCTGTTCAATCATCATCCTCACCATCCCCCTCTTCATCATCAATTGCAGCAATAACAACAAAGCATCATTATCATAACTGTTTTATTTCAAACATCCATTCACATTATAATGGGCATAAACGAATGAAATCAGATTATGTAAGTTTTCATTTCAGGTTTATTACAGAACAGGAGACTTTGATAGTATGGCCACATTGAAAATATGGATGAGAGTTGTTGAGTTAGTAGATGTAGAAGAGTTTAAGTAGCAGGTTCAAGTCACAGGGGAAGGCCAGGAAAAAGCAGGGAGAAAGTGATAAAAATTGACCTGAGAAAAAGAAAGATAAATAAAGACCTTGTCAAGGATAGGTAAGTTTGAAAGTCAATTTCTTAAAGCCGTCCAATCCATGCCATCATGTAAACCGGACGTTAAACCGAATATATATAGCAGCAGAAGTTTATGTCTTCATATTTCCATTGGTGTAATAAGGTAAGAATTTTAAAAAAGGTAAGAATTAAAAAAAAGAAGCCAACGACTACTTACTCCTCATCTTTGTTGCTTTATTTTTTGCAGAACTCAGAAAATCAATGGAGACAGTTATAAAAAGTTGGTGATAAAGATTTTGATTAATTTCCGTGTCTACATAACATAACAAATAACTCAATAGGTCCCGTGCCTAACTAAGAAAGCAATAACCTTTAGGCAAAATCTGACTTCTTTATTCATCAACATTATTTCCTTCTAGGATGATACACTAATTGCAACGCTTTTCTAACAATTCGATGCTATTTTTTGTATAACAATTTTTTTAGCCTCAAAAATGCCCCGGTTTCAGATGGCACTTCTTTGTTGGAGTCAAATATATTTCCCTGAGGAATTCTTTTGGTATCAGCAAGCAGCCAATAGTCATTGGGGGAAAAATCTAGAGAATTGGGTGGGTGTGGAAGCAATTTGAAGTGCAATTCATGTAGTTTTATCATCGGTGCCAACGACTTGTGACATGGTTCTTTCTTTTGGTGAACAAGTACTTTTTTTCTTTTTCATTTGTGGCTGTTTTGTGGCGATTTTTGGCGATTTCTTCCTTCAACTGCACCAATCATGCTATATGATATTCGCTATTGATAGTTCTTCCTTTCTCAATGTAATCGATGAACAAAATACCTATGACATCCCCCAAAATATGGAGGCCAAAACCTTGCCTGCTGATGTTTGTGTCTCTGGTCGCTTTGGACGGCTTTCACCTGTGACTGTCCACTCAGCTGGCTGCCGATTTGACTCAATAGTGAAATTGAGATCCATTTTAATTTCATTGTCACATGTTTACACCAAAACATTTTTTGTTGCCTTGTGAACAATGCGCTGAATCGTCGATAGGTTATTGTTTTTGATTGACTGTGAGTAAACACTCAGCTTTGAACACAGATTTCTCATTGACAAAATTTAATGCAAAATGATGAATACACTTCGTCTTCTAATATCTTCTAACTAACCCTAACCCTAACCCTAACCCTAACACTTTCGCCTTCTAATATATTCATCTCCTCTGCTATCTCACACTACTTAAATATACGATTGGACAAAACGAATTTATGGACTTTTTTTAAGCTTTCCATGACAACTGTCGAATTTAGATGACCTTCAGCATGATTTGCTTCTGGACGACTGCATTTAAAGCCAGCATACCACCTCTTAACCGTTGTTTTTATGAAGCAGATTCAGAATACTACGTATCAAGCCATTGCTTTGCTTGAACAGTATATTTCCCATCAGAAAGCAATTCTTTATCAACACATGAAATTCAGATTTTTCCATTGTTTTGAAAATTTGCAACAGTAGCTTTACTAAAATAACTGTAATTTGTAAACTGATAATTTGATTGGGCTCAAATTTTGACACATGAAGGTTAGTATTTTATTAAAATCATATGGATTTTAAAAATTAGTGGCGTCATCTAATGTCAGGTCATGTGATATATACCTAGAAATATACGGTCGAGAAATATACATTCTACTTCATATAAGAGCTGAAAAAAATAAAAAATAAAAATACGAGTTTAGAATATTAAGTTTTTGATTTATATGAAAATAGACTGCCGAAGAAAGTCAATTAGAATAAAATCAGATCTCTTACAAGTCTGCAAATATTTATGTGTGAACACTCAATAGACTATTTTCTTCATTGATGCAAATCTTCATCGCTTTTAGGTGGCCAAGAATGGCGGTCTTTGAAATGTACTAAAACTAAGAAATTGATTTTGAAATGGCCAGAAAACATAGATATAAAAGGAGCAGGAGTAAGGGTAGGAGTAGGAGTAAGAGTAAGAGTAGGAGTAGGAGTATGGGGAGGAGGAAAAATGTAGAAAAGAAAAACCTTGTTTAAAGTTGAACATCTCATAATCTGAATAATAATCATTTTTTTTAAGCAAAGAAATATGTTGTCTGCTTCTCTTCAAATATTTCGGCATCATTTTCTAAAATCAGTTTGCTAGTGTAAAAGAGTTGAAAAATAATATATACTTTTTTTTGTTTCATTTTACTTCAGTCGAAGTTCTCAGAAATACAAGGAACCCCTTCCTGGGGCTAACACTTGATCTCTATATGAGATACATAGCTATTCACGTGTTCCATTAAAGTACTCCTTTACTTCTCAAGCGTTGAGTTTAGTAAAGAAGTTAAGAACATTAATCTTTCTCTCCCCAATTGACCAGTTGATTATGTTATAGTATATATTTCTTGTGGTTTCTTCTTTTACCGGATTCCAGGACAAGAATTCGTCTAGTCTGGTGGAGTATCCAGCTAAGTGCTGTTTCTTGAGGTAACATTATTAAGAGAAGGTGCACCATTCCTCATATAAGCTGGTGTACAGCCAAATCGAGTAGATCTTATTTGGGCTTCGAATACTATGTTATTTTGGATATTTGGTCAGGGTTTACTTGTAGGGTAAAGTAACCCTTTTACAGAGACACCGAAGACAATCGAGGATGGTGTCTAGTAGGTAATTCAAACTCACCTATAAATAAGGTTGTTTCTGTATGCAGTGCCAGATTGGACGGTATTTCTATAGAGGGGGGACCCGTATAGCGTCAAATGTTTCTAATTACCATTCATGGAATAGAGCAGAAATAGCCGAACCGTTGCCAAACAGTCAATTTGCACCACCATTAAAGAAAACAACTTTCTTTATTTTTTCGCTTATTAGAGTCAATTAACCCCCCCCCCTCCATGTTAAGAATAAGTTTAATAATTATCTTTAAATCAGTAAGCGAATCAACTTTTTTTTAAATTTTCTTTTACTTTTGAGAAAATTTTTAAAAACTTTATTTCTTGGGAGGGGGCAGCTGGGAGGGCTTAAAAATATTTTTAACCCTCACCCTAACCTAATCCTAACCCTAACCTAACCCTTTTGCATTCCTATGCTTTATTGTCGTCTGCCTTTTTACACTTTTTCTTTCGCTACTTTCAAATCATAAATCGTTTCGGCCATTTCCGATTGGTTCCATAACTCACAATTGGAAACATTCGAGTCGATATTGGTATCCTCCTATAAAAGCGTCGATTAGACTAGTGCGAGGCCTGATGCACATTTAAGGGTGAGGCCGTTCTAAACAAACGAAAAAAAAAACAAGAACGGATATTCTTGAGATGTGTCCCAACAATCGGCGTGTTTAGCGATGAAAATGCTATTTCAAAGTTTGAAAGTCAGACGCATTGATCGATGAACGATCATAGCTTTTTATAGAGATGAATGAATGTATCTAACGATGCCATTTGAAACTTAAGCATGACAAACCATGAAACTTAAGCATGGCAGACCAACAGAAGTAATTGTCAAGAATAAAGCCTAAGATTTGGAAGAGAAGTTTATCCAAACTTTATTCAGCAAAATTAGTAACAACACAATAAAGACGTTTTTCTTTTTACCCAACCCATTATTTACTCAAGTTAATAGACTCAGTTCTGAAACAATTCGACCAGTGGCATTGTATCCGAAAATTAATAGTGTTATATGATATCGTGTGTTCGACAATTTAATTATTGAATTATTTTATTTTGTTTTCGGAAATCGCTCCAGACAACACATGAAGCCACTTGATGTAAGAAGTTAACAAAAATGAAATATGATTATCGCAAGGACAGGAGATGCCTACTGACTTTAGTTTTAAAAACGCTAAGGCTATAGGTAGGAGGAAAAAAGTCAGCAGGAAGAGAGCTCCACAAGCCTGCAGTTCTTGGAAAGAAGCAACTGGAATAGAAAGCTGTATTACAATGAGGTATCAAAATAGCGAATTGATGAAGACCACTAGACGAACCAGTCAAACAAGCTTGAACAAAGGAAGCAGGGAAAAATAGATCAGACAATTCTGAAGAACACATGCTATAATAGTATTTATAGAAAAGACTGAGACTAGCATGACAGCAGTACTCCATACAAGGTCTGATAGTAGATTTGTAGAGATAGAGAATAGGTTCAAGTGTGAGAAAGTGTTTGAAACGATAGCCAGATGTCATACTGCAGAGCCTAAAAACGGCATGAGATAAATGGAAGAACACGACCATAACATTAATTGATTTGGTTCTGCAAATCAACCACACCAGCCAGGTGTTTAGTTGAATATCGATTCCTAAAAACTCTTCATTGTTATTTCCTTTAATTGGCAGCGTTGGTGAAAGAAGCCCCGGGACGACTTATGTACGCCATCATTTATAAACACCAACTCTTTAGTTTACCTGCTGACTCTTTTAAATATACCTCTCTCCCTTAACACGTGATGTTTTTTAACCAATCAACGTCTGTTTTCATTCTATTATCGTGTTGGCTGCTCCTTTCACTCGAATACTAACCTTGTATATTGTAACCCTTTTCAAATGTACAACAGTGGCAACGAGTATTTGAATGGCTCATGTCGACAGATTTCGGAAGAGAAATTATGCAAATGTATTCGATAATAATGTTTAAACCAAACAACATTGACGCCGTAATTCCAAAGGATATATTTTGAAATGGCAAACTCTACTGTTTCAATAAGAAATATTGTTGGGAACCCAAAGGATGAAATGCAGCAAACATAAGGACCGACCGATTGACCGAACGTCTCATAGAGACAGATCTAAGAATTAACACATTTATTTTCAAATAGTCTATATACAAGGCAGTGCAAAGCTAATATAGAAATAATTCAAAAAATGTTTAATTACTTAAATATGGTGATAATGGTGCAAAGAGGCCACCGGGTAAGTAGCCACGGTTGTCATGTGCCATTTGCAACGAGACGATAACTGCGTGCAAAGGGGAACGTTGGACTGTCGAATTTCAAAATCGATGATCGAAGGTGTGTAACTATGCAAGAAGTGGCATTGTGATCTGAGTGACAATGGGTGGGAAGTCATACAGCTAGTATCGTCGTTTGTGTCTGGTTGTTCTGTTGGCGAGATTCGAGAGTCGTGTTTTTTTTGTTATTTTTTGTTATTTTTATCTGATGCGTGTTCCTGCTTTACTACAAAAAGCTCGGTATATTATGACGAAGGGTTAGGGTTAGTAGCGATATAATAAAGCCATTTGCTGACAGAAGAGACGTAGTAGTGTGGTTGAAAAATTAGGCTGATGGTGAGACGTCATAAGGTGGATGATATGGCGAGCCTACTGCCATTGTATCTGAAAGGGTGATGCATTGGCCCTGGACTTGGAGATGAACAACAATGACAAAATGGACGTAAAATAGATAAAGGCCTGGTTAAAAGTTAAAAAAGGGATTCACAGGTGATGCATTCACGGTATATAGGAAGTAAACTGAGGTCAGGTCAGCCGGCGAACAAGATGAACAAGTATATAATTTTATTTATTATCCTTCAGACAAAACACGACTAATAAAACGCTTCGATACACCCGTTTCCTGAGACACGTTTCATAATGAATTATGTGGGTTATGTCTAGACTTGTGTACCACTCTTCAATTCAGCAAATCAATATTCCGCAATAGGTAACATAGATGGTTAGTAACAAAAATGTTAATATATTCATGAGCTTTCTAAATATGACGACTCCTGTATAATCCTGCTCCCAGCACTGAACCCTGTATTACAATTTTTTGTTCTTACTTTTTAATTTCTATAGCTCTTTCAAGCTGTAAATAAAATAAAATAGAGTAAAACATTGTTTATAGTGACACTTGTCTATTTAATAGTGCACATTCGAGTCTGTTTTATGTTTGTTTACACAATAATTTTTACATTATTTCCGACTCTACGTTACATCCACATCCGAAGTCGGAGGTACTTTCACTCTCATAATCAAAATATAAGTGGCATTTTTGATTTCTACAAAATTAAGAAATATTAATCACTAGAAAGTAGTTTACTAACCAATTACATAACAAGGTCATGCGATTAGAAAATTCCATGCTTAAAGTATCTTTTTTTCTTCTGTTTGTTGTTTTTGTTGTGAAGTTGTCCAACAGTAAATAATAAATAAAGGAAGTCAAGTCGAGGGTTGGTTTAACAAGTGTATTACAAAGTAAGAAATTGACTAGCACTTGGCTAGACAGTTACAAGACTGTGCTTTGTCTTCTCTGTGTCTCTGGTGACTCGCACTATTTATAGTGACAACCGGTGCAGTTTCTCCTGTGTAAGAACGGCCGGTGTAACAGTTTTGCATTAACATTGTTGGGGTTTGCATTTGCACCGGACATCCATTAACAGTTTATGTTTATAGACTGGAATTTCTTGAGTTACTTTACTTTCCCGGGGAAACGCCGGAGCACGGGTCAGCTAGTGTTGAAAATGACTTAAATAACTTTAAGTTGATTATTTACATATATTCATTTGTTTAAAGTTAACAGAGATAGTCGAATTGTATCAGCTTCTGACAACTCAAATCTGAAAAGGAGCGATATGATTGGAGTTAATAATTGTTATGCATACCCTTTTACAGCATAACGTAGGAATGTACGTCGGTAGTAAGAATCATATTAATATATGGATATTTATACTGTAGACTTGTCGAAACTAATTCTAAGAGGCGTTTTAATATTCTGTCATTTTATTGGCTAAAACCTTTGGCAGTACCAACTTTGGAGTTAAAGCAAAACCAATGATCTGCCTTGCAAATCATGCATTCTACTCAGTTTGGAATCAATTTCCGGGGAGATAAAGGGGGGGGTGGGTGAGGTTCTGGCACATTCCCATGAATTGACCTGTGTATTGCCGTGTTTATCTGACTACTTATAGACACTACTAAAAAAATATATGAGCCCTTAGTTCACCCATTGAACCTGGGTTAAATTGTTTGAATTAGGAAAAAGGCAACCAGCAATAAATTAACCACACTCCTGAAGCACAAAATTGTTATAATACCGTAGCTATATGACGAACAGTTGGACTCGTCCATTCCTAATAAAATACTGGAAGCAATTAGGCTTCTCGTAGTAATTGGATTGAACTCCAGTCTACCCTGGCAGTCAGGACTGGTATACCAACTTCTCTTGTTCTCTGTACATATATTTTCTTCAATATATATTGTTCACCTAACCCCGTGTTCCGGGTCTTCATTTAAGCCCTTAAACAGGGTCACAACAAAAGTAATGCTTGTAAGGATAGCATCCAAGGACCTAACCGAGTCATACCTGATTTAGACAAAATGGTCGATCCCTTTCCAAATCAGACCCTAGAATTAAAATGTGCCAAGGATTACCCGGTTGGCATGAAAATAAATACCTAAAAAGTCCTTTATTTCCCATGGAACCAAGATGTTACACAAGGTCAGTTTAATGTGGGTAAACCAGCTCCCCAAGAATATACTGGAAGAGTAGAAAATAGCCATGAACGGACTCGTCGATATTCTCCGGTAGGAGGTAATGCCTTGGAGGATAGCCTCCTAGTTCCAAATTGAACAATACTTTATTCCCACAAACAAGGACTTACCAAGAGACAAGCCATTTCCTTGATTGCCAGAATGATGCCAAGAATACACCCAGATGCTATTGATAAAAAAATGAGTTTGCAAAGGCAGTTAAATTTAAAGAAATAAAAAACAAAATCCAAAATTAATTTCTTTCTGTTTGCTATATCCCCCGACCATCTCACTCTCTCTCTCTCCATCCCAACGATGGGTTAAATATTTTGACTACTTGTGGCGTTATTCACTTTTGTTTTTAATGGACTATTCTGAACTTTTTCTTTTTTCTTTTTCATTAGATCCGACTGTTACTAAACAGCGAGAAAGAGAGGGATAAAGAGAGAAAGTAAGACAGACAGACTGGCATACATTAAAACAGACAGACATGCAGACAGATAGACAGACAGACAGACAGACAGACAGACAAAAATAGATGCAAGCCAGAGTGCTAACAACTGTATAAAGTGTGTCAAACAACATAGTGAGAGAGGGTAAGAGTAATAAACAGAAACTTAGTAAGACATTCGTACGGTATTACTGGACTAATATTTAATATAATCAGATACTTCTTAGCTAAAAGATAGATTCAGGTCGTTCTCGATGGCCGTACATCTAAACAACATCACATGAATGTGAGTGTGCCTCATGGGGTGATACTTGGACATTTATTATTCCTGATCTTCATAAACGACCTCTCTGATACAATAGCGTCCGAGATGGGTATTTTTGCTGATGATACATCGCTTTATTCAAGACCACACACAGATCCAAGGTAATAGCTGAATCCTTAATAAATGACCTCCAGTCTGTAGTAGAATAGGGTCAAAATGGATGGTTACATTTAATGCTACAAGACAAAGCTGCTTTCCGTTAACAATTATAAGAAATTCTTCCAACAACTGATTGCTATGGCTAATAGTACCATGCCTGATAGTCGAACATTCACCGGCAACATGAATTGTGATAAATACATAGAATATACTGCCAAGTCTGCTGTAAAGAAAGTGGTTCCCTCTACCGGGCTTGAAACTTCTCACATCTGCAATTATCATATATCCCTATAAAGCAACTATTCCTCCGTACATGGAGTATTATTGCCACATCTGGGCTTGTGCACCAACCACTTGTCTCTCCTCTTAGACAGGGTACAAAAAAGAGTCTCTTACCTAATAGGTCATGCACTGTCTATCAAGTTCCAGCCCCTGTTGTATTCCTGTGCTTGTTTTACAAGTATTTCAATGGAATGTGCTCTGACGAATTTACTACACTGATGCCACCTCAACGTAAATACCTTCGACCAAACGGACAATACGCAAAATCCCACCCCTTCACTATGCCGGAAGGCTTTCTACTCTAATAGCTTCTTTCCTCGAACTGCTAACCTTTGGAATTCCCTCTTTGTTCCCAGTTTTCCTGACTGTACCAACATGCAGAAATTTAAATGTAATGTGAACAAACATCTCGCTGCACAACTTAGAATGTCCCTATAAACAAGCCCGTAATTCACAGTATCCGCTAACGTCTCAGTAGCAATATGCCATGCTTGGGGTGAATAAAAGTTACAAAAAAATAAAAGAGACGATGACTCGGTCATTAAATTTCAAATTACGGCTAATTAAAACTATTTTTCTTCAAACAAAACTTAATTCCAATACTAAGGAATATTTTAACATGTATTTTGTGTGATTAAGATATATAGGAAAAAAAATTCATTTTTTAAATTATTATTTCAGCTTTTTAGTTTTGAATATTTTATTTTCATGTTAATAATTTATTTATTGGTGAGCGGTAATATTTCTAGTGAGCGGTAATATTTCTCAGTCACAACAGATACAATGTTAGTGTCTCCATGATACACTAACATTGGATGTAGGGGGAGACAAAAATGAAACATGTGGGAACAATATTAACATTTTATATCACAAACTCCCTCTCTCTCTCTCTTTCTCTCTCTCTCTCTCTCTCTCATTGTTGCTTTCTCTCTATCTGTCTATCTATTTCTTACTTGTGTTCTCCATCTTTATTTCGTTTTCTGTATCGTTATTGCTTTATTTCTTTTTTTATATACTAACGACTTATTGAGTTATTGTTTCATAATTTTTCATATTCGAATTACCATAAAAAAAACATGTACTATGTGTATATATTTTCGCAAATGTAAAAAATACACTTGGGGGTGATGATCTATAGATTTTAGTTTTTCTCGTAGTTTAAAATCAATAAATATTTATCATTTTATCATTAGTACAACCAAAGAAAAAAAAACATACAATTAAAAGAATTGCGTTTTTGGCATCAGAAAATAGGTGCAAATTTTGCCGATTCCGATTCCAATAGCCAAAAAGTTCTGATTTTTCGGATTCCCAATTTCAATTCCGCTTCCAATTAATCGTCCCAACACTAGTTAGCAGTTCGGCTGACGTGTATAGGCAGTTTCGTCATAGGAGGAAGTACATGTCAAAATCTAGAGTGTTCCTGTCTGTGGGAATTAGAAGTCAAAAGGATCTGACATGGTTTTCGATTATTCCACCACCCTATGTAGTTTGAAAGGGGAAGATGCAGTTTATCTAGATGTAAATTACTGAAAAGGTTACTATAAAATGTAAACCAAATTCCAGAGTAGATAATGAAGTTATTTGCTGTACTTTTCAATTGTCTTTATTACTTCAGATGGAAGAATGAAATATCAACATCTGTGCGACTACTACTGTCACTAATACAGAGAGACAAACAGCTATTTCTGTTGATGAAGAGAACTATAGACTATTTGCACAGATCAAAGAGTTCTCTCGTAGTATTCTCCACAAGCCCATCACGTCAATACAATTACGATGATATACAACATTATAATAAGAATCTCACGTCAACATTGTATATTAATATGACAAGCAAAAATATGGTCCCTCCGATCGCATACTTTTTGCTAGTATAGACTAGCAAAAAGTATGCGATCGGAGGGACCATATAATGTAAGCGTTGCGTTTGCTAATGAACAGCCGATTGTGACAATTTCTTATTGATGTACACTACCCTTCCCCAAAAGAAGGGGGTACTATTTCTGGAAGGATGGTCTCATGTCAATAGAACAGATACTATACTGCCAAAGAGGAGGTAATGCCTAGGAGGATGGTCTCATGAAAACAGAACAGATGCTAACCTAACTCCTTACAAAAAAAAGGGAGGTTATCCCTGGGAGGAAGTTATCATGACCACAGAGCAGATACTACACTACCCCTCCTAGATTAAGCATTAAAAGATAGTATATTAGTCTGAAATAGTATAGTAAATTTTTATTTTTACTTTTTTTATAACATATTTCACCCAAACAAGGCAGGCCGCCACTGTAGACATAAGGGGTTACTGATAATTAGGGTGTAGGTTTTGGGTGTCATCCTAAGTTGGGATCTATGTAGAAAGATGTCTGTTTACATTAGTTTTACACCTCTGCATGTCGGTACAGTCGGGAAAACATGGAGCAGGGAGGGAGTTCCAGAGGAAGGCAGCACAAGAAAAGAAGCTATTGGAGTAGAAGGCTCTCCGGCATCTGGAGACCTCCACAGTGAATGGATGGGATGTTGCTGATTGTCGAGTTGGTCTAGTGTATTTACGTCGAGGGGTCACCAGAGCAGCCAGTTCAGGTCAATTGAATTGCGCATTAAAAAATAGTACCTTAATAGAAGTCATAGTATAGTTTCAGCTTCAGACAAAGATACAAAATATCCATTTGTAATAGTAGTGGGGAATGATCTCTCCTCTACCCTGCAGCCGTTTTCACATACAAGAGATGTTGTTGGCCTCTCTCTAACGTATCGTTATGTTCATGGTAGGTGCTTGACTCTAATCCCTGTACCCCTTGTAAAACATTCACAGCAAGAACTCGCCTAGCTGCAACAATAACAAGGACATTTCCTTTCTCTCTCTCTGTACCAAAGATCAAATAGAGCCTTGATGAACAAAGTTTCCTCCTAGAAAATCTTATGTGTTGAACAAAATACCGTGAGGATGTTTCCCAACCGACTACAACATGGTCGTCATCAAGTTTAATGGAGGGTGACGGTGGTTAAGTGGATATCGACATGGACTGAAGATCTGGGTGTTCCAAGTTTGAATCCAGTCAGTTCCACAGTAACACTGTCACTTAGAGATGTTGGCAACCTTCTCATGGTCATTCCTGTAAGTACCCGATGTATTTCCACAAAGATTTCTAACTAGAAAAACATGGGGGAAATTAATACTAACACCAGAATCAAGAAGAAGAAGATCAAGTCTAATATAAACAAATATTCGTGTGAGCCGTCCTCTTGGATAATCAATCCTTTTAAGTAATCTTCTGCCCATTCCACTCATTGTTTCTGATCCTCTTGTGGTGGCGATCATCGTCCAACTGACAATCTTTATCCTCAAGTACACCCTGGGCTTTGCTAAGCGGTGATCCATCCGTAGAAAAACAAGAACAAAAAGAAACAGTGTCGAGACAGAACCACTAGACCATTAAGATGATATACAGCATCATTTTAATCAATAAACTCATGTCAACTTTGTATATTAATATGATTAAGTCTTGCTAAGAACTATAATTCATCAAAACTGAGTCATTTTTTCTAATAGGAAAACCAAAATTGTCTGTATCCTGTTTGCTTTGGTCTAACATTATCATTAAACCTTTCTTTATGTTGACTCATTCCATAAAGGATTGTGAGTTTGGATCCAATACAGCCGTTCTCATCTAATGAGCATGCGCATTAAATGTGTTGATTCTATCGGTGATGCGTGGGTGTGACGGCATTTAACCACAGGAAATAGTCATTGAAGAAGTTCTTATTAGTTACTATCCGTTTGTTATTTGCATGAATCAAAAAAGAAATGTATCCTAGTTTAATGAAATTTAAATCACATCTATAAAAAAGACAATGAAATCTCTGCGTGCCGAATCTCTACGTGTACCCTAAGGGAACTATGGAAGCAGAACTCCGTTAAAACTTCAAATATTCGTTGCACCAGAGGTCCACAAGCACCTGTGGCGTAATGAGTATAGGTGCTAAGTAATAATCAGTTTTAAGTGTCAGTCTTCTGGAGGTTGAAGGTTCAATCCTCAGTTAGGACGATACTAAGAATACAATTTCGAATTACTTAAGACTTCTATCCGGTCATGGCTGACAGAATGATAGCAAGCTACACCCGTGAATTAAATGAAGATTCACGAGTTTGACAAGATGCACCTTAAGAAGGTCGAAGGTTATATCGAGTGAAACGTTGTGAGAGAAATCCAAATAATACAATCGAATGAAATTTAAACCATATGTATAAGACAGTAGTTCAAAGAATTTTCCAAAATTCCAGTTTATACTGACTATATTAGGGGTCGAAACAGATAAGGGGGTGGGCTCAAAAAAGACAGTAATATGGTGTTATGAGTGAAAAAGAACATAGTAGTGTTGCTCATCCAACATGGGCTTAAAAAAGACAGTAATATGGTGTTATGAGTGAAAAAGAACATAGTAGTGTTGCTCATCCAACATGGGATCTTCCTGCTAGTTTTAATAAAAAAAGCACAATACCAAATTGGATTTATTATAAAAACATGTTACCGCTTCTCATGTGTCTGTGTGTATGTGTGTTTATCGCCCCGATCTGACTTACATTCATATCAATAAGCATGATTATTATCAATCCATTTCACTGATTCTCTGCAATACAGCTTTGGAAAGGAGGGTTACCGACCTTATCCCTACCGAACTAGATTTGATTCTTTTGGCTAGAAGATCGACCATCCAGTTTGATAATAAATACTGGACAAGTAGTGATACTCCTGATAATTTTTACATTTTGATAAGGTCGACACACTGTGCAGGTTACTGACTTGATTGTTGAATGAGATCCATGTGCCAACCTTAATAGGGGGCTTATATAGGGATGACGTCCTCTTAACCATCAGGGCTTCTGATCACACATCTGAAAATGCAAAAAGCAATTATATGAATTATTTAAAGAATATACAGTAAGTTATTTATCTTCCTCTCACAGCAGTAAGATGTGACACAAGGTCGGGAAAGTGGGATTTGAAAAGCCAGCACCCTCGAGAAGGCGAGCACTCTGGCCTATAAAAAATTCCTGGGCAGCCCCGTCGGCATTCATTTATATATTGGTTTTTTATTTATTTATATATTGATTTTTTTATTTATATATTGATATTTTAATTATATATTGATTTTTTATTTTTTATTTATATATTATTTATTTATATATTGATTTTGTATTTATATATTTATTTATATTTATATATTTTTACTTTAATTTGACATTTATTAATTGAAACCATCGTGATTTATATATATACATATATATATTTTATATAATAATAAATAGTTACCTCCCCTGCTTAGATAATTTAATTAATTAGAGTTACGTACCTTATACTATGCTCTAAATATAAATATAAATAAATAATTTTTATTTACTCTTAATTAATAATTTTTTTTATTATTATAAATTTAATTTCATTTTAATTTATTTTCCCTTCCTTCTTTCCTTCTTTCTTTCTTTCTTTTTTTCTCTCTTTTCTTTCTTCTTTTCTTTCTCTCTGCTTCTTTACTTCTAAATATAGAATCTCTTACTTAACGGTTATTTTTCTGACCTAGCGTCTGGCCGGCCCCTCATTTCAAATTCTTTGTCCATAGCGTTTTATAACGGTTATAAATGTTTTTTGAAGAAATTCCATCATTTACTATTTCAGACTATGCTGAAGAAGACGGAATAGGGGATTTAAAACCCTTTTTCTTGTCAGAAACCACTGGTCCATGTCTGATTAAAATCTGTATTTAAAAAAAAAATATTACGCTCTTAATTTAATTTAATTGAGCACTCTGCTGGTATTTCCCTTTTATTCTTTTTTGAGTATACCTTTATACTTTATATATATATATATATATATATATATATATATATATATATATATATATATATATATATATAAACACCCATGATATATTTGTATATATATATAGTCTTGGAAGGTTTTCAACTGTTAAAACTATATGGAAAAAAAAACAAAAAAAAAAACACTTATCTGAAACTAAATAAAATTTTCTCTTTCCTTATATATATATATATATATATATATATATATATATATATATATATAGATATATATATATATATAAATACATATATATATGTATATATATGTAAATATATATATATATATATACATATATATATGCATATATATATGTATATATACATATATATGCATATATATATGTATATATATACATATATATATATATATATGTATATATATATATGTATATATATACATATATATATATGCATATATATGTATATATACATATATATATGCATATATATATGTATATATATATATATAAGGAAAGAGAACATTTTATTTAGTTTCAGATCAGTGATTATCGTATTAACTATTTTTATCAAATTTTTAATTTAAAATTGTTTTGCTTTTATTTGTTTATCTTTTCAAACATTCTAAATATTTGGAAAAGCTCCATCATTATCGATCCTTATTGATCATTATTGATGGCTTGGGAATAATAACATAGAATAATTCACTTAAAATAAACAAATACATGGACAGAAGTATATAGAAAATATAGAAAAACAAATAAACACATTGATTTTTTCAGAAGTGCCTTATATAACGTAATTTGATTATTTAAGATTTTATCTTTTCAGTGGATCTCCAAACGTTCTTTCATCTGAACTGTGCAAGGATCGCCAAGTCTGTCAACAAGCAAAAGACCAAACAATAATTTAAATCACTGGTCACGTGCAGTGGCGTGAATAGGGAGGTGGAGAGGAACGGTACGGTGTGTCCTGGACATCCAAATTGGGAGGTGGGTTGTATTCAATCATGTTCAAACTATCTCCGTTTCTCATAATATTTTTCAGTACTAGGACTTATACTTAGGTTTTGTGGCTTATAATCAAGGAGTTGGCGTCAAGCATCATCATGGCATCACTAAACATCTGCACGCCACTTGGTGTATTTCTTCGTCTGGGTATGCCATTGAATAAAAGCTCTCGTGCTACTGAATTTTCTTGCTCATAAACCTCTATTCTGAAGTTGTGGCTGTGGGCCGTCATCAGTTGACTGTTTTTCTTGTACTAAACGGCCATAAACAAGGTTTTAAGTTTAATTTAGACGTTTTATAAACCGATATAAATGATTGAACACTAAAAATAATTAAATTTAAGAAAGAAAATCATTTTTTTCTTAATTTAAATTATTTGATGGTTTTCAGTAATCAAATAAAAATTCCATTTTTACTTGATATTTAATTTTCATTTAAAAAATTATTCCAGCAAGTTTGAATACATTTTAATTATAAAGACAACCTATTGATGGCGGCCCAACGGCCACGAATTCGGAATAAGGGTGTTTGAGTGAAAAAATTCAATATCACTGAAGCTCTCTTTATGCCACTGGTCATGTGGCAGCGGCAGCAGAGGGCCACAACCTAGTAAGATATGCTGGGCTTCTCAACAGATTCTTATTCTAACTGATCGCTGTGGAAAAAATGGGATTTCGTCAGCTCCTGGGTTGAACACTATCACACCACACCAACGATTATCCTGAGTTTACTTGGCTCTTTGAGCTCGTCTTCATTGTCATTGTTCTAGGGAATGCTTTGAGTCTGTTCTCGTCTGGCCAAATCAGCAGAATATCCAAAAAAATTGACCAATTGAATTTTGATTCTTTTTTTCACCATTGTTTTTTGATCATACCTAGTGTGTATGCGTATATCTATGTCTTTATAAAGTTAGGTATGTGTATATATTTGTATGTACAGTGTTCACTCCAAAAGTAATTAACCGATCATTATGAATTTTGGAACACAGCTTCTAAGCTTAAGCAGTCTAAATATGGGCTATATTTAGTTTAATTTATTTTATGCAAAGCGAGCAAAAAGGGAGTAGAAACTCTTCATGAAAATTCAGATGTCTCTGATTTTTGTGATAATTTTAACAATAGGTATTAGCCATCAATTAATAAATATTCCCCAAATATCAGTGTGTTTGGGGTATTTTAAAGGGTTTTTAGGGGCCATTATATAATTATATAGGCATGACCACCTATTTGAAAATTCAAATATTATAGATTAACATTACATTTGATCTGTAGTTATTCGACACCAATTAAGCAAAATCCTCTGAATTTCAATTTCTTCTTAAGACCCATTAAGCTTAAGCCTTAAATTTCAGACAATTTCTAGAATAAAATAATGAAATGGATTTTGATCACAATTGCAACAAAGATTCTAGACATAAGTTTCAGTAGCATTATATCTTGATTTTAATCTTAAGATGAGATATAAAAGTGGTGCAAAACTGTTCTCCTCGGGAATGAATCTTACCTATCCTAGGTCGGGTATTCTTCTGGTCATTTTATAAAAAAGCTATTTTAAAAACGTTTCATACTCTTTCAATACGAATGCAAAACATAAAAACTCAGTAGTAATCATAGTTAAATTTAGGAAGTTGAGAATAACTGACAAATCTTTTCTTTTTTTCTAATTGAGTAACCATTTATCAAAGGCAAAAAGCCGCTCGGGTATAAGGGTAAATAAGATCGGTGGATTGTCACTTGAATGATGAAGAATATGATGAGAGGATTGAAAATACTGAATAAAATCAACAAAATTTGTTTATGACAAGTATTTGTTGCCATTTAGAAAACTATTGTATTGTTTATTCATAAGCAAATGTTATTTGATACAAATATAACAATGATGTGATGTGGAGTCAAAAGCTAGAAATAGAAATAAAATATCTAGAAGTAGAATAAAAAAACGTTATTTTATTTTTGTTCTTAATCTCAGGCATTTACTGCAAGCAATTCTTCAGTTTTGGGCATTTGACATTATATGAAATATCCTTCTTCTACTTGTTTTTCTGGTTCTTCTTCTTGTTTTTGTTGTTGTTCTTCTTTTTCTTCTTCTTTTTTTTTTCTTCTTCTTCTTCTTCTTCTTCTTCTTTTTTTTCTTCTTCTTCTTTTCTTCTTCTTCTTCTTCTTCTTTTTTTCTTCTTCTTCTTCTTCTTCTTCTTCTTCTTCTTCTTCTTCTTCTTCTTCTATTACTTGTTCTTTTCATATTAATTAGCAGGTTGTTAAGTTTTTTTGAACCTGCTTCTTCTGATGCATCTACGTAGTAAATCTACACATCCAAAACAAATAAGGGTGCTTTTTTACATTGGGACCCGCGCTAAAAGTGCCTCGGCATCGGTGCTTTCCGGATGTTTAGGTTAAACGCCAGACAGTGCCGAATGAAAACTCTGTTGACTTACCTGCGTTCAAAAAAACACAAACGTGATAAAACAAGCAAAAAATGTTCGAAATTATCATTTCTTTCTTTAACGAAGTTAAGTTTCAAATAAATGTTTAAATTAAAAAGTTATTATTTTTTAAACTTTTTTTTTCTTATTAAACATTTGTACGAAAGAATTTTTTTTTTAAATGAAAAAATAACAGTGATAATAACAGTGAATAGTTAATCAAGTGGTTGTTTTTTACATTTTTTTACGGAAATTATTATTATTTTGTCAACTTTTTTTAACTGACTATTTTTGTTTATTTCGTTAGGGTTCAGGGTTAGGAATTAGGGTTAGGACAGTCGGGTTAGGGTTAGGGTTTGGATAGGATTAGGAATTAGAGTGAGGGTTAGGAATTAGGGTTAGGGCAGTCGGATTAGGGTTAGGTTAGGGTTAAGGCAGGGTTAGGGCAGGGTCGTTTGCAGACATCAAAGAAGAAGTAGGGGTAGAGGAAGTGGAAGAAAGCATTTCAGCCGGGTACTGTTTAGCTGTTGAGATATATATCGTTCTTTCAGGAGTTTCAACAGCCAGTGATACCATATAAAAATCTATGTTGCAATCGCGTTTCAACCAGTTTGCAAGTTCAGATTTTCATTCAGTTTTAATGCTTAGATGTCGTCTGCTTATTTGTCTGCTTTGGGACTTTCCGGCGTTTACTGTAAACCGCCGTACAGCACCGATGCTGAGGGACTTTTATGGCGGGTCCCAATGTAACAAAGCACCCAAACAAGATTATGTTTAAAGCTCTCAAAGGTCATACCGGAATTATCCACATGGACATGTGGGCATTGAGGGACAATCTGTTCTAAGTGACAGTCTCCTGGAGGTTGAAGGGTCAATCCTCACTACAGGCGATAATAACTAAGAATGAAAATAAAACTCCTTCACACTCAGTAATGGCTGACAAAATGAGAACGATTTACCCTTGTGAATTAGATAAAGGGTTTGATTCGAAATTTCCAAGTTTGACATAATGATTCTCGAGTTCAGAAAGATGCACCAGGTTACACTGGCCGAAACCTTATGAAAATAACAACCAAGATGAGGATAGTAGTTCGAATAATCCAAATAATAGAAATCAAAAATGTCTCGAAACATAATTTAACTTATATTCTTAATTTCAGAAATTTACATTTTAAAGAGAAAATTCTTGCTTCAGTTTGATTTATCTGTTTTACGGCATATCAACCACCTTTGGGTCTTTTAGTGCAGAAAAATTATCAAAGACTGATTGTATACAATTAGTTAAACAAAAGTAACTATTTTATGAATAACGGGAAAGAAATTGTGGCTTCATACCTTCCTCACATATCAAGGCCTGATGCCACTCGAGGATAAGTGTTAATGAGATGGAATGATTGTTAGAACCAAGTTCGAATATTTGTGGGGACGGTTCTTGATAGGAATCTGTTGACATTGGTTTTGCAGACGACTTATCTTTTTTTTTTAAACGTTCTTTCATTTGAGAAAGGATCAAGTCTGTCAACAAGCAAAACACCAATAACAAGAATTGAAATCACTGGTCATGTGCAGTGTCGTGCATAGGGAGGTGGGTGGCGGCGATGGTACGGTATATCTATACATCCAAATTGAGATGTGGGTTGAATCCAATCATATTCAAACTATCTCCATTTCTCAAAATATGTTTTGGTACTAAGACTTTTACTTAAGTTTTTGAGGTGTACAATCAACGGACTTTGCCTCAGACATCATGGCATCACTAGACCTCTGCACACCACTGGGTGTATTTTTTCGTCTGGGTATGCCATTGAATAGAATATTTGTGCGGCAGTTCTAAATAGGGATTTGTTGACATTGGCTTTGAAGACGACTAAGTTGTAATCTGAGGGAAGCAGTGATGTGGTAATGTGTTCCACTAATTGAAAGCCCTTGTGATGAAGCTCTGTTCAAGAAAATGTCACCGGATGCTGGACATATAGAGGTAGAAAAGAAAAGCTTTTCTTTGTTGTGGTCGAGAGACGAGTTCTTGCTGTGAATGTCTTACAAGGAGGAACCAGAAGTTGGAGATCAGGCGAAAACTTTGCATGGGAATAACGATAGAGTTGAGAGAGACAAGAAACATTTCTTCTGTGAGAAAAAGGAAGGAACTGAAGAGATAACACCCCCCCTCCCCATGATTTCGAAGTCGATTCTGAATTTTGTCTGAGCGGCACCTCCGCAGATGTGGCAGCAGTACTCGATCTTGGGAAGTATCTGACTCTTATAAAGGTAGAGGATTGCATTAGGAGTAAGATACCTTCTAGAGCAGTAGAATGATCCAAATATTTTGCCAGTGGTCCATGCAACAGATTTGA
Organism: Sepiola atlantica; assembly: GCA_963556195.1. Taxonomy (NCBI): domain Eukaryota; kingdom Metazoa; phylum Mollusca; class Cephalopoda; order Sepiida; family Sepiolidae; genus Sepiola; species Sepiola atlantica. Next base: position 41,353,650 of record OY744527.1, on the reverse strand, counting down.
TGTAAACCTTCTATTTTATTGTTTTATAGAATACAGTGAATCACGTTGAAATCGCCTTCGCTAATTCCATAGACAAAGATGGTATCAATTCGGCCATCTAAGGAAAGACCAAACTATTTGCATATTATTTGGATTATTCTGGCTACTATTGTAATCTTGATTTTTATTTTAAGCCGATGTAATACCGATCTTATTCAAGTGAATCTTTTCTAACTTGGGAATCTTTATGTCAAACTTGCGAACCTATAAGTAATCTTGAACTGAACCCTTTATTTAAACCACACGGGTAGGTTGTTCTCATTCCATTAACCATGACCGAGTAGAAGTGTTAATTAATTATTATGTTATTCTTTGTTATTATCACCTGTGATAAGGATTGAACCTTCAACCTCCAGAAGACTGTCACTTAGAATTGATTGTTAATCAATGCCTTTAACTGTTGAGTCACATGTCCATATATGTAGGTATAGGTTCCTGAAAAAAACGATTTTGTTGCAGAATTGTTTAGGATTGATGATTTGTATTATTTGGATTATTCAAACTACTATTCTCGTTTTGATTGTTATTTTCGTAGCATTTCAGCCGATGTAATCTCCAACCTTCTTCAGGGGCATCTTTTCAAACTTGTTAATTTTTATGTTGAATTTGGGAATTTCAAACTGCATCCTTTATAGTGTTCTAAATTCTGTATAGGTTCCCAAATTTGACATAAATATTCCCAACTTTGGAAAGATAAACCTGTAGAAGGTTGGAGGTTACATCGGCCGAAACATTGTGAAAATAACAATCCAGATAAGAATAATAGTGGAAATAATACAAATAATACAAATTATCAATGCTCACTGAAATCAGCTATTTATGTTTGTCTTTTGTATAGTTTCATCTTGTACTTGTTTACTGTCAGTTACCTGCTAAATAGATGCATATTTCTACCTAATACTAACGTGTTGACTGTTTGTGCATTGTGAGAAAACTTAAGACATAATATTTTCAGGTAATCATTACTATTACCGACATTAATTATTTTAAAGGAAATACCGTTGGAAAATTAGTCAATAAGACACAGTCTGAGCTCTTGGTTATGTTTTTTTTGCACTTTTGTAAAAAATATCCTGTTCAAAGGAATTTTGCTCGTTTACTTTTAAACCGCTTATTTTATTTTCTACCGCTTCCGAAAAATCAGGCCTTTCAGCCAAAGAAAACACAAAAAAATTCCTCTTTTTCATGACATTGTTTCTTTGAAGTACAACTACTAGGCCTATTTTCTTCTAGGTAAGAGGTAAAATAACACTAAAAACAACACCGATGAGACAATGCAGGCCAAATATACACACAAAAGTCCAAAAGACTTATTACAGATACTGCAGGGCTTTCAAGTATACACAGTTCACCAGTATGGCAAATTCCAATTTTTTGACAGATTTTTAATTTTCGGCTAAGATTTGACGAAAATAAACTTATTTCTCAGTCCGTGGAAATGCAATTTAATACTATTTTACTCATCAGCCCCACTAATATAACGTGTCTAATATTAATTAATATAACGTTTCTTGCCTTTTAAACAGGATCCTTCAATAAGTATTTCTGGTCAAAAATCTGTTATTTGACCCTCCAATTTTCCAGTGTGTAAAAGATAACGCACGTTCCTAAAAATAAATTTAAAAGTTATGAAAAAAAGCTTGCTTGACTACACAATAAATAGCTTTTCTTACTTTTAGGTGTAGGAATGCAATCTAGTCATTTGAAGGCCATTCACAAAGATTAAGGGTCATTTTAATTGTGTTTTTACAGTGAATGAGACTTTAAATCAAGAGCCGAAATCTAGTTGATGCTGTATACAACCAAAATAACCACCACTAAATGGGATTTACAGTCATATTCAATGTCGCAAATGAAGTTAATCAGCGCCAATCAAGTATATTGAGGGGAGGTGACGGTGGTTAAGTGGATATCGACACGGACTGAAGACCTGGGTGTTCCAAGTTCGAATCCAGTCGGTTCCACAGTACTACTTTCACTTAGGGATGTTGGCAACCTTCTCATGGTTCTTCCCGTAAGTACCCGATGTCTTTCCAGAAAGATTTCTAACTAGAAAAACATCGGGGAAACTAATGCCAACATCAGAATCATCTGATTCACATGAAAGAAGACGAAGTATATTGAGGCAGACTTAATCGATAATACAGCCTAATTTGAGCCAATTTAATCAATTTTCTATCCATTTTGAGCTATTTTGATGTTATCGATACATTTCCATGAAATTATATCTTATCTCTTGTCTATTTAGTGTAAGCATTCCATATTTCTACAGTGTAAGACAAGCAGAAACCTATACAGCTGTCATAAATTAGCAGTAAAGGCTAATTTTGACATATTTTAATCCATTTTGACACTTTAAAATCGTATAATTCTATCTTTTCAATTTGATGTCATCAGATGCCAATGCAATTTTACGCCATCAGATACCAATGCATTGAAGCATTGCAGTGACATCAACCAATTCATTCAATAACTGTCAATAACTACACTTACTGTCATCTTTTTTTCAGGGTCATAAAAAGAAATGCCTCCCAAGAAGAAAAAAACATATGGTCATCAGAAACGGTTCTATCACATTGCATCTGTCAGAATCCACAGCTGACACAACAAGTGGTGCTTCATCAACCAGTGATATAAGACCTACAACACCATCTACATTATCATCAGACAAGTCCAAACGAGGTCGACCATGTCTTAATGAGAAAACAATGACTCCTAACATATTGAAGCTAAGAGTCTCAAAAGTTAATTCTGCATGTAGAAAATGATGCAAATGATGTTGTTGACGATGATGACGACAGTGATGGTATTACTCACAGCGATGATAATGATGATCTTGAAGTTCCAATTGACCAATTTACTGAAGAAGATGGTTTTAAGAAGTCCAGAATTTACAGCCTTCGAAAGATGCTTCGTACATCTCCAATTGACAACTTAAATAGTTTCGTCGTGTATTTTAAGTTTTTCCTACTCAGTTGCAGTTCTCACAGAAACCAAATTTGATTGACCTTGGAAGAATGATTGTTCATCAGTTAACACAACCCTAACCCTAACCCTAACCCTTACCCTAACCCTTACCCTAACCCTAACCCTAACCTCCTTCAGCAAATATTATTCTGTTACCTTACAGATGAAAATTTCCAAAGTTCTGAGTTGGAAAGCTGGTTGAAAATCCTATTGATCAAACAAAACTGAAATCCCGGAATTTACCAGTTGATTATCTACCAAAGAAATCAACAGTTTCATCAATAGCAATGAAGATCAGTCACACCATTTTACAGTGACACAATAATACTAGCAGTGCACAATGCATCCAACATGTTACTTTTTTAATTGATGTTACAAAGAAAACTTGTTTGAAGTCTGATAAACATGACGAAATTACAACTGTATCTGAAGCCACCAACTGCAGTCAAGCATTTGCCAAAAGTATCATTGTTGCAATTGAAGCAGGGTCTGAGGCGAAACCCTTGACTCACAACATGCAGTGCGATGACATCAAGGAACGTCATGGCCAGATGAAATAGCACATTATGTAGTGAAACCGGAAAACTTCACAGCTGTTCCAGTACAAGAATGAGCATGACATTCAAAAGCGAATATTGCACAAAGATTCGAATATGCAAATCCTGGTTGCCTCTTCAGTGTTGAGGTAATATGCAGAGAATTTCCTCAAAATGCTGTCTCAGCAAGTATATGAGACAGAGAGAGAGAGAGAGAGAGAGAGAGAGAGAAAGAAAGAGAGTTTCAACTAAAACAGGTTTTCATTAAAATTGTTATCAGAAAAATAATCAGTTCTTCCCTTTCTGTATGTTCTTATTCTTGTGTGGATCTATCCATCAGATAAATCTGACTAATTAGTTAAAACTAAAACAACTGAAAATAAATTTGACCTGATTTACTTTCTTTTTGAAAAACAAATGTGGTTAATTAGTCTTTTATGCTGTTTTATGTTTCTCCTCAAGTCAAATCAAATCTATTTGGGACATTTTTAATGCATTTAGGAAGGTTAGATAAGTGAAATCTTAAGTCTTGTCAAAATCTGTCAACCAATAATTCTGATTATGTAATTTATAATGAGGTCTATAAAACTAAATTTCTGACCACGTTAATGATCTCTTTTTGCATTGAAAATAGTTTCACTGCATTCTCCGTTAAATTTTTATGAAAATGCATGTATTGCATTCCTAATTTTACCAATTCCTGAAAATTACACTTTTTGGCAAGAAGTGAAAAAAAAACGTAACCTAGAGGCTCAGACCGCATCTTACTAAAATTCACAACCCCTGTCACATATTTGAAATATCTTTTCTGGCCTAAGGTCGGATACTTTTTATACAGGCCTTGTATATATATATATATATATATATATATATATATATATATATGGGAAATGAAAAAGGAAAAACCAAGAGATATTTTTTATATATTCATCAACGTTTCGTCTTTATTGTAAAACTTCCTCAGGATGATAATTTTAAGAAAAATGTCATGCAAGTACATCGAAGTATTTGGTTGACATGATGGATGGTGAGGAAAAGTAGTAGTCGTGGCTACTAAGAGCGCTGGACCAGGGTCCGGGCTGAAAGAAGTCAGTCAGTTGCATAGAGTGTAATGAATATGGAAAGCTTCCTTTCTCATATATATATATATATATATATATATATACAATATTATGCTAAATATTTTGAATTCTTATCCACATACACATGTGTTTCATCATTTTCCAGAAATCATCAGTGTGGAGGATAACTCTTCTGCCGGTCGCACAATTCCAACAGCAGACCCAAGTCACCTTTTTAACGGTGCGGCTAACCTAACAACTATGGAGAAAGAATAGAATTAAAGTCCATTTATATCTAGCAGACATATCTAGTAGGCTGTCACAACAGTGTTCAACAATCCGATTTAAATGAACATTAATTTGACAGCCTATTTATAATTCTTTTCGAAAAACATTTTCTTGTGATCTTTTTTAGCTGCAGACACTGCATTAACTAAGAGCTTGTATGAGCTACTACATTATTATTATTAATAGAAGTACCAAAAAAAGAAAAGAATTATATCTATCAATAAAGTAATAAGTAATAAGACAAAGTGAACCAACTTATTTCAAGTTGTTTGATGTTTGTTCTTTATTAATATATAGGATTATATTGAGCTTTGTATGTACGTTATGTTGTGTTGTTTGACTTTATGTATTTTAACCTTATTTTTAAAGAGGATTTATGGCGAAATGTACAATAAATGTAGTCAATTAGTCTTTCATACTGTTTTATGTTTTTCCTCAAGATAATTTAAATCAATTTTGGGCATTTTTAATGCATTTGGAAAGGTTAGATGAGTTAAACATTAAGTCTTGTCAAAATCTGTCAGCCAATAATTCCGATTATGTAATTTATAGTTGGGTCTCTAAAACTAAATGTTTAACCACTTTAATGACCACCTTTTGCATTGAAAATTGTTTAACAGCATTCCCCATAAAAGTTTGATGAAACTTTATCCATTGCCTGCCTAATATGATCAATTTCTGAAAATGACACTTTTTGCATTGAAAATTGTTTAACAGCATTCCCCATAAAAATTTGATGAAACTTTATTCATTGCATGCCTTACTTTTTGCAGGAAAATGTAAACAAAAAACGTAACCAAGAATTCATAACAATTTATTTTGCTTTACTTACTCATTTGTGACCTATTTGCGTTAAAAAATTTTAATATTTAAAAGAAGTTTAAAGCTATTTTACTTTACCATAGTCGATTAAATACTGAAGTATTCAGCCTTTACTCGCTTCCACTCTGATTATGTACTTTGTTCAAAATGGCGACCACGGATTATTTAACTTGAGTCACTATTTCGGTAAAATAAATTGACTTCAAATTTATTTTGAACATGAAATTAAAAAAAAATGCAAATAGACTCACAAGTGAGTATGTAAAGCAAAATAAACATTTTTTGACTAATTTCCCAACGGTATTTCATTTAATATATTTATATCGTAATTATTAATACGATAGCATGTGTGTTCATGTGTCACGCTTATATCAAAAGCTCTGCGCATGCATGCAGCACTTAGATTTGGAAAAAGCATTCAAGTCACCTAATTTTCGTAATATTTTCTAGTATTTCCCTTTGGTGCAACGATTAGTGACGTATGATGTTGACGTCGGTTTTTGACGTCAGCTTGACTGGTTTATAGTTCGATCCCAACTAACTTCTAAGATTTGTTTTTTCTACATCAAAGGGGGGAGAGGGAGATAGGGAGGGAACGACCGGGAAGGCACATATTAATACGATAGCGTGTGTGTTATTTTGTGTGTCACGCTTACATCTAAAGCAACGACCTTCTTAATTTTTGTATGCTACTCATGAATTGGAGCCAAATTTAATTTAATCTAAAGCATTTACAAAGTAAGGTTTAGTCGTCGAAATATTATCACCACTAGAAATATTGTATATAAAGAAGTTTTGTAAATTGTTTCATGTATTTTTCATTTTTAAAAAATAAATATACAAGTCAAATCTTATCATACTTTATTCAAACATGTATAGGTTAGGAACAAGATAATTAGTATTGAAAACATCATTTCGTGTAATTTACATGGGTACCACTAGTCATTATTAAATTACATGGTGACCCCAAAAATGTCACCCATCGAATCGTTAATAAAATTCACAACATTTTCTGCAATCCAATCATATTTGGTACAAATAAACTGCAGATGATGCCTGATTTGTCCACCAAGTTTAAGTCGTGAATGTTCAACAGTCTTTTATCACCATTTCATGATCGTCTCATCGGTCGTAGGTGTGATTCTGAATTTCTTCACACTCACATGACTTAAAATAGCCAGACTATTCCTGAAATAAAGACGGCCATCATAGCCCAAATAGAGGAAGTGTCAATACAGGAGTGTGTCAAGGTTATTGACAATTTTGCATATCGTATTCAGATGTGCTTATTATTGAATGGTGATAAAATAAAGACGATTCTATTTGTGACAGTTTGTTTGCATCACTCTATAGTCGTCTTTTAATTATGCACACTCCAATGATGGACCCGGCATCCCAAGAGCTCTTAATTCCAAATTTAATGTAATTATTTGTAATATTTATTAGGCTTTAAGTGTTTATTATTAGTAAAAGTATTAAATGTAGTACCTATTTTCGGAAACGTTTATTCCATTTGCACTTCAGGTATCCCTATATATTTGATCACACTTACATAGGCAGACTAAAAGTAGAAGCTGAAGATGGTAATAGACCTGCCGCCGTAATTGTTAGCAATTGTAAATGTTATTGAAGTGACTTTGCAACTGCATTGTTTTTCTCATTTCTCTCTTCTCAGTATCGATTTGCATTGGTTCATTGTCTTCACTTTACGTTTGCAATTGTTTTGCATCAGTTTTTGTGCTGCATTTGCAACCAAGATGCAAAGAACGTCAGCGATGAGAATCCAGGTGAATCTGAAACAACTGCTTATGCCGTTCGCCTCGCTATGTAAATTGGCGACGGAATGCAAATCAAACTACCAAAAAATGCGGCCTTTGTGATCGAGTGATTACGCATTTCTTTTGCATAACAATTGCCGCACAGCATTCATGTGAGCTGCCTTATCTGCATACTACACACCTATTGAAAGGATCCAAAGAATTATCTCGAAGAGTAAAGCATTCTAAGAACGAACGGAAAATCATGAAATGGAAATAGCGGAATCAATGAACGACAGAATAAACTAGAAAATAAAAAAGAACATAAGTAAATAGACAAACAATTGACTATGAAGCAATCAGCATGTTCATTCTTCTGCCAGTGCAATTGTCACCTATCAGTGAATGAAAAGCAATTCAATTAAAAGGTACAGGGGAGATAACTGCGTACATTTTGATGCGTTATTGTATGCATTAATATCCTTAATGGCCCCAGTTAAAATGCATCATTCTAGCTTGCTGACAATAGAAAATATCAAAGTGTGGATCAAATGAGTTTGAGGCACCACAAAACGGGCAACGACCAAAAGGACATATTTTGCCTAGACACCACTTTTTCTTTGTACTTCCAGTTGAATAATGATAAACAAAACAATTCGGCATATTTAAAAAAAAAAGTTTATTTACAAAAAAAGTTTTATTAGTAGCCTAAAAATACATACTTTTATTTGAAAGCACGTTTTGTTATACATACATTTTTAATTAAAAACAACACAGTTTTATTTACAAATCATCATCATCATCATCAGCATCATCATCATCACCATCATCATCATCAGTTTAACGTTCGTTTTACATGACGGCTTTTAGAAATTGATATCCAAACGAACCCTGTGGCTATCCCCCTTTCTCTAAAGTTCATTTTTTTTATCTCTTCCTCCCACGTTTCCCTTGACTTTTTCCGGCCACATCTACTAACCCGAGAACTCTCACCCCTTCTTTCAACGTGGCCATACCATCGAAGTCTACTATTTTGCACACATCTCCCTATACTGTCCAGATTTATTCTTCCTCTGAGGTCATCAGAACTATTAATAAAAATTTCTAAAAAATAAAATTAAAACTTTTTATATAAGTAAAATATGTAAACAAACGACAGAAGCAAATATTAAGTAAATGCTTCATTGCAGATAACTGAACCTGTTCATCGATAAAACAATAGCAAAAACAAAATTATACATACATACATATATGTATGTATGTATGTATGTATATATATATGCATGTATGTATGTATGTATGCATGTATGCATGTATGTATGTATGTATGTATAAACAGTGCATGTATATAAACAGTATATATATATATATATATGTATATAAACAGGCAGTTTATGTATATAAACATATATATATGTATATAATATGATATATAATATGATATATAATATATATGATATGATATATAATATGTAATATATAATATGTAATATGTAATATTTATATATAATATGTAATATTTATATATAATATGTAATATGTATATATAATATGTATATACGTATATATGTATCTATGTATATACATATGTATATATGCATATATGTATATATGTATATATATAATATGTAATATATATGTAATATATAATAAATAATAATAATATATAATAATATAATAATATGATATATGATATATATGATATATAATATAATATATATATATGTATATATATGTATATATATGTATATAAACATATATATGTATATAAACAGTCATCAATAAGCATGTATATAAACAGTTCATGTATAAACAATACATGTATATATGTATGTATAAACATATATGTATGTTACATATGTATGTATGTATATGGATGTAAATATGATTTTCGTAAAACTAATATATGTATGCATGTATGTATGTATGTTCCGTCTTTTGTTTCATTTGACTTCAGTCGAAGTTCTCAGAAATCAAGGGACCCCTTCCTGGGTCTAACACTTGATCTCTATATGAGATACATAGATAGTCGAGCGTTCCATTAAAGTTCTCCTTTACCTCTCAAGCGTTGAGTTTGTAAAGAAGTTAAACACATTAAATTTTAATTTCCCCAATCTACCAGTTGATTATGTTATATTATATATTTCTTTTGATCTCTTGTTCTTTCCGGATTCCAGCAGAATAATTAATCTGGTCTGGTGGAGTATCCAGCTAAGTGTTGTTACCTGAGTTTACATCACTAGGAAAGAGTGCACTATTCCTCGTATAGGCGTGTAGCCAAACCGAGGAGATATTATTTGGGCTTCTAATACTTTTTTGTTTCATTTTACTTCAGTCCAAGTTCTCAGAAATTAAGATGCCCCTTCTTTGTATCTGTATGAGATACATAGTTATCCCATTAAAGTTCTCCTTTACCTGTCAAATGTTGAGTTGGTAAAGAAGTTAAGAACATTGATTTTCCTTTCTCTATTTGACCAATTAATTATGTTATAGTATATCTTTCTTGTGATCTATTGGTCTTAGCAGATTCTAGGATAAGAATCTATCTTGTCTGGTGGAGTATCTAGCTAAGTGATGTTATGTGAGGTAACATTACTTGGAGAAGATGCACCGTGTCGAGGTAATCTTATTTGGGCGTTCAATACTATGTTATTTTGAATGTGTGGTCAGGGTTTACTTGTTGGGGAAGTATCCTTATGTCAGGTTGTCCTAACAAACCCTTGTACAGAGAGACCGAAGACACTCGAGGATGGTGTGCAGTAGGTAATTCAAACTCTATATATATACAAGTTGAAGACACTCGAGAATGGTGTTTAGTAGGTAATTCAAACTCTCTATATATACAAGTTGAAGACACTCGAGAATGGTGTTTAGTAGGTAATTCAAACTCTCTATATATACAAGTTGAAGACACTCGAGAATGGTGTTTAGTAGGTAATATGTGTGTATTTCATTAAATAAAACTGATGGTCTTTTCTCTATTTTCTCTTGTTTTCACAAATACTGATTTTTCATTTAAGATGCAATAAAGAAAATTCTAAATCAATGTTTTCATGTTTTTATTTCCATTTATCTACGTTCTGCACAACTTCTTTTATGGCATCTGGGTTAACCGTGTGAACCAGATGAAATGTTTTCTCGACTCTCATCTTATGCAAGCCGTTCAATTCCTGCAAGTCCTCAAAGACTAAGCAGCATATTGCACCAATGTTAGCGTTCATCCAATCATTTTTTTGTATTCAGATCAGAGCATCGGCTTTGTTCCTCTCCGAAAGCACACACACTACACCTAAATTCGATCTAAATTCGCTCATTAGTTATCTCAATATTCCCAATAATAACTGAATGATGATTTCGGACCGTTTTTATTTCTGTAATTAATGAACTCATTCAACCTGAATCAGTGACCAAATCGGTTCTAGTTTCCATATTTTTTTTTTATTATTCACTTTAAAGTAAACCACCACCACCACCACCACCACCACCACCACCATCATCATCATCATCATCATCATCATCATCATCATCATCATCATCATCATCATCATCATCATCATCAGCAGCAGCAGCAGCAGCAGCAGCAGCATCACCATCATCGTCGTCGTTTAATGTCCATTTTACATGCTGGCATGTATTAGACTGCTTTTAGAAATTGATTTCCAAATTAACTTATCTCTGGCCAGGTCTTTGTTTATCCTTTTTTCTCTCAAATCTATTCTTATTAATTCCATCCATGTTTTCCTTGGCCTTCCCCTGTGAACTTACTTTGCTACCTTAACTGTTCTACATCTAAAAACCCAAGAACTCTCACCCCTTCTTTCAATGTGGCCACACCATCGAAGTCTCTTGTTCTGAACACATCTCCTTATACTGTCCATATTTAATCTTCCTCTGTGGTCATACTATTAAAGTATCACATTACGCATCTATTGTATCATTCTTATATCATTTCTCTCGCTGCAACACATATTCTCAACTCTCACTGGCCAAGTTTGACTTCAATACATCATCATGCTGCATACACATGCCAAATATATTTCTTACTTTGGTCAACAGTGTAAGCACTCTGCTGGTTAGTAATGTCAGCAGTTTTTTTAACTTACTCTATTCACTCCTAAATCTTTCAATCACACTAGCACCTGCATTTTCTGTGCTCCAATGTAACAACACTTCTGAACAATCTCAATAGCTTTGCCATCTAAATATACTTTCTTCACAACTTCTGTTATCATAGCATCCAACCATGCCGTGGTGATATTGTTGTAATCTTTTTCCTTAGCTCAACTGTGTCATCGTCAACTATTGTTACAAAAATAATGGCTGCCTGAGGAGCTGGTTTTTATAAAGTCATTTTAACACAGAATTTATAGTTTATTTCTGGTAAATTTTAACATATATAATGATTAATGTGTTCTCAATATTGTAACTATTTTCAGATAGAAAGTATTTTTGAAGCATAGAAGACCTCAATGATGAAAATGCCAAAACATGACCTTCGCCTTCTTATGTTGAATGAGGTCAAACTTGGGCACAATGCAACCTAACCTTCTGCTAATATCAATAGAGCATGAAGAGATGGCTCCACAAGCGATTGGACAGTACGGAAATTCCATAGTGGAGATGAGCGCCTTGAAGATGCAGAAGATAGAAGATGGACGTCTAATCTTGACAATGAACAATTGCAAACACTTGTTGAGCAAAATATATGTGAAAGTCTCAAAGAAATGTCTCAGACACTTGCTATCAGCACTGAAACAGTTTAATGTTATTTACAGAGTATTGGAAAGGTGAAATAAATTTATAGATAAATGTATGTTTGTGAAATTGACCATTATTTTTGTAACAACCTAATGCAATGCCATTAACTTTACGCTCACATCCATAGCAAAACTGCTTGCATTACACCATACCATTCCCTAATCCTAACCCTAACACCATACATTCCCTAACCCTAACCCTAACCCTAACACCATACATTCCCTAACCCTAACCCTAACCCTAACCCCATACCATTCCCTAACCCTAACCCTAACCCTAACCCCATACCATTCCCTAACCCTAACCCTAACCCCATATCATTCCCTAACCCTAACCCTTTTCACTTCTTTTACTATTTCTCGCATCATGGTACCTGTCTCACAATCCACTTCATATTCCCAATTTGTTCTCCTAGCCCTTTTTTTTACAGAGATTTTTTTTAACTGTTAGTGCAACACTTATCAAGATCAAGAGGCACTCGAGGATAAACATTATTGAGATGGAAAACCGAAAGATAAGGAACAATCAATGCTATGAACTAAGTGTGATTACTTATAAGGTGGTTTATGACAAATATTTGTTGTCATTAGATTTGAAGACGACTGTGTTGTAATCTGCAGGGAAGCAGTTCCACAGTAATGTGTTACACAGACACAGACGGAAATCCCTTGCAAAGAATCCCTGTCCATGTAAAATTAAAAAAATATCGATCAATTAAATAATAATTTATTTATTTGAAATAGTTAATTAAAAATAAAAACGTTATAAATAAATGTAAGTTTCAAAATCCTATTAAAAAAAACTAATTTAGGCATTTGTAAAAAATCGACCCCCATGCTCTTGTCTGTTAATATCTAATCTTCATTTCTAAATTTTAGAATTAGAAAAATAACTTGAACGTATTTATGCGATTTAAATTTCAAAATTTCGTAAGATGTCCGATCGATTTTATGGCAATAGTGAATTTTTTTTTCAAAAGTTCAAAGGCTTCAAAAGTATGATTGAATTTCGAAGTGTCACGATATTGTAAACAAATCAGCCACTTTAATATTTTGTTTACAGTTGAATAACAAATAAATTAATGCTTTTAACTAAAAAAATTGATGGATTATCAGATTAAGACCTCGTTGGGCATCTCTTATTTTAACTTATAATCCCATTTTAACACTTCATAATAAAAATGTTCAATATATATATATATATATATATATATATATATATATATATATATATATATATATATATATATATATATATATATATATATATACCGGGTGTCCCATTTATCGTGGGCAGGTTTCAAATAGTAATATCTCAGCCACTTCTGAACCGATTTTAATGAAATTTTTACACAATATAGGTACACATTACAAGTTCTTATCACAAAAGTTTCAGAGAAATACAGCACACGTAAAACTAGTTATGCACTTCAACGTGATTTCCATCATATTCCTTTACTGAATTATATTTCAAATTATTAATTTTAAAACATCTCTCCCCACACTTCCCCCCAAAAATAAATTGAAATAAATTAAACTTTTAATATCATTTTCCTGAAAGCAACGTGAGTTATAGGAAGGATTATTGTAAAACATATATTTGATATGTTCCTTTAAACGTTAATTCAAATCAAATATTAATTTCTTTCTGCTAGTTCAAAGGCTTCAAAAGTACGATTGAATTTCGAAGTGTCACGATATTGTAAACAAGTCAGCCACTTTAATATTTTGTTTACATTTAAAGGATAAATTAATTTGCAACCGTTCGAAATTTGAAAGTGATTTTGAAGCATTTAAACTGTGGAATAGAAAGTTATTTCTGGATTTAAAATTCTTAGCAAATCCACATCTATTAGAAGATTTAAAGTTTTGGAAGCTATCTGCATCCAATAATTTTATAAATGGAGATTAAGCAACATTACCTTAAAAACAGTTAATAATTTGGTTCAAGCAATAATTTAATAATCAAATGATACCATAATAATTAAATGTAACTTTTAAAATCCTATTTGAAAATAATAGCAATAATTTGGTAAAAAAAACAGTATTGTTTTAAAAAAACGAAACATAAATGAAAGTAAAAAGATTCCCGGACAACGTCGGGTCGAGAGAGCTAGTTTGCATAAACAAGTTCCACTTTTTTTAGGTTGTTCCGATTTCAACCGATATGTATGAAACATTTGATGAGTTGTTCCTTGATCGTGCAATTCTGATGAAAACTAAGACAATCTGGTTCAAGCTGTCTCTTTGTCAAAGGTCAGAAGGACACAGGTGAATGATGCTGGCCAGACACTCCTTCATCTCTTATCTTTCTTTCAAGTAAATGATCATCATCAAAGTATAGACTTGTTTTTGATATCTTAATCGAATTCTTGTACAAAGTAACAAACTGAACTCATCTTACACCAGTAAAAAGATTCAGTCCAATGCTTTTAACTAAAAAAAAAATTGATGGATTATCAGATTAAGACCTCTTTGGGCATCTCTTATTTTAATCTATAATTTGTATTCTTCATAATAAAAATGTTCAATATATATATATATATATATATATATATATATATATATATATATATATATATATATATATATATATATACCGGGTGTCCCATTTATCGTGGGCGGGTTTCAAACAGTAATAACTCAACCACTTCTGAACCGATTTTAATGAAATTTTTACACGATATAGGGACACATTACAAGTTTTTATGACAAAAGTGTCAGAGAAATACAGTGCACGTAAAATAAGTTATGCCCTTCCACGTGATTTCCATCATTTTCAATGATTTTGCTCATCAAATACTAAGTAAGTACTAAGTAATTTGTTCATCAAATACTGTAGCGTAATAGTAGTTAGTTTACATCAGTGTTTGTAATGTATATAAAAAATACAGTAACATTTTCTTGTCCTGATATTTCTGGAAATTGATAGATGATAAAAAAAATTATTAGATGGAGCATAATTAGAAAAGCTCGGACATGTAGATCACTTAACTCACTCTGTTTCTTATGTCTTGGTGAGAAACTAGAAATTGTAAGGTTTAAAGCCAGGGAAAAGTCACTGAACGTCAGACAGGAAACTATTCTGAACTGCAAACATTTCAAAGAGCATACACTAAGCAGGCTTTAAATTTCAAACACTGATATCAACTAACTACTATTACGTTACATTTTATTTTTATTTTATTGCTTTTTATCTAATTTTTGTTTTATATTGTTTATGTATGTTTATTTTAGTTTATTTTTATTTTTTTATATCTTTATACTTTAGTATTCAAAGTCATTACACATATTTCTAGAGTAAATCTGATTTGAATCCTTTCTCATAGATTTTACTCATTTGTATCTACAATTAACCGTTTAATCTCTCTGCCCTGCACTTGGACAGTATGCGGTACTCTCACTGCATCGGTTTTAGCATATTTTATTTAATTTTTTTATTTCGCTTGGTCGGTTTTCTTATATTAATTCTAGAAATACAAATAGAATAAGGATAGCCAGAACGGATGGATAATGCAAGATGCTGAGATGAGGATGCTTATCATTTTCTGCAGATAGGCAGTATGATATATCCAAAATATAAAGAAGAATGAGAGACATGAACATATATTTAAAAATTTTGCAGACTATCTGTAGGATCACCCCTGAATTCATAGTCGCGGAACTTGGCAAGTACAGTGTTATTGAAACTTATTTGAATGTTCTAAGTGTTAACATATCAATTTATATAACCAACAAACATTGACTTTTATATAATAGATAAAAGATTATTATTATTATTATTATTATTATTATTATTATTATTATTATTATTATTATTATTATTATTATTATTATTATTATCATTATTATATATTATTATTATTATTATTATTATTATTATTATTATTATTATTATATATTATTATTATTATTATTATTATTATTGTTATTATTATTATTATTATTATTATTATTATTATTATTATTATTATTATTATTATTATTATTATTATATTTCGTTGCTGTGCCCACAGATCCAGACCAATGGAGAAAGTGAGAAGGGATGCCAAGCACATATATTCCTACACCTGCATTACTATTTAGACCTCCACTAGAAGGGCATGGAGAGTACTGGAATCCTGAGACCGATAAAACCTTTCATTCTCCTATGAAGGCAAATCAGAAGCCGCTTGTAGTAAGGGAATTAGTTCTTCATTTAGTTAAGTAAACAAAATGTAGTTAAATTGTAAATCTAAATATTAGACATTAGTAGGACTCGTGCACGGGCACTGCCCCAAAAATGTAAAGAACGCAAGAAACTCATGGTCCCACCTTAGAAGACCATATAAGTAAAGATGACTGGCGAGAACTGTTTTTCTTTTGCAAACCAGCATATTAGAAATGCTCATGTGCAAATAAATTAATTCATCATAAAGTAAAACATAAACATGCATAGAGTGAAAAATAGTGCATAATTTTATATTAAGTTTTATTTAAAACAAAGAATTGTAGGGGACGTTTTCATATATATATATTCACAGAATATCCTTGAGAAGAAGTTTTATTGTTTTCATAGAAAACCATCTTTTATTAATTGCTTTTTTTATCAGCCGCTCAATCGCCGTAGTAATTAAGACAAAGTTTTCGAACACAGTGTAATATGAAAAAGTTACCCTAATTCGATTCATACCGTATTTTCCTTAGTGATTTGGGGACTTATTATTATTGTTGGCGTTAGACACTCTGACTCCCGTGCTAAAATCACCAAGCAAAGAAAAATGGCTTAGTGGATAAAATATAAAAATCAGCAAAACTACACATTTTAGGGGTAAAAATAAAGGAAAATATGGTTTTACTTTATATATAAGATATATTTGACATCATAGTATTAATTAGTAATTATTTTCAATAAATTCTGTATCAAAAATATATTTTGAAGTAAAATATTTACTACGTATGCTTAGTTTATCAAAATGATTGACATTTTTTATTGAAGCCGACGCCTGTAACAAGTAGAGAACCACTGAACGAGAACTTTATTAAAAAAGGAAACACTATTTTCATCTAACTTTTCATTGATTAGCACACTGTTTATGATACATTCTTCAAAATGAATTATCGTGGGAAACTGTATTAAGAAAGGAAACACTATTTTCATCTAACTTTTCATTGATTAGCACACTGTTTATGATACATTCTTCGAAATGAATTATCGTGGGATATCTTATTAAAAAAGGAAACACTATTTTCATCTAACTTTTCATTGATTAGCACACAGTTTATGATACATTCTTCGAAATGAATTATCGTGGGATATCTTATTAAAAAAGGGAACACTATTTTCATCTAACATTTCATTGATTAGCACACTGTTTATGATACATTCTTCGAAATGAATTATCGTGGGAAACTTTATTAAGAAAGGAAACACTATTTTCATCTAACATTTCATTGATTAGCACACTGTTTATGATACATTCTTCAAAATGAATTATCGTGGGAAATCTTATTAAACAAGGAAACACTATTTTCATCTAACTTTTCATTGATTAGCACACTGTTTATGATACATTCTTCAAAATGAATTATCGTGGGAAATCTTATTAAAAAAGGAAACACTATTTTCATCTAACATTTCATTGATTAGCAGACAGTTTATGATACATTCTTCGAAATGAATTATCGTGGGATATCTTATTAAAAAAGGGAACACTATTTTCATCTAACATTTCATTGATTAGCACACTGTTTATGATACATTCTTCGAAATGAATTATCGTGGGATATCTTATTAAAAAAGGGAACACTATTTTCATCTAACATTTCATTGATTAGCACACTGTTTATGATACATTCTTCGAAATGAATTATCGTGGGATATCTTATTAAAAAAGGAAACACTATTTTCATCTAACTTTTCATTGATTAGCACACTGTTTATGATACATTCTTCGAAATGAATTATCGTGGGAAACTTTATTAAGAAAGGAAACACTATTTTCATCTAACTTTTCATTGATTAGCACACTGTTTATGATACATTCTTCGAAATGAATTATCGTGGGAAATCTTATTAAAAAAGGAAACACTATTTTCATCTAACATTTCATTGATTAGCACACTGTTTATGATACATTCTTCAAAATGAATTATCGTGGGAAATCTTATTAAAAAAGGGAACACTATTTTCATCTAACTTTTCATTGATTAGCACACAGTTTATGATACATTCTTCGAAATGAATTATCGTGGGATATCTTATTAAAAAAGGGAACACTATTTTCATCTAACATTTCATTGATTAGCACACTGTTTATGATACATTCTTCGAAATGAATTATCGTGGGATATCTTATTAAAAAAGGAAACACTATTTTCATCTAACTTTTCATTGATTAGCACACTGTTTATGATACATTCTTCGAAATGAATTATCGTGGGAAATTTTATTAAAAAAGGAAACACTATTTTTATCTAACTTTTCATTGATTAGCACACAGTTTATGATACATTCTTCGAAATGAATTATCGTGGGATATCTTATTAAAAAAGGGAACACTATTTTCATCTAACATTTCATTGATTAGCACACTGTTAATGATACATTCTTCGAAATGAATTATCGTGGGAAACTTTATTAAGAAAGGAAACACTATTTTCATCTAACTTTTCATTGATTAGCACACTGTTTATGATACATTCTTCAAAATGAATTATCGTGGGAAATCTTATTAAAAAAGGAAACACTATTTTCATCTAACTTTTCATTGATTAGCACACAGTTTATGATACATTCTTCGAAATGAATTATCGTGGGATATCTTATTAAAAAAGGGAACACTATTTTCATCTAACATTTCATTGATTAGCACACTGTTTATGATACATTCTTCGAAATGAATTATCGTGGGAAATCTTATTAAAAAAGGAACACTATTTTCATCTAACATTTCATTGATTAGCACACTGTTTATGATACATTCTTCAAAATGAATTATCGTGGGAAATCTTATTAAAAAAGGAAACACTATTTTCATCTAACTTTTCATTGATTAGCACACAGTTTATGATACATTCTTCGAAATGAATTATCGTGGGATATCTTATTAAAAAAGGGAACACTATTTTCATCTAACATTTCATTGATTAGCACACTGTTTATGATACATTCTTCGAAATGAATTATCGTGGGATATCTTATTAAAAAAGGAAACACTATTTTCATCTAACTTTTCATTGATTAGCACACTGTTTATGATACATTCTTCGAAATGAATTATCGTGGGAAACTTTATTAAGAAAGGAAACACTATTTTCATCTAACTTTTCATTGATTAGCACACTGTTTATGATACATTCTTCAAAATGAATTATCGTGGGAAATCTTATTCAAAAAGGAAACACTATTTTCATCTAACTTTTCATTGATTAGCACACAGTTTATGATACATTCTTCGAAATGAATTATCGTGGGATATCTTATTAAAAAAGGGAACACTATTTTCATCTAACATTTCATTGATTAGCACACTGTTTATGATACATTCTTCGAAATGAATTATCGTGGGATATCTTATTAAAAAAGGAAACACTATTTTCATCTAACTTTTCATTGATTAGCACACTGTTTATGATACATTCTTCGAAATGAATTATCGTGGGAAACTTTATTAAGAAAGGAAACACTATTTTCATCTAACTTTTCATTGATTAGCACACTGTCTATGATACATTCTTCAAAATGAATTATCGTGGGAAATCTTATTAAAAAAGGAAACACTATTTTCATCTAACATTTCATTGATTAGCACACTGTTTATGATACATTCTTCAAAATGAATTATCGTGGGAAATCTTATTAAAAAAGGGAACACTATTTTCATCTAACTTTTCATTGATTAGCACACTGTTTATGATACATTCTTCGAAATGAATTATCGTGGGATATCTTATTAAAAAAGGGAACACTATTTTCATCTAACATTTCATTGATTAGCACACTGTTTATGATACATTCTTCGAAATGAATTATCGTGGGATATCTTATTAAAAAAGGAAACACTATTTTCATCTAACTTTTCATTGATTAGCACACTGTTTATGATACATTCTCCGAAATGAATTATCGTGGGAAATTTTATTAAAAAAGGAAACACTATTTTCATCTAACTTTTCATTGATTAGCACACTGTTTATGATACATTCTTCAAAATGAATTATCGTGGGAAATCTTATTAAAAAAGGAAACACTATTTTCATCTAACATTTCATTGATTAGCACACTGTTTATGATACATTCTTCGAAATGAATTATCGTGGGATATCTTATTAAAAAAGTAAACACTATTTTCATCTAACATTTCATTGATTAGCACACTGTTTATGATACATTCTTCAAAATGAATTATCGTGGGAAATCTTATTAAAAAAGGAAACACTATTTTCATCTAACTTTTCATTGATTAGCACACTGTTTATGATACATTCTTCGAAATGAATTATCGTGGGAAATCTTATTAAAAAAGGAAACACTATTTTCATCTAACATTTCATTGATTAGCACACAGTTTATGATACATTCTTTGAAATGAATTATCATGGGAAATTTTATTTTCTACATCTGGAACATCCTTTGCCCACTTAAAAGTGCAACTACACACATTTAACATGGGAGGGCTTCCAGCAGAGCCCAACAGATTACGTTGGTCTTTTCTCACAAACAACTGATTTATTTTTATGCATTTCTAACTCTTATTTTGGACCATTTTAATGGATATCTGTTTGATAAATAAACTTGATTAAATAAACTGCAAGGGAAAACAATATTATAAGCACTTAAGAACACAGAAGTTTTAGGAGATTTAAAAAGTTACCATTTAATAAAGTGGTCTTACCTCAAAATATATTATAAAAAACGGTTACACACACTAGATCACTGCATAGTAGTTGAGACTAAATCAAGTAAGAGTTACTTAAAAAAATGAATAAATAAATAAAAACAAATAAGATAAAAATAAAGTGACAAAAAATCACTCCAGTTTTGTCTTCCTTGACAGCACTGACATTTTTTTAATGGAAATTGCTGTAGGCAAGGCATGAAGCCACTTTATGTAAGCAGCCAAAAGAATACTACTTTAGGTCAAAAACAGCCAACGATAAGTGCTAAGTAGATAGATTCAGACCCATAAAACAGCAGTTCTTCCCCCTTTGTCAGAAACATCTCATCAAATGTGCGGACTAAATAAAAAAGAATGAGGGAAGCAAGAGTTATGAGGCTGCCGAAAGTAAACCAAAGGTTCACTTTCTACTCTCCTTTCCACTTCCTGCATTGTGATAGCCTTCTATAACTCCTTTATATACATAACACACGCAATGCTTCAAGCAAACTACATCATCTTATTAAACTAGATTATATTTTGTCTGATAGTTCTCATTCAGTTTGAGCTGGAACAACTTCTTCTTTTTCATTGACGTTTCTTTTAATCTAGTGTTTTTCAACCTTATTAACAGTAGAAGCAGGACCTGCATTCATTTAGAAACAAACTAGGTAGTCGTCAAGAATGAGACCATCAAGTAATTTTGTCACAACCGCCACTTACGTTGTATTAAATTGCACCTGTTAGATGCCGTCTGGATATCTCGCTTCAAAACTAGATGTTAATTCATTGTAACACCTTCAAATGTCGACAGCCTGAAAATCGCAAATTCAGCAGTCAGCCAAGTTTAATTAGTTGTTCCCAGCCATGCTACATGGCCCTATCGTCCAAGATCAAAGTGTAATATATGTTCCTGCCTTTAGGGACACCGTCGATCGTTACTCAAATATTGACTCATATCTGACTTCCTGTTCTGAGATCGTATTACATTACTGACCTTATTTATTTCCTCGGTCTGGCAACAGGACGCTTTTTGCAGTTTGACTAACTACACTCGCCAAGATGTTGACTAGATCAGCTGCTTCAGTTATGGCAATTGCAACTATATTGAGCTATTTACTAAACAAGACTCTTGCAATCACTTTCTTTTTCTCTGAACAAAATGTCCTTTTCAGAATATTAAAAATAACTAAGACACTTGCAATCAATCTGTCCTTTTCAGGACAAACTGATTTTTTTAAGAACTATTATGAACTGCTAAACAGTGTGATCAATCTGTTATTCTCATGACAAACTCTGTCCTTTTCCGTACAATTACCTTTTAGTCCACCAAGCTCTCTTTCAAACTCAGTACAATATCCACCGTCGACCATCATCGTTTGAAAACCAAGCCGATCAGACCTATAGAGCCGTCCTTAAACCACAGTGAGATATCAACACCCAACTATTAATTTTGGAGAAGGAAGCTGACTAGATACTCAACACCAACGTTCCTATTATGATCGACCAATTTACTGTTTATTTATACTGTTTCTCATTCTTAGATTAACTTATTAAAGCATACTATATATATTGACTTGAAATTGGATCTCAAGTTTTTTTACCAATAGCGCAATGAATGGATTAATGAACTGAGTAACAGGCAACAAAATGAGTAACGTGAGAGACAAGGCAACAAAATGCGTATCAAACCACGAGAACCAGCAAACAACAAATAGCCCCAGACACCACTGATTGCCGTTCATACCAGTTGAGGATACATCCCTGACAATCGATTCAACAATGGCTTTCTTACTGTCGGGCTGAAGTATGGTTATGTTCAGTCCTTGGGGGTCCACCCTTCCAGGCTTTACTTTCTCTCTGAGAAGGAGTAAGTTTATTGTTCATCGCCTGAGGCGTCCCTACTGGGGAATGCTGACGGGGTTGCTCATGCATTTTTGTAAGTCTGAAAAAGGGTGTTTTAAAGTCTATCAGGAAAGCATTTTCATCCTGACTTAAATGTGACCGTTAAAGATAAATTTCATTGAAAATAATCGACTTGTTGCCTCAGTCAAAAATAATCCGGTTCACAGCTCACTCAACATTTTCTCTCTTTTCTCTTTTTCCCCTTCTCTCCGTTCTGCTCTTCAAAACATCAAGTTCAGAATATTCCCAAATCCGAATTATGTTCCTTTTTTATTGACTTAAATCCGACATATGCAAACCAACTTCATTTACATAACTAGATCTCTGGGCTCGCTGTCCCGAATGTTAAAATAAAGACACCACAAGTCGTTGCTGCTAACGCCGGTATTTGTAATCAATGGGGCAGTGTTCGAATCCTCACTCACAACCTAGTCTTTTTTTAATTTTCAAATTGCACACAAGGCAAAGACGGGCCCATTTATGGCAGGGATGAAGCAAGTCAGGATTATCATGTCTGCCACAAAGTCAGAGTGAGCTTTTTCTAGTGTGCTGGCTTTTCAAAACCCAACCTGACCTTGTGTCTAACTTTCTGGAGAGAAGGTAAATATACTCAGACACCACTGATTGGCAGAGTGTGAAAATTGAAGAATTCGCATAGTATAAAGTATTATTTTCTTTTTAGTAATGGTACCTGATAGACACACATGAATGCAATCCTTGGCCTTTTGGCCCCGAGAAAAATGTAGTACATGTTTTAACGCTACACTTCATCTTTTCTCTCGTCAGTTAGTGAAGGAGAAATTCTTCTCGACAGAGGCAATTTTCATTTTTGTCCCAGTTCAAAGTTCCTTCTTTTAGGAGAGCTGGATTTTCCCTAACATTAAAATCTGACCTTGTTTCTAACTCTGCCCTCGTGAGAGGCAAGTAGATAAGAACACACATGCATTAAATCACTTACTTACATCACTAATATAAGGGCTCAAATAGCAACATTTGACACAATGGTAAGAGTGTTCGGCCGAAATATCAGGGTTAAATCCTTGGTCGAGTCATACCAAAGACTTACAAAATGGTACTTGATGCCCCCTTTGCTAAACACGCAGCATTATAAGGTGAAGATCAAGGGTAAGTGGAGTAATCTTGGGAAAAAAGTGGTGCCCTCCCCTACATCTCGGTATAGTAGCTAATGGTCGACCTCTTTACTTTTTACTTATAGCAACAAATATATTTTCACTTTCTCTTAATCTATATATTAATACGATAGCGTGTGTGTTCGTGTGTCACGCTTCCGGCAAAAGCTCTGCGCATGCGTGCCGCACCTAGATTCTGAGAAACATTCAACTCGCCTAATTTTCGAAACATTTTCAAGTATTTCCTTTTGGCGCAACGGTTAGCGACGTAGTATTTTTGACTTCGGCCCGACTGGTTTATAGTTCGATCCCAACCAACCTCTAAGATTTTTTTCTACGTTTCGAGGGGAAGGGGAAGAGAGGTAGGGAGACAAATATTAATACAATAGCGTGTGTGATTTTGTGTGTCATGCTTATATCAAAAGCAACGACCTTCCAAATCTTTGTATGCTACTCATGAATTGGCTTGGCATTTTGGCTAAGATCAAAGTGTAGTATCTGTTCCGATCGATACTGCACTCCATAGACTGGTATTGTCTTGGCCTTCGAGGCTTGATTTACGCCGGTCTATGTGTCTGTCCTGTGCAGTTCTAGGAGGTCCACCCTCCCAGGCTTCGCCTCCCCTCTTTGGGGAGGAGTAAGTTTATTGCTTACTGCCAGAGGCGCCCCTACCGGGGAATGCCGACGGGGCTGCCCAGGCAATTTTTCATGGCCAGAGTGCTCACCTTCTCGGGCGCTGGCTTTTCAAACCCCACTTTCCCGACCCGAGCTTGGGTCACATCTTACTTGTGGGAGTAAGATAAAACTGGCCTTGTGCCTAATTCCTGAAGAGGAGTAAATAAATACTCGAATACACCTTGGCATTTTGGCTAAGATCAAAGTGTAGTATCTGTTCCGATCGATACTGGACTCCATAGACTGGTATTGTCTTGGCCTTGGAGGCTTGATTTACGCCGGTCTATGTGTCTGTCCTGTGCAGTTCTAGGAGGTCCACCCTCCCAGGCTTCGCCTCCCCTCTTTGGGGAGGAGTAAGTTTATTGCTTACTGCCTGGGGCGCCCTTACCGGGGAATGCCAACGGGGCTGCCCAGGCAATTTTTAAAGGCCAGAGTGTTCACCTTCTCGAGCGCTGGCTTTTCAAACCCAACTTTCCCGACCCGACCTTGGGTCACATCTTACTTGTGGGAGTAAGATAAAACTGGCCTTGTGCCTAACTCCTGGAGAGAAGTAAATAAATATTCATGAATTGGAGACAAATTTAATTTAATCAAAAACATTTACAAAGTAAGGTTTAGTCGTCGAAATATTACCTTCACTAGAAATATTGTATATAAAGAAGTTTTGTAAATTGTTTCATGTTTTGTTCATTTTTAAAAAATAAATATACAGGTCCAAATCTTATCATATTTTATTCAAACATGTATAGGTTAGGAACAAGATAATTAGTATTAAAAACATCATTTCGTGTAATTTACACGGGTCCTGCTAGTGTATATTAATGTGTTTCAGACATGCATTTTAATATTATTATAGTTAACCTAAGAAGCTCTTTTTCATTTTCTTGTGAATTTTTAACACTTTTCCAAGACTTTATACATTAACAGATTCTTGTAATTTAATATCATGGTCTTGATCAGTGTCCAAGTGATAGTGAAAAATTAGAATATCTGATATTCTCTGTATACGTTTTTGTAGTGACCACGTGTTTATTTTTTTTCTCAAACAGGTGGTCACCAGTTTGTGTGTTGTGTTATCATGAATAACACATGGTGGTTAGGAGAAAGATAAAAATAGAGAAGAAAGAAGAAACGACTAAATTTAAATACATATATACATTTAATCAGCCGGAGGCGGTTTCTCAAGAACAAGCATAAAAGGAATGTACGACACATGATACACAATTACTAAGTAAAAATATGCACAAAAAATGTCACACACAATCGAAATACATGTATTGCCAAACAAATAGAAAAAGATATGCACGGGAGATGTATAAATAAATCCGACTTACTTTGTTTATGACATCTGAGAGTCTTGTTGGACTGTGGTCAAAGAGATATCTGACGAAAATGGCATTCAAATTATGAAAAATATGCGTCCGGCTGATTTGAAGACCAGCCAGGAAAGTGGAAGAATATCCAGTTCTAAATTTGCACATAGGTAGAATTTAGGTATAGTTTTGCTTTCTGATAGTAAACGATTGCATTCTATCGTTGGCTAGTAATTATTCAAGGGAGATAAGTTGGATATTGTCCAAGAGAGATAACTCCCTGATAATTCTGAATCAACAAAGGGAATTTTCGAGGTTTATCAACTTGTAGAGATAACTCATTCTCAATGGTATTTAAATGCAGAAGAAATAAAGTAATACGAAAAGCAGATATAAATAATATAATGATTTAATATATGTTCAAACATATAAAATTCACATATAGACTTTGAAGAAAAGAAACTGTTTTGATGATAAAAGTTTATTGATTATTTTTTAATGTGGTGAATGTGATATGTGAGTGCAACTGTCTGTAGTAAGATGTATATCTGCCTGAATATAGTTGAACATATGTGTGACATGGACATGTAAGTGTGAAAAGCTTAATAGCACTCAGAAAAGTTCAATATAAGGTGTTATCAAAAGGGAAGAGGAAGAAAAGGATACGTAAGTGTTCTTTGGGGAGTGATGCATGGGTTGGTGGGTGAGTAAATGAATGTGGGTGCGCCAAGCTTACACATTTGTCACCAACAAAGCTGTCTGAATATGTTTTGATCATCACAGTTAATCAGTTTATCTAAGCGCTAAACAAATGGTAGTTTTGGAATCAGCACCTTCTAACCGATAGACTTAGCGATGTCAGATGTTCTTAAACCTTTTTATTCTAAAATAAAAATAACATTAGAAACAAATGTTACACAATATTTAGCGTTCCATTTCCAAGCCAAGCGAACAACTACTTTACATGTCAAATCGTTGTGCCAAGGAGACGTTGATAATCCAAAAAACTAGTTTTGGGTTAAACTTTTGAAAGGTGGTTACTGTTATAAAAAAAGCAGCAAGTTCATACATCAAATTTGCAAAATCGAAAATTGAAATTCCGTCACAATTTTGATCTTGACCAAAATTTTCAACGTTTGTGTAAAAGGTGAAGCTTATGTTAGATGCGGGCTTCATAGGTCAACTACAATGAACAGAGCCGAATTTATCCTTTCTTTTTATGTTTCTTGATGTTTCTTGATTTATTTTAGGCAATCAAACTATTTTATATTTATGCATAAACATCATAAGTAGGCTAAAAGGACAAAATATTTTCCTGATGTCGGTGACATTTCCGTTTCAATATTTAATACTATCGTGGGTTCGAATCTAAAACTAGACAAATGTTCTTTTTTCCTTTTTTTTGCTATAGAAGAAAAAACGATTGTCTAGTGTGATATTTGAACATATGATTGCATAAAATACTGAAACTTAAGGCGAACGCCTTATCCACTCGGCCACCGATATAACAAAAATGTTTGGTTTATGCGTTTTTTGGGTATAACATTCTAGTTATTTCCTAGCCTATATTTTTTTGTTCCCAAATTCATACACATCTGTATTCAGTGTGCATACTTTCAGGCATTTCCATTTTCACAAACGCTAATGTAAAAGAATCATATTATCGTAAATGTAATTTTGCAAAAGGTGGAGAAAAATCATTCAAATAGTTGAACATAAACATCGACAATAGCAACGAAACACCAACATAACAAAAATGAAAATAAACTTATACACTAATAAACAAATGCCGAAGCCATTTATTTTATGAATTTGCACCTTGAAGCAACAAATTATAATATAACAACCACACGATTATTAAATTAACAGTTGTAAAAATGGCTTATTGAAAACGGAGAAGACTTCTTCCATCGTGCAAGGATGATTGAACAGTCATCATCATCTTTGCTTGAACGTTTGTTTTACATGTGAGCATGTGGTGGATAGTGTTTAGAAATTAACTTCTAAACTAACCTATCTCTGGCCAGGTCTTTATTTATCCCTCCTTATTTCAAATCCCTTCTTATTACTTCCTCTAATGTTTTCCTTGGCCTTTCCCTGACAACTGACCTTGATACCTTAACTCTTCATTCTTTCAATGAGACCAAACCAGCAAAGGCACCTGTTCTACACACAACTGACCTTGCTATCTTAACTCTTCATTCTTTCAATGAGACCAAACCAGCAAAGGCACCTGTTCTACACACAACTGACCTTGCTATCTTAACTCTTCATTCTTTCAATGAGACCAAACCAGCAAAGTCACCTGTTCTACACACAACTGACCTTGCTATCTTAACATCTTCATTCTTTCAATGAGACCAAACCAGCAAAGTCACCTGTTCTACACACAACTGACCTTGCTATCTTAACTCTTCATTCTTTCAATGAGACCAAACCAGCAAAGTCACCTGTTCTACACACAACTGACCTTGCTATCTTAACTCTTCATTCTTTCAATGAGACCAAACCAGCAAAGTCACCTGTTCTACACACAACTGACCTTGCTATCTTAACTCTTCATTCTTTCAATGAGACCAAACCAGCAAAGTCACCTGTTCTACACACAACTGACCTTGCTATCTTAACTCTTCATTCTTTCAATGAGACCAAACCAGCAAAGGCACCTGTTCTACACACAACTGACCTTGCTATCTTAACTCTTCATTCTTTCAATGAGACCAAACCAGCAAAGTCACCTGTTCTACACACAACTGACCTTGCTATCTTAACTCTTCATTCTTTCAATGAGACCAAACCAGCAAAGTCACCTGTTCTACACACAACTGACCTTGCTATCTTAACTCTTCATTCTTTCAATGAGACCAAACCAGCAAAGTCACCTGTTCTACACACAACTGACCTTGCTATCTTAACTCTTCATTCTTTCAATGAGACCAAACCAGCAAAGGCACCTGTTCTACACACAACTGACCTTGCTATCTTAACTCTTCATTCTTTCAATGAGACCAAACCAGCAAAGTCACCTGTTCTACACACAACTGACCTTGCTATCTTAACTCTTCATTCTTTCAATGAGACCAAACCAGCAAAGTCACCTGTTCTACACACAACTGACCTTGCTATCTTAACTCTTCATTCTTTCAATGAGACCAAACCAGCAAAGTCACCTGTTCTACACACAACTGACCTTGCTATCTTAACTCTTCATTCTTTCAATGAGACCAAACCAGCAAAGTCACCTGTTCTACACACAACTGACCTTGCTATCTTAACTCTTCATTCTTTCAATGAGACCAAACCAGCAAAGGCACCTGTTCTACACACAACTGACCTTGCTATCTTAACTCTTCATTCTTTCAATGAGACCAAACCAGCAAAGTCACCTGTTCTACACACAACTGACCTTGCTATCTTAACTCTTCATTCTTTCAATGAGACCAAACCAGCAAAGTCACCTGTTCTACACACAACTGACCTTGCTATCTTAACTCTTCATTCTTTCAATGAGACCAAACCAGCAAAGTCACCTGTTCTACACACAACTGACCTTGCTATCTTAACTCTTCATTCTTTCAATGAGACCAAACCAGCAAAGTCACCTGTTCTACACACAACTGACCTTGCTATCTCAACTCTTCATTCTTTCAATGAGACCAAACCAGCAAAGTCACCTGTTCTACACACAACTGACCTTGCTATCTTAACTCTTCATTCTTTCAATAATACCAAACCAGCAAAGTCACCTGTTCTACACACAACTGACCTTGCTATCTTAACTCTTCATTCTTTCAATGAGACCAAACCAGCAAAGGCACCTGTTCTACACACAACTGACCTTGCTATCTTAACTCTTCATTCTTTCAATGAGACCAAACCAGCAAAGTCACCTGTTCTACACACAACTGACCTTGCTATCTTAACTCTTCATTCTTTCAATGAGACCAAACCAGCAAAGGCACCTGTTCTACACACAACTGACCTTGCTATCTTAACTCTTCATTCTTTCAATGAGACCAAACCAGCAAAGGCACCTGTTCTACACACAACTGACCTTGCTATCTTAACTCTTCATTCTTTCAATGAGACCAAACCAGCAAAGTCACCTGTTCTACACACAACTGACCTTGCTATCTTAACATCTTCATTCTTTCAATGAGACCAAACCAGCAAAGTCACCTGTTCTACACACAACTGACCTTGCTATCTTAACTCTTCATTCTTTCAATGAGACCAAACCAGCAAAGTCACCTGTTCTACACACAACTGACCTTGCTATCTTAACTCTTCATTCTTTCAATGAGACCAAACCAGCAAAGGCACCTGTTCTACACACAACTGACCTTGCTATCTTAACTCTTCATTCTTTCAATGAGACCAAACCAGCAAAGTCACCTGTTCTACACACAACTGACCTTGCTATCTTAACTCTTCATTCTTTCAATGAGACCAAACCAGCAAAGGCACCTGTTCTACACACAACTGACCTTGCTATCTTAACTCTTCATTCTTTCAATGAGACCAAACCAGCAAAGTCACCTGTTCTACACACAACTGACCTTGCTATCTTAACTCTTCATTCTTTCAATGAGACCAAACCAGCAAAGTCACCTGTTCTACACACAACTGACCTTGCTATCTTAACTCTTCATTCTTTCAATGAGACCAAACCAGCAAAGTCACCTGTTCTACACACAACTGACCTTGCTATCTTAACTCTTCATTCTTTCAATGAGACCAAACCAGCAAAGGCACCTGTTCTACACACAACTGACCTTGCTATCTTAACTCTTCATTCTTTCAATGAGACCAAACCAGCAAAGTCACCTGTTCTACACACAACTGACCTTGCTATCTTAACTCTTCATTCTTTCAATGAGACCAAACCAGCAAAGTCACCTGTTCTACACACAACTGACCTTGCTATCTTAACTCTTCATTCTTTCAATGAGACCAAACCAGCAAAGGCACCTGTTCTACACACAACTGACCTTGCTATCTTAACTCTTCATTCTTTCAATGAGACCAAACCAGCAAAGTCACCTGTTCTACACACAACTGACCTTGCTATCTTAACTCTTCATTCTTTCAATGAGACCAAACCAGCAAAGTCACCTGTTCTACACACAACTGACCTTGCTATCTTAACTCTTCATTCTTTCAATGAGACCAAACCAGCAAAGGCACCTGTTCTACACACAACTGACCTTGCTATCTTAACTCTTCATTCTTTCAATGAGACCAAACCAGCAAAGGCACCTGTTCTACACACAACTGACCTTGCTATCTTAACTCTTCATTCTTTCAATGAGACCAAACCAGCAAAGTCACCTGTTCTACACACAACTGACCTTGCTATCTTAACTCTTCATTCTTTCAATGAGACCAAACCAGCAAAGTCACCTGTTCTACACACAACTGACCTTGCTATCTTAACTCTTCATTCTTTCAATGAGACCAAACCAGCAAAGGCACCTGTTCTACACACAACTGACCTTGCTATCTTAACTCTTCATTCTTTCAATGAGACCAAACCAGCAAAGTCACCTGTTCTACACACAACTGACCTTGCTATCTTAACTCTTCATTCTTTCAATGAGACCAAACCAGCAAAGGCACCTGTTCTACACACAACTGACCTTGCTATCTTAACTCTTCATTCTTTCAATGAGACCAAACCAGCAAAGGCACCTGTTCTACACACAACTGACCTTGCTATCTTAACTCTTCATTCTTTCAATGAGACCAAACCAGCAAAGTCACCTGTTCTACACACAACTGACCTTGCTATCTTAACATCTTCATTCTTTCAATGAGACCAAACCAGCAAAGTCACCTGTTCTACACACAACTGACCTTGCTATCTTAACTCTTCATTCTTTCAATGAGACCAAACCAGCAAAGTCACCTGTTCTACACACAACTGACCTTGCTATCTTAACTCTTCATTCTTTCAATGAGACCAAACCAGCAAAGGCACCTGTTCTACACACAACTGACCTTGCTATCTTAACTCTTCATTCTTTCAATGAGACCAAACCAGCAAAGTCACCTGTTCTACACACAACTGACCTTGCTATCTTAACTCTTCATTCTTTCAATGAGACCAAACCAGCAAAGGCACCTGTTCTACACACAACTGACCTTGCTATCTTAACTCTTCATTCTTTCAATGAGACCAAACCAGCAAAGTCACCTGTTCTACACACAACTGACCTTGCTATCTTAACTCTTCATTCTTTCAATGAGACCAAACCAGCAAAGTCACCTGTTCTACACACAACTGACCTTGCTATCTTAACTCTTCATTCTTTCAATGAGACCAAACCAGCAAAGTCACCTGTTCTACACACAACTGACCTTGCTATCTTAACTCTTCATTCTTTCAATGAGACCAAACCAGCAAAGGCACCTGTTCTACACACAACTGACCTTGCTATCTTAACTCTTCATTCTTTCAATGAGACCAAACCAGCAAAGTCACCTGTTCTACACACAACTGACCTTGCTATCTTAACTCTTCATTCTTTCAATGAGACCAAACCAGCAAAGTCACCTGTTCTACACACAACTGACCTTGCTATCTTAACTCTTCATTCTTTCAATGAGACCAAACCAGCAAAGTCACCTGTTCTACACACAACTGACCTTGCTATCTTAACTCTTCATTCTTTCAATGAGACCAAACCAGCAAAGTCACCTGTTCTACACACAACTGACCTTGCTATCTTAACTCTTCATTCTTTCAATGAGACCAAACCAGCAAAGGCACCTGTTCTACACACAACTGACCTTGCTATCTTAACTCTTCATTCTTTCAATGAGACCAAACCAGCAAAGTCACCTGTTCTACACACAACTGACCTTGCTATCTTAACTCTTCATTCTTTCAATGAGACCAAACCAGCAAAGTCACCTGTTCTACACACAACTGACCTTGCTATCTTAACTCTTCATTCTTTCAATGAGACCAAACCAGCAAAGTCACCTGTTCTACACACAACTGACCTTGCTATCTTAACTCTTCATTCTTTCAATGAGACCAAACCAGCAAAGTCACCTGTTCTACACACAACTGACCTTGCTATCTCAACTCTTCATTCTTTCAATGAGACCAAACCAGCAAAGTCACCTGTTCTACACACAACTGACCTTGCTATCTTAACTCTTCATTCTTTCAATGAGACCAAACCAGCAAAGTCACCTGTTCTACACACAACTGACCTTGCTATCTTAACTCTTCATTCTTTCAATGAGACCAAACCAGCAAAGGCACCTGTTCTACACACAACTGACCTTGCTATCTTAACTCTTCATTCTTTCAATGAGACCAAACCAGCAAAGTCACCTGTTCTACACACAACTGACCTTGCTATCTTAACTCTTCATTCTTTCAATGAGACCAAACCAGCAAAGGCACCTGTTCTACACACAACTGACCTTGCTATCTTAACTCTTCATTCTTTCAATGAGACCAAACCAGCAAAGGCACCTGTTCTACACACAACTGACCTTGCTATCTTAACTCTTCATTCTTTCAATGAGATCAAACCAGCAAAGTCACCTGTTCTACACACAACTGACCTTGCTATCTTAACATCTTCATTCTTTCAATGAGACCAAACCAGCAAAGTCACCTGTTCTACACACAACTGACCTTGCTATCTTAACTCTTCATTCTTTCAATGAGACCAAACCAGCAAAGTCACCTGTTCTACACACAACTGACCTTGCTATCTTAACTCTTCATTCTTTCAATGAGACCAAACCAGCAAAGGCACCTGTTCTACACACAACTGACCTTGCTATCTTAACTCTTCATTCTTTCAATGAGACCAAACCAGCAAAGTCACCTGTTCTACACACAACTGACCTTGCTATCTTAACTCTTCATTCTTTCAATGAGACCAAACCAGCAAAGGCACCTGTTCTACACACAACTGACCTTGCTATCTTAACTCTTCATTCTTTAAATGAGACCAAACCAGCAAAGTCACCTGTTCTACACACAACTGACCTTGCTATCTTAACTCTTCATTCTTTCAATGAGACCAAACCAGCAAAGTCACCTGTTCTACACACAACTGACCTTGCTATCTTAACTCTTCATTCTTTCAATGAGACCAAACCAGCAAAGTCACCTGTTCTACACACAACTGACCTTGCTATCTTAACTCTTCATTCTTTCAATGAGACCAAACCAGCAAAGGCACCTGTTCTACACACAACTGACCTTGCTATCTTAACTCTTCATTCTTTCAATGAGACCAAACCAGCAAAGTCACCTGTTCTACACACAACTGACCTTGCTATCTTAACTCTTCATTCTTTCAATGAGACCAAACCAGCAAAGTCACCTGTTCTACACACAACTGACCTTGCTATCTTAACTCTTCATTCTTTCAATGAGACCAAACCAGCAAAGTCACCTGTTCTACACACAACTGACCTTGCTATCTTAACTCTTCATTCTTTCAATGAGACCAAACCAGCAAAGTCACCTGTTCTACACACAACTGACCTTGCTATCTTAACTCTTCATTCTTTCAATGAGACCAAACCAGCAAAGTCACCTGTTCTACACACAACTGACCTTGCTATCTTAACTCTTCATTCTTTCAATGAGACCAAACCAGCAAAGGCACCTGTTCTACACACAACTGACCTTGCTATCTTAACTCTTCATTCTTTCAATGAGACCAAACCAGCAAAGTCACCTGTTCTACACACAACTGACCTTGCTATCTTAACTCTTCATTCTTTCAATGAGACCAAACCAGCAAAGTCACCTGTTCTACACACAACTGACCTTGCTATCTTAACTCTTCATTCTTTCAATGAGACCAAACCAGCAAAGTCACCTGTTCTACACACAACTGACCTTGCTATCTTAACTCTTCATTCTTTCAATGAGACCAAACCAGCAAAGTCACCTGTTCTACACACAACTGACCTTGCTATCTTAACTCTTCATTCTTTCAATGAGACCAAACCAGCAAAGTCACCTGTTCTACACACAACTGACCTTGCTATCTTAACTCTTCATTCTTTCAATGAGACCAAACCAGCAAAGGCACCTGTTCTACACACAACTGACCTTGCTATCTTAACTCTTCATTCTTTCAATGAGACCAAACCAGCAAAGTCACCTGTTCTACACACAACTGACCTTGCTATCTTAACTCTTCATTCTTTCAATGAGACCAAACCAGCAAAGGCACCTGTTCTACACACAACTGACCTTGCTATCTTAACTCTTCATTCTTTCAATGAGACCAAACCAGCAAAGTCACCTGTTCTACACACAACTGACCTTGCTATCTTAACTCTTCATTCTTTCAATGAGACCAAACCAGCAAAGTCACCTGTTCTACACACAACTGACCTTGCTATCTTAACTCTTCATTCTTTCAATGAGACCAAACCAGCAAAGTCACCTGTTCTACACACAACTGACCTTGCTATCTTAACTCTTCATTCTTTCAATGAGACCAAACCAGCAAAGGCACCTGTTCTACACACAACTGACCTTGCTATCTTAACTCTTCATTCTTTCAATGAGACCAAACCAGCAAAGTCACCTGTTCTACACACAACTGACCTTGCTATCTTAACTCTTCATTCTTTCAATGAGACCAAACCAGCAAAGTCACCTGTTCTACACACAACTGACCTTGCTATCTTAACTCTTCATTCTTTCAATGAGACCAAACCAGCAAAGTCACCTGTTCTACACACAACTGACCTTGCTATCTTAACTCTTCATTCTTTCAATGAGACCAAACCAGCAAAGTCACCTGTTCTACACACAACTGACCTTGCTATCTTAACTCTTCATTCTTTCAATGAGACCAAACCAGCAAAGGCACCTGTTCTACACACAACTGACCTTGCTATCTTAACTCTTCATTCTTTTAATGAGACCAAACCAGCAAAGTCACCTGTTCTACACACAACTGACCTTGCTATCTTAACTCTTCATTCTTTCAATGAGACCAAACCAGCAAAGTCACCTGTTCTACACACAACTGACCTTGCTATCTTAACTCTTCATTCTTTCAATGAGACCAAACCAGCAAAGTCACCTGTTCTACACACAACTGACCTTGCTATCTTAACTCTTCATTCTTTCAATGAGACCAAACCAGCAAAGTCACCTGTTCTACACACAACTGACCTTGCTATCTTAACTCTTCATTCTTTCAATGAGACCAAACCAGCAAAGTCACCTGTTCTACACACAACTGACCTTGCTATCTTAACTCTTCATTCTTTCAATGAGACCAAACCAGCAAAGTCACCTGTTCTACACACAACTGACCTTGCTATCTTAACTCTTCATTCTTTCAATGAGACCAAACCAGCAAAGGCACCTGTTCTACACACAACTGACCTTGCTATCTTAAGTCTTCATTCTTTCAATGAGACCAAACCAGCAAAGTCACCTGTTCTACACACAACTGACCTTGCTATCTTAACTCTTCATTCTTTCAATGAGACCAAACCAGCAAAGGCACCTGTTCTACACACAACTGACCTTGCTATCTTAACTCTTCATTCTTTCAATGAGACCAAACCAGCAAAGGCACCTGTTCTACACACAACTGACCTTGCTATCTTAACATCTTCATTCTTTCAATGAGACCAAACCAGCAAAGTCACCTGTTCTACACACAACTGACCTAGCTATCTTAACTCTTCATTCTTTCAATGAGACCAAACCAGCAAAGTCACCTGTTCTACACACAACTGACCTTGCTATCTTAACTCTTCATTCTTTCAATGAGACCAAACCAGCAAAGTCACCTGTTCTACACACAACTGACCTTGCTATCTTAACTCTTCATTCTTTCAATGAGACCAAACCAGCAAAGTCACCTGTTCTACACACAACTGACCTTGCTATCTTAACTCTTCATTCTTTCAATGAGACCAAACCAGCAAAGTCACCTGTTCTACACACAACTGACCTTGCTATCTTAACTCTTCATTCTTTCAATGAGACCAAACCAGCAAAGTCACCTGTTCTACACACAACTGACCTTGCTATCTTAACTCTTCATTCTTTCAATGAGACCAAACCAGCAAAGTCACCTGTTCTACACACAACTGACCTTGCTATCTTAACTCTTCATTCTTTCAATGAGACCAAACCAGCAAAGGCACCTGTTCTACACACAACTGACCTTGCTATCTTAACATCTTCATTCTTTCAATGAGACCAAACCAGCAAAGTCACCTGTTCTACA
>OY744527.1:41078909-41316093 GCA_963556195.1 Sepiola atlantica | reverse complement strand
TACGCACAACTGACCTTGCTATCTTAACTCTTCATTCTTTCAATGAGATCAAACCAGCAAAGACACCTATTCTACGCACAACTGACCTTGCTACCTTAACTCTTCATTCTTTCAATGAGATAACAACCAGCAAAGACACCTATTCTACGCACAACTGACCTTGCTATCTTAACTCTTCATTCTTTCAATGAGATCAAACCAGCAAAGACACCTATTCTACGCACAACTGACCTTGCTATCTTAACTCTTCATTCTTTCAATGAGATCAAACCAGCAAAGACACCTATTCTACGCACAACTGACCTTGCTATCTTAACTCTTCATTCTTTCAATGAGATCAAACCAGCAAAGACACCTATTCTACGCACAACTGACCTTGCTACCTTAACTCTTCATTCTTTCAATGAGATCAAACCAGCAAAGACACCTATTCTACGCACAACTGACCTTGCTATCTTAACTCTTCATTCTTTCAATGAGATCAAACCAGCAAAGACACCTATTCTACGCACAACTGACCTTGCTACCTTAACTCTTCATTCTTTCAATGAGATCAAACCAGCAAAGACACCTATTCTACGCACAACTGACCTTGCTATCTTAACTCTTCATTCTTTCAATGAGATCAAACCAGCAAAGACACCTATTCTACGCACAACTGACCTTGCTATCTTAACTTTTCATTCTTTCAATGAGATCAAACCAGCAAAGACACCTATTCTACGCACAACTGACCTTGCTGTCTTAACTCTTCATTCTTTCAATGAGATCAAACCAGCAAAGACACCTATTCTACGCACAACTGACCTTGCTATCTTAACTCTTCATTCTTTCAATCAGATCAAACCAGCAAAGACACCTATTCTACGCACAACTGACCTTGCTACCTTAAGTCTTCATTCTTTCAATGAGATCAAACCAGCAAAGACACCTATTCTACGCACAACTGACCTTGCTATCTTAACTCTTCATTCTTTCAATGAGATCAAACCAGCAAAGACACCTATTCTACGCACAACTGACCTTGCTATCTTAACTCTTCATTCTTTCAATGAGATCAAACCAGCAAAGACACCTATTCTACGCACAACTGACCTTGCTACCTTAACTCTTCATTCTTTCAATGAGATCAAACCAGCAAAGACACCTATTCTACGCACAACTGACCTTGCTACCTTAACTCTTCATTCTTTCAATGAGATCAAACCAGCAAAGACACCTATTCTACGCACAACTGACCTTGCTACCTTAACTCTTCATTCTTTCAATGAGATCAAACCAGCAAAGACACCTATTCTATGCACAACTGACCTTGCTATCTTAACTCTTCATTCTTTCAATGAGATCAAACCAGCAAAGACACCTATTCTACGCACAACTGACCTTGCTATCTTAACTTTTCATTCTTTCAATGAGATCAAACCAGCAAAGACACCTATTCTACGCACAACTGACCTTGCTGTCTTAACTCTTCATTCTTTCAATGAGATCAAACCAGCAAAGACACCTATTCTACGCACAACTGACCTTGCTATCTTAACTCTTCATTCTTTCAATCAGATCAAACCAGCAAAGACACCTATTCTACGCACAACTGACCTTGCTACCTTAACTCTTCATTCTTTCAATGAGATCAAACCAGCAAAGACACCTATTCTACGCACAACTGACCTTGCTATCTTAACTCTTCATTCTTTCAATGAGATCAAACCAGCAAAGACACCTATTCTACGCACAACTGACCTTGCTATCTTAACTCTTCATTCTTTCAATGAGATCAAACCAGCAAAGACACCTATTCTACGCAGAACTGACCTTGCTACCTTAACTCTTCATTCTTTCAATGAGATCAAACCAGCAAAGACACCTATTCTACGCACAACTGACCTTGCTACCTTAACTCTTCATTCTTTCAATGAGATCCAACCAGCAAAGACACCTATTCTACGCACAACTGACCTTGCTATCTTAACTCTTCATTCTTTCAATGAGATCAAACCAGCAAAGACACCTATTCTACGCACAACTGACCTTGCTACCTTAACTCTTCATTCTTTCAATG
This sequence comes from Sepiola atlantica, assembly GCA_963556195.1. Taxonomy (NCBI): domain Eukaryota; kingdom Metazoa; phylum Mollusca; class Cephalopoda; order Sepiida; family Sepiolidae; genus Sepiola; species Sepiola atlantica. The sequence goes on along the minus strand of OY744527.1, from coordinate 41,314,031 downwards.
AGATCAAACCAGCAAAGACACCTATTCTACGCACAACTGACCTTGCTATCTTAACTCTTCATTCTTTCAAGGAGATCAAACCAGCAAAGACACCTATTCTACGCACAACTGACCTTGCTACCTTAACTCTTCATTCTTTCAATGAGATCAAACCAGCAAAGACACCTATTCTACGCACAACTGACCTTGCTACCTTAACTCTTCATTCTTTCAATGAGATCAAACCAGCAAAGACACCTATTCTACGCACAACTGACCTTGCTACCTTAACTCTTCATTCTTTCAATGAGATCAAACCAGCAAAGACACCTATTCTACGCACAACTGACCTTGCTACCTTAACTCTTCATTCTTTCAATGAGATCAAACCAGCAAAGACACCTATTCTACGCACAACTGACCTTGCTACCTTAACTCTTTATTCTTTCAATGAGATCAAACCAGTAAAGACACCTATTCTACGCACAACTGACCTTGCTATCTTAACTCTTCATTCTTTCAATGAGATCAAACCAGCAAAGACACCTATTCTACGCACAACTGACCTTGCTACCTTAACTCTTCATTCTTTCAATGAGATCAAACCAGCAAAGACACCTATTCTACGCACAACTGACCTTGCTACCTTAACTCTTCATTCTTTCAATGAGATCAAACCAGCAAAGACACCTATTCTACGCAATACTGACCTTGCTACCTTAACTCTTCATTCTTTCAATGAGATAAAACCATCAAAGACACCTATTCTACGCACAACTGACCTTGCTACCTTAACTCTTCATTCTTTCAATGAGATCAAACCAGCAAAGACACCTATATTACGCACAACTGACCTTGCTATCTTAACTCTTCATTCTTTCAATGAGATCAAACCAGCAAAGACACCTATTCTACGCACAACTGACCTTGCTACCTTAACTCTTCATTCTTTCAATGAGATCAAACCAGCAAAGACACCTATTCTACGCACAACTGAACTTGCTATCTTAACTCTTCATTCTTTCAATGAGATCAAACCAGCAAAGACACCTATTCTACACACAACTGACCTTGCTATCTTAACTCTTCATTCTTTCAATGAGATCAAACCAGCAAAGACACCTATTCTACGCACAACTGACCTTGCTACCTTAACTCTTCATTCTTTCAATGAGATCAAACCAGCAAAGACACCTATTCTACGCACAACTGACCTTGCTACCTTAACTCTTCATTCTTTCAATGAGATCAAACCAGCAAAGACACCTATTCTACGCACAACTGACCTTGCTACCTTAACTCTTCATTCTTTCAATGAGATCAAACCAGCAAAGACACCTATTCTACGCACAACTGACCTTGCTATCTTAACTCTTCATTCTTTCAATGAGATCAAACCAGCAAAGACACCTATTCTACGCACAACTGACCTTGCTATCTTAACTCTTCATTCTTTCAATGAGATCAAACCAGCAAAGACACCTATTCTACGCACAACTGACCTTGCTACCTTAACTCTTCATTCTTTCAATGAGATCAAACCAGCAAAGACACTTATTCTACGCACAACTGACCTTGCTATCTTAACTTTTCATTCTTTCAATGAGATCAAACCAGCAAAGACACCTATTCTACGCACATCTGACCTTGCTATCTTAACTCTTCATTCTTTCAATGAGATCAAACGAGCAAAGACACCTATTCTACGCACAACTGACCTTGCTATCTTAACTCTTCATTCTTTCAATGAGATCAAACCAGCAAAGACACCTATTCTACGCACAACTGACCTTGCTATCTTAACTTTTCATTCTTTCAATGAGATCAAACCAGCAAAGACACCTATTCTACGCACAACTGACCTTGCTACCTTAACTCTTCATTCTTTCAATGAGATCAAACCAGCAAAGACACCTATTCTACGCACAACTGACCTTGCTACCTTTACTCTTCATTCTTTCAATGAGATCAAACCAGCAAAGACACCTATTCCACGCACAACTGACCTTGCTATCTAAACTCTTCATTCTTTCAATGAGATCAAACCAGCAAAGACACCTATTCTACGCACAACTGACCTTGCTATCTTAACTCTTCATTCTTTCAATGAGATCAAACCAGCAAAGACACCTATTCTACGCACAACTGACCTTGCTATCTTAACTCTTCATTCTTTCAATGAGATCAAACCAGCAAAGACACCTATTCTACACACAACTGACCTTGCTACCTTAACTCTTCATTCTTTCAATGAGATCAAACCAGCAAAGACACCTATTCTACGCACAACTGACCTTGCTATCTTAACTCTTCATTCTTTCAATGAGATCAAACCAGCAAAGACACCTATTCTACGCACAACTGACCTTGCTACCTTAACTCTTCATTCTTTCAATGAGATCAAACCAGCAAAGACACCTATTCTACGCACAACTGACCTTGCTACCTTAACTCTTCATTCTTTCAATGAGATCAAACCAGCAAAGACTACTATTCTACGCACAACTGACCTTGCTATCTTAACTCTTCATTCTTTCAATGAGATCAAACCAGCAAAGACACCTATTCTACGCACAACTGACCTTGCTACCTTAACTCTTCATTCTTTCAATGAGATCAAACCAGCAAAGACACCTATTCTACGCACAACTGACCTTGCTACCTTAACTCTTCATTCTTTCAATGAGATCAAACCAGCAAAGACACCTATTCTACGCACAACTGACCTTGCTATCTTAACTCTTCATTCTTTCAATGAGATCAAACCAGCAAAGACACCTATTCTACGCACAACTGACCTTGCTACCTTAACTCTTCATTCTTTCAATGAGATCTAACCAGCAAAGACACCTATTCTACGCACAACTGACCTTGCTACCTTAACTCTTCATTCTTTCAATGAGATCAAACCAGCAAAGACACCTATTCTACACACAACTGACCTTGCTACCTTAACTCTTCATTCTTTCAATGAGATCAAACCAGCAAAGACACCTATTCTACGCACAACTGACCTTGCTATCTTAACTCTTCATTCTTTCAATGAGATCAAACCAGCAAAGACACCTATTCTACGCACATCTGACCTTGCTATCTTAACTCTTCATTCTTTCAATGAGATCAAACCAGCAAAGACACCTATTCTACGCACAACTGACCTTGCTACCTTAACTCTTCATTCTTTCAATGAGATCAAACCAGCAAAGACACCTATTCTACGCACAACTGACCTTGCTACCTTAACTCTTCATTCTTTCAATGAGATCAAACCAGCAAAGACACCTATTCTACGCACAACTGACCTTGCTATCTTAACTCTTCATTCTTTCAATGAGATCAAACCAGCAAAGACACCTATTCTACGCACAACTGACCTTGCTATCTTAACTCTTCATTCTTTCAATGAGATCAAACCAGCAAAGACACCTATTCTACGCACAACTGACCTTGCTACCTTAACTCTTCATTCTTTCAATGAGATCAAACCAGCAAAGACACTTATTCTACGCACAACTGACCTTGCTATCTTAACTTTTCATTCTTTCAATGAGATCAAACCAGCAAAGACACCTATTCTACGCACATCTGACCTTGCTATCTTAACTCTTCATTCTTTCAATGAGATCAAACCAGCAAAGACACCTATTCTACGCACAACTGACCTTGCTATCTTAACTCTTCATTCTTTCAATGAGATCAAACCAGCAAAGACACCTATTCTACGCACAACTGACCTTGCTATCTTAACTTTTCATTCTTTCAATGAGATCAAACCAGCAAAGACACCTATTCTACGCACAACTGACCTTGCTACCTTAACTCTTCATTCTTTCAATGAGATCAAACCAGCAAAGACACCTATTCTACGCACAACTGACCTTGCTACCTTTACTCTTCATTCTTTCAATGAGATCAAACCAGCAAAGACACCTATTCTACGCACAACTGACCTTGCTATCTAAACTCTTCATTCTTTCAATGAGATCAAACCAGCAAAGACACCTATTCTACGCACAACTGACCTTGCTATCTTAACTCTTCATTCTTTCAATGAGATCAAACCAGCAAAGACACCTATTCTACGCACAACTGACCTTGCTATCTTAACTCTTCATTCTTTCAATGAGATCAAACCAGCAAAGACACCTATTCTACGCACAACTGACCTTGCTACCTTAACTCTTCATTCTTTCAATGAGATCAAACCAGCAAAGACACCTATTCTACGCACAACTGACCTTGCTATCTTAACTCTTCATTCTTTCAATGAGATCAAACCAGCAAAGACACCTATTCTACGCACAACTGACCTTGCTACCTTAACTCTTCATTCTTTCAATGAGATCAAACCAGCAAAGACACCTATTCTACGCACAACTGACCTTGCTACCTTAACTCTTCATTCTTTCAATGAGATCAAACCAGCAAAGACACCTATTCTACACACAACTGACCTTGCTACCTTAACTCTTCATTCTTTCAATGAGATCAAACCAGCAAAGACACCTATTCTACGCACAACTGACCTTGCTACCTTAACTCTTCATTCTTTCAATGAGATCAAACCAGCAAAGACACCTATTCTACACACAACTGACCTTGCTACCTTAACTCTTCATTCTTTCAATGAGATCAAACCAGCAAAGACACCTATTCTACGCACAACTGACCTTGCTACCTTAACTCTTCATTCTTTCAATGAGATCAAACCAGCAAAGACACCTATTCTACGCACAACTGACCTTGCTACCTTAACTCTTCATTCTTTCAATGAGATCTAACCAGCAAAGACACCTATTCTACGCACAACTGACCTTGCTACCTTAACTCTTCATTCTTTCAATGAGATCAAACCAGCAAAGACACCTATTCTACACACAACTGACCTTGCTACCTTAACTCTTCATTCTTTCAATGAGATCAAACCAGCAAAGACACCTATTCTACGCACAACTGACCTTGCTACCTTAACTCTTCATTCTTTCAATGAGATCAAACCAGCAAAGACACCTATTCTACGCACAACTGACCTTGCTACCTTTACTCTTCATTCTTTCAATGAGATCAAACCAGCAAAGACACCTATTCTACGCACAACTGACCTTGCTATCTAAACTCTTCATTCTTTCAATGAGATCAAACCAGCAAAGACACCTATTCTACGCACAACTGACCTTGCTATCTTTACTCTTCATTCTTTCAATGAGATCAAACCAGCAAAGACACCTATTCTACGCACAACTGACCTTGCTATCTTAACTCTTCATTCTTTCAATGAGATCAAACCAGCAAAGACACCTATTCTACGCACAACTGACCTTGCTACCTTAACTCTTCATTCTTTCAATGAGATCAAACCAGCAAAGACACCTATTCTACGCACAACTGACCTTGCTATCTTAAATCTTCATTCTTTCAATGAGATCAAACCAGCAAAGACACCTATTCTACGCACAACTGACCTTGCTATCTTAACTCTTCATTCTTTCAATGAGATCAAACCAGCAAAGACACCTATTCTACGCACCACTGACCTTGCTACCTTAACTCTTCATTCTTTCAATGAGATCAAACCAGTAAAGACACCTATTCTACACACAACTGACCTTGCTACCTTAACTCTTCATTCTTTCAATGAGATCAAACCAGCAAAGACACCTATTCTACGCACAACTGTCCTTGCTACCTTAACTCTTCATTCTTTCAATGAGATCAAACCAGCAAAGACACCTATTCTACGCACAACTGACCTTGCTACCTTAACTCTTCATTCTTTCAATGAGATCAAACCAGCAAAGACACCTATTCTACGCACAACTGACCTTGCTACCTTAACTCTTCATTCTTTCAATGAGATCTAACCAGCAAAGACACCTATTCTACGCACAACTGACCTTGCTACCTTAACTCTTCATTCTTTCAATGAGATCAAACCAGCAAAGACACCTATTCTACACACAACTGACCTTGCTACCTTAACTCTTCATTCTTTCAATGAGATCAAACCAGCAAAGACACCTATTCTACGCACAACTGACCTTGCTATCTTAACTCTTCATTCTTTCAATGAGATCAAACCAGCAAAGACACCTATTCTACGCACATCTGACCTTGCTATCTTAACTCTTCATTCTTTCAATGAGATCAAACCAGCAAAGACACCTATTCTACGCACAACTGACCTTGCTACCTTAACTCTTCATTCTTTCAATGAGATCAAACCAGCAAAGACACCTATTCTACGCACAACTGACCTTGCTACCTTAACTCTTCATTCTTTCAATGAGATCAAACCAGCAAAGACACCTATTCTACGCACAACTGACCTTGCTATCTTAACTCTTCATTCTTTCAATGAGATCAAACCAGCAAAGACACCTATTCTACGCACAACTGACCTTGCTATCTTAACTCTTCATTCTTTCAATGAGATCAAACCAGCAAAGACACCTATTCTACGCACAACTGACCTTGCTACCTTAACTCTTCATTCTTTCAATGAGATCAAACCAGCAAAGACACTTATTCTACGCACAACTGACCTTGCTATCTTAACTTTTCATTCTTTCAATGAGATCAAACCAGCAAAGACACCTATTCTACGCACATCTGACCTTGCTATCTTAACTCTTCATTCTTTCAATGAGATCAAACCAGCAAAGACACCTATTCTACGCACAACTGACCTTGCTATCTTAACTCTTCATTCTTTCAATGAGATCAAACCAGCAAAGACACCTATTCTACGCACAACTGACATTGCTATCTTAACTTTTCATTCTTTCAATGAGATCAAACCAGCAAAGACACCTATTCTACGCACAACTGACCTTGCTACCTTAACTCTTCATTCTTTCAATGAGATCAAACCAGTAAAGACACCTATTCTACACACAACTGACCTTGCTACCTTAACTCTTCATTCTTTCAATGAGATCAAACCAGCAAAGACACCTATTCTACGCACAACTGTCCTTGCTACCTTAACTCTTCATTCTTTCAATGAGATCAAACCAGCAAAGACACCTATTCTACGCACAACTGACCTTGCTACCTTAACTCTTCATTCTTTCAATGAGATCAAACCAGCAAAGACACCTATTCTACGCACAACTGACCTTGCTACCTTAACTCTTCATTCTTTCAATGAGATCAAACCAGCAAAGACACCTATTCTACGCACAACTGACCTTGCTACCTTAACTCTTCATTCTTTCAATGAGATCTAACCAGCAAAGACACCTATTCTACGCACAACTGACCTTGCTATCTTAACTCTTCATTCTTTCAATGAGATAAAACCAGCAAAGACACCTATTCTACACACAACTGACCTTGCTATCTTAACTCTTCATTCTTTCAATGAGATCAAACCAGCAAAGACACCTATTCTACGCACAACTGACCTTGCTACCTTTACTCTTCATTCTTTCAATGAGATCAAACCAGCAAAGACACCTATTCTACGCACAACTGACCTTGCTACCTTAACTCTTCATTCTTTCAATGAGATCAAACCAGCAAAGACACCTATTCTACGCACAACTGACCTTGCTACCTTAACTCTTCATTCTTTCAATGAGATAAAACCAGCAAAGACACCTATTCTACGCACAACTGACCTTGCTACCTTAACTCTTCATTCTTTCAATGAGATCAAACCAGCAAAGACACCTATTCTACGCACAACTGACCTTGCTATCTTAACTCTTTATTCTTTCAATGAGATCAAACCAGCAAAGACACCTATTCTACGCACAACTGACCTTGCTACCTTAACTCTTCATTCTTTCAATGAGATCAAACCAGCAAAGACACCTATTCTACACACAACTGACCTTGCTATCTTAACTCTTCATTCTTTCAATGAGATCAAACCAGCAAAGACACCTATTCTAAGCACAACTGACCTTGCTACCTTAACTCTTCATTCTTTCAATGAGATCAAACCAGCAAAGACACCTATTCTACACACAACTGACCTTGCTACCTTAACTCTTCATTCTTTCAATGAGATCAAACCAGCAAAGACACCTATTCTACGCACAACTGACCTTGCTACCTTAACTCTTCATTCTTTCAATGAGATCAAACCAGCAAAGACACCTATTCTACGCACAACTGACCTTGCTACCTTAACTCTTCATTCTTTCAATGAGATCTAACCAGCAAAGACACCTATTCTACGCACAACTGACCTTGCTATCTTAACTCTTCATTCTTTCAATGAGATCAAACCAGCAAAGACACCTATTCTACGCACAACTGACCTTGCTATCTTAACTCTTCATTCTTTCAATGAGATCAAACCAGCAAAGACACCTATTCTACGCACAACTGACCTTGCTACCTTAACTCTTCATTCTTTCAATGAGATCAAACCAGCAAAGACACCTATTCTACGCACAACTGACCTTGCTACCTTAACTTTTCATTCTTTCAATGAGATCAAACCAGCAAAGACACCTATTCTACGCACAACTGACCTTGCTACCTTAACTCTTCATTCTTTCAATGAGATCAAACCAGCAAAGACACCTATTCTACACACAACTGACCTTGCTATCTTAACTCTTCATTCTTTCAATGAGATCAAACCAGCAAAGACACCTATTCTAAGCACAACTGACCTTGCTACCTTAACTCTTCATTCTTTCAATGAGATCAAACCAGCAAAGACACCTATTCTACACACAACTGACCTTGCTATCTTAACTCTTCATTCTTTCAATGAGATCAAACCAGCAAAGACACCTATTCTACGCACAACTGACCTTGCTACCTTAACTCTTCATTCTTTCAATGAGATCAAACCAGCAAAGACACCTATTCTACGCACAACTGACCTTGCTACCTTAACTCGTCATTCTTTCAATGAGATCTAACCAGCAAAGACACCTATTCTACGCACAACTGACCTTGCTATCTTAACTCTTCATTCTTTCAATGAGATCAAACCAGCAAAGACACCTATTCTACGCACAACTGACCTTGCTATCTTAACTCTTCATTCTTTCAATGAGATCAAACCAGCAAAGACACCTATTCTACGCACAACTGACCTTGCTACCTTAACTCTTCATTCTTTCAATGAGATCAAACCAGCAAAGACACCTATTCTACGCACAACTGACCTTGCTATCTTAACTCTTCATTCTTTCAATGAGATCAAACCAGCAAAGACACCTATTCTACGCACAACTGACCTTGCTACCTTAACTCTTCATTCTTTCAATGAGATCAAACCAGCAAAGACACCTATTCTACACACAACTGACCTTGCTATCTTAACTCTTCATTCTTTCAATGAGATCAAACCAGCAAAGACACCTATTCTAAGCACAACTGACCTTGCTACCTTAACTCTTCATTCTTTCAATGAGATCAAACCAGCAAAGACACCTATTCTACGCACAACTGACCTTGCTACCTTAACTCTTCATTCTTTCAATGAGATCAAACCAGCAAAGACACCTATTCTACGCACAACTGACCTTGCTACCTTAACTCTTCATTCTTTCAATGAGATCAAACCAGCAAAGACACCTATTCTACGCACAACTGACCTTGCTATCTTAACTCTTCATTCTTTCAATGAGATCAAACCAGCAAAGACACCTGTTCTACGCACAACTGACCTTGCTATCTTAACTCTTCATTCTTTCAATCAGATCAAACCAGCAAAGACACCTATTCTACGCACAACTGACCTTGCTACCTTAACTCTTTATTCTTTCAATGAGATCAAACCAGCAAAGACACCTATTCTACACACAACTGACCTTGCTATCTTAACTCTTCATTCTTTCAATGAGATCAAACCAGCAAAGACACCTATTCTACGCACAACTGACCTTGCTACCTTTACTCTTCATTCTTTCAATGAGATCAAACCAGCAAAGACACCTATTCTACGCACAACTGACCTTGCTACCTTAACTCTTCATTCTTTCAATGAGATCAAACCAGCAAAGACACCTATTCTACGCACAACTGACCTTGCTACCTTAACTCTTCATTCTTTCAATGAGATCAAACCAGCAAAGACACCTATTCTACGCACAACTGACCTTGCTACCTTAACTCTTCATTCTTTCAATGAGATCAAACCAGCAAAGACACCTATTCTACGCACAACTGACCTTGCTACCTTAACTCTTCATTCTTTCAATGAGATCAAACCAGCAAAGACACCTATTCTACGCACAACTGACCTTGCTACCTTAACTCTTCATTCTTTCAATGAGATCAAACCAGCAAAGACACCTATTCTACGCACAACTGACCTTGCTATCTTAACTCTTTATTCTTTCAATGAGATCAAACCAGCAAAGACACCTATTCTACGCACAACTGACCTTGCTACCTTAACTCTTCATTCTTTCAATGAGATCAAACCAGCAAAGACACCTATTCTACACACAACTGACCTTGCTATCTTAACTCTTCATTCTTTCAATGAGATCAAACCAGCAAAGACACCTATTCTACGCACAACTGACCTTGCTATCTTAACTCTTCATTCTTTCAATGAGATCAAACCAGCAAAGACACCTATTCTACGCACAACTGACCTTGCTACCTTAACTCTTCATTCTTTCAATGAGATCAAACCAGCAAAGACACCTATTCTACGCACAACTGACCTTGCTATCTTAACTCTTCATTCTTTCAATGAGATCAAACCAGCAAAGACACCTATTCTACGCACAACTGACCTTGCTATCTTAACTCTTCATTCTTTCAATGAGATCAAACCAGCAAAGACACCTATTCTACGCACAACTGACCTTGCTACCTTAACTCTTCATTCTTTCAATGAGATCAAACCAGCAAAGACACCTATTCTACACACAACTGACCTTGCTATCTTAACTCTTCATTCTTTCAATGAGATCAAACCAGCAAAGACACCTATTCTAAGCACAACTGACCTTGCTACCTTAACTCTTCATTCTTTCAATGAGATCAAACCAGCAAAGACACCTATTCTACGCACAACTGACCTTGCTACCTTAACTCTTCATTCTTTCAATGAGATCAAACCAGCAAAGACACCTATTCTACGCACAACTGACCTTGCTACCTTAACTCTTCATTCTTTCAATGAGATCAAACCAGCAAAGACACCTATTCTACGCACAACTGACCTTGCTATCTTAACTCTTCATTCTTTCAATGAGATCAAACCAGCAAAGACACCTATTCTACGCACAACTGACCTTGCTATCTTAACTCTTCATTCTTTCAATCAGATCAAACCAGCAAAGACACCTATTCTACGCACAACTGACCTTGCTACCTTAACTCTTTAGTCTTTCAATGAGATCAAACCAGCAAAGACACCTATTCTACACACAACTGACCTTGCTATCTTAACTCTTCATTCTTTCAATGAGATCAAACCAGCAAAGACACCTATTCTACGCACAACTGACCTTGCTACCTTAACTCTTCATTCTTTCAATGAGATCAAACCAGCAAAGACACCTATTCTACGCACAACTGACCTTGCTACCTTAACTCTTCATTCTTTCAATGAGATCAAACCAGCAAAGACACCTATTCTACGCACAACTGACCTTGCTACCTTAACTCTTCATTCTTTCAATGAGATCAAACCAGCAAAGACACCTATTCTACGCACAACTGACCTTGCTACCTTAACTCTTCATTCTTTCAATGAGATCAAACCAGCAAAGACACCTATTCTACGCACAACTGACCTTGCTATCTTAACTCTTCATTCTTTCAATGAGATCAAACCAGCAAAGACACCTATTCTACGCACAACTGACCTTGCTATCTTAACTCTTCATTTTTTCAATGAGATCAAACCAGCAAAGACACCTATTCTACGCACAACTGACCTTGCTACCTTAACTCTTCATTCTTTCAATGAGATCAAACCAGCAAAGACACCTATTCTACGCACAACTGACCTTGCTATCTTAACTCTTTATTCTTTCAATGAGATCAAACCAGCAAAGACACCTATTCTACGCACAACTGACCTTGCTATCTTAACTCTTCATTCTTTCAATGAGATCAAACCAGCAAAGACACCTATTCTACGCACAACTGACCTTGCTACCTTAACTCTTCATTCTTTCAATGAGATCAAACCAGCAAAGACACCTATTCTACGCACAACTGACCTTGCTATCTTAACTCTTCATTTTTTCAATGAGATCAAACCAGCAAAGACACCTATTCTACGCACAACTGACCTTGCTACCTTAACTCTTCATTCTTTCAATGAGATCAAACCAGCAAAGACACCTATTCTACGCACAACTGACCTTGCTATCTTAACTCTTTATTCTTTCAATGAGATCAAACCAGCAAAGACACCTATTCTACGCACAACTGACCTTGCTATCTTAACTCTTCATTCTTTCAATGAGATCAAACCAGCAAAGACACCTATTCTACGCACAACTGACCTTGCTACCTTAACTCTTCATTCTTTCAATGAGATCAAACCAGCAAAGACACCTATTCTACGCACAACTGACCTTGCTATCTTAACTCTTCATTTTTTCAATGAGATCAAACCAGCAAAGACACCTATTCTACGCACAACTGACCTTGCTACCTTAACTCTTCATTCTTTCAATGAGATCAAACCAGCAAAGACACCTATTCTACGCACAACTGACCTTGCTATCTTAACTCTTTATTCTTTCAATGAGATCAAACCAGCAAAGACACCTATTCTACGCACAACTGACCTTGCTATCTTAACTCTTCATTCTTTCAATGAGATCAAACCAGCAAAGACACCTATTCTACGCACAACTGACCTTGCTACCTTAACTCTTCATTCTTTCAATGAGATCAAACCAGCAAAGACACCTATTCTACGCACAACTGACCTTGCTACCTTAACTCTTCATTCTTTCAATGAGATCAAACCAGCAAAGACACCTATTCTACGCACAACTGACCTTGCTATCTTAACTCTTCATTCTTTCAATGAGATCAAACCAGCAAAGACACCTATTCTACGCACAACTGACCTTGCTACCTTAACTCTTCATTCTTTCAATGAGATCAAACCATCAAAGACACCTATTCTACGCACAACTGACCTTGCTATCTTAACTCTTCATTCTTTCAATGAGATCAAACCAGCAAAGACACCTATTCTACGCACAACTGACCTTGCTACCTTAACTCTTCATTCTTTCAATGAGATCAAACCAGCAAAGACACCTATTCTACGCACAACTGACCTTGCTACCTTAACTCTTCATTCTTTCAATGAGATCAAACCAGCAAAGACACCTATTCTACGCACAACTGACCTTGCTACCTTAACTCTTCATTCTTTCAATGAGATCAAACCAGCAAAGACACCTATTCTACGCACAACTGACCTTGCTACCTTAACTCTTCATTCTTTCAATGAGATCAAACCAGCAAAGACACCTATTCTACGCACAACTGACCTTGCTATCTTAACTTTTTATTCTTTCAATGAGATCAAACCAGCAAAGACACCTATTCTACGCACAACTGACCTTGCTATCTTAACTCTTCATTCTTTCAATGAGATCAAACCAGCAAAGACACCTATTCTACGCACAACTGACCTTGCTACCTTAACTCTTCATTCTTTCAATGAGATCAAACCAGCAAAGACACCTATTCTACACACAACTGACCTTGCTATCTTAACTCTTCATTCTTTCAATGAGATCAAACCAGCAAAGACACCTATTCTAAGCACAACTGACCTTGCTACCTTAACTCTTCATTCTTTCAATGAGATCAAACCAGCAAAGACACCTATTCTACGCACAACTGACCTTGCTATCTTAACTTTTCATTCTTTCAATGAGATCAAACCAGCAAAGACACCTATTCTACGCACAACTGACCTTGCTATCTTAACTCTTCATTCTTTCAATGAGATCAAACCAGCAAAGACACCTATTCTACGCACAACTGACCTTGCTACCTTAACTCTTCATTCTTTCAATGAGATCAAACCAGCAAAGACACCTATTCTACACACAACTGACCTTGCTATCTTAACTCTTCATTCTTTCAATGAGATCAAACCAGCAAAGACACCTATTCTACGCACAACTGACCTTGCTACCTTAACTCTTCATTCTTTCAATGAGATCAAACCAGCAAAGACACCTATTCTACGCACAACTGTCCTTGCTACCTTAACTCTTCATTCTTTCAATGAGATCAAACCAGCAAAGACACCTATTCTACGCACAACTGACCTTGCTATCTTAACTCTTCATTCTTTCAATGAGATCAAACCAGCAAAGACACCTATTCTACGCACAACTGACCTTGCTATCTTAACTCTTCATTCTTTCAATCAGATCAAACCAGCAAAGATACCTATTCTACGCACAACTGACCTTGCTACCTTAACAATTTATTCTTTCAATGAGATCAAACCAGCAAAGACACCTATTCTACGCACAACTGACCTTGCTACCTTAACTCTTCATTCTTTCAATGAGATCAAACCAGCAAAGACACCTATTCTACGCACAACTGACCTTGCTACCTTAACTCTTCATTCTTTCAATGAGATCAAACCAGCAAAGACACCTATTCTACGCACAACTGACCTTGCTACCTTAACTCTTCATTCTTTCAATGAGATCAAACCAGCAAAGACACCTATTCTACGCACAACTGACCTTGCTATCTTAACTCTTCATTCTTTCAATGAGATCAAACCAGCAAAGACACCTATTCTACGCACAACTGACCTTGCTATCTTAACTCTTCATTCTTTCAATCAGATCAAACCAGCAAAGACACCTATTCTACGCACAACTGACCTTGCTATCTTAACTCTTCATTCTTTCAATCAGATCAAACCAGCAAAGACACCTATTCTACGCACAACTGACCTTGCTACCTTAACAATTTATTCTTTCAATGAGATCAAACCAGCAAAGACACCTATTCTACGCACAACTGACCTTGCTACCTTAACTCTTCATTCTTTCAATGAGATCAAACCAGCAAAGACACCTATTCTACGCACAACTGACCTTGCTACCTTAACTCTTCATTCTTTCAATGAGATCAAACCAGCAAAGACACCTATTCTACGCACAACTGACCTTGCTACCTTAACTCTTCATTCTTTCAATGAGATCAAACCAGCAAAGACACCTATTCTACGCACAACTGACCTTGCTATCTTAACTCTTCATTCTTTCAATGAGATCAAACCAGCAAAGACACCTATTCTACGCACAACTGACCTTGCTACCTTAACTCTTCATTCTTTCAATGAGATCAAACCAGCAAAGACACCTATTCTACGCACAACTGACCTTGCTATCTTAACTCTTTATTCTTTCAATGAGATCAAACCAGCAAAGACACCTATTCTACGCACAACTGACCTTGCTATCTTAACTCTTCATTCTTTCAATGAGATCAAACCAGCAAAGACACCTATTCTACGCACAACTGACCTTGCTACCTTAACTCTTCATTCTTTCAATGAGATCAAACCAGCAAAGACACCTATTCTACGCACAACTGACCTTGCTACCTTAACTCTTCATTCTTTCAATGAGATCAAACCAGCAAAGACACCTATTCTACGCACAACTGACCTTGCTATCTTAACTCTTTATTCTTTCAATGAGATCAAACCAGCAAAGACACCTATTCTACGCACAACTGACCTTGCTATCTTAACTATTTATTCTCCCTATAATGTTTAGATTTAATCTTCATCTGATGTCATCATATCCTAGCCTGTAAAACTAACATTACACATCTACCATATAATTCTTATTGTTATGAAGTTGTAAATTTACCTATTCAGTTGGTAGCATACTTTCACTGTTAGCTATAATTAAGGAAAGACTCATATAGTAATCTATTTCTACTTATGCTAATTATGCATATCAATTAGCCAATATCACAACACTTATATTATTTTTCTCCATGTAACACATGACCTCAGCCCTCACCGGTCAGGTTTCACTTTCATACATCATCATAATGCTCACACATTTTTGGTAGACCCTTCCCTTGATTGACAGCAGTAACGCTCTGCTGGTTAGTAATGGCAGAATTTCCCTGAACTTACTCCATCCACTCCTAGCATTTGTAATCAACTCCTCCTTGTGCTTCAATTGTACCATCAAGGTAACACAATTTCTAGACAACTTCAATAGCCTCACTACCCAAATATATTTTCTCCATATATGAGTTCTTATTGGTGTCTATTAGTAAATAAAAAATATATTATAGACAGAGCAAGTGCTAAATACCTTTTGTTTTACTAATGGGTCACCACATCAAGGCCTGGAGGCACTCGAGGATAAGGGTTAAAGAGATTGTCAGTTGGACGATGATCGCCACCGTGAGAGGACCGGAAACAATTCGTGGGATGGGGAGAATATTACTTAACAGGAATTGATTATCCAACAGGACGGCTCATCATATATTTGTTTACTTGAAGACGATTATGCTATAGTCTGTTGGGAAGCAGTTTCGTGGTATCTTGTTCCACAGATGGGATCGTCTAGGAAAGAAACTATGTTCATGGAAGTTTGGTTTGGTTTTTCATAAGGAGAGAGAGATAGAAAGAGAGAGAGAAAGAGAGAGAGAAAAAGAGAGAGAGAAAGAGAGAGAGAGAGAGAGGGACAGGAAAGTTCTTTGCTGTGTTTATAGCTGTGTATGTTTTACAAAGAAAGCAGAGATTGGAGCTCAGGCAAGCAACTATCATGAACATAGAGAGAGTCTAACAACATATCTTCTATGTGAAAGAGGCTGTAAAGATGAGAAGAGATCATCTCTCATGAGATTGCGGAATCAGTTTTGTACTCTGTGAAGACAAGAAAGAATTCTCCGATCGGCATCTACACAGATATGACAGCAGTACTCCATCTTAAGAAGTATCTGGCTCTTATACAGGTAGAGAATTGCGTCAGGGGTTAAGTACTTTCTGGAGCAGTAGAATGATCCAACTATTATTCTAGCAACCTTAGCAACAGATTGGATGAAAAGTTATAATATTTATAATATAACGAGCAGGTTCTCTGTCTGTCTGTCTGTCTGTCTGTCCGTCGGCGCAAATTTTTGTAAACGTAATAGCGGGGAGGGGGGAAGCTGGTAATTACTATTTAATTAATTAATTTTTTCAAGTCAGCGTTCATAATATTTGTATATCTAAGAATTACGTTGGGAAACTATTAATTACTTAATTTAGATTAAATAATATTAAACAACATTAACTAACATATAAATACAGTAGAAAGAAATTTCAAGATGAGCCTGCGATTCGAATAGAAAACGTGTTAAGAATCTTACTTAAACTATTAATAAACAGCAAAAAAGAAGAGGAGAGAGAACGAACAACTACTACGTTTTATTTACACAACAACTGTTTATGTAAATGTTTGGAGTGAAAGTCATACCTAGAAGCTTAAAGAAGGGGGCTTCCCCAAGGAGAGAACCATTTATTTTGACTGGAGAGCAGTGAGGATCTGGGAAAGTTTGAGCATTTCTAAGGAGGCCTCCTGATTTTATTTTTGTCCGTTTAAAATGCTGTTGGAAAAAATTATATAGAGATACTTTCAACAGTGAATTGCATATTACAAAAATATTTTCAAGGCACATTTACCATGTGTTATCAGTTTAACACAGTTCTTTTGTTCAAATTTTATTCCAGTAAGTTATCTATTTATTAAAGGGAAAATAGGTATGTATAACATTTATTCCTCATTTGGTTAAGCCACTAGTTCACAAGGAGGGGTGTAAGTAAGCTAAAGAAATAACATTTAAAAAAAAATATGTGACGTCACAGACAGGAAGTAGAGTTACACGTGACAGATAAGCTGATTAAATCTTCATTGTTTTCTTCTGAACACCAGAATAGACCAGTCGTGTTTCGGACAGCTGCCCTCCCCCCCCCCATGGGGAATGAGTTGGGAGAATACTTACGGCGTATTATGTATGTATAGATGTTGCTAAACATCAAATGATTTTGTGCTGTCATTATTTACAACTACTGCTATTAATAATTAATGAAAAGGACAAATAGAGAAAACGAACTGCTACTATGTGTTATCTACACAACAAGACTCCTGCTGTTTATATGATAAGCCACCGTCCGGATAATCTTCTGGAATCAAAGAATGGGTCCACTGTAATATTACACATACTTTATTGAATGAAGTCTGAAAATTTAATTCAAATTCAATAATTCTATGATTAAAAATGTAACAGTCGGATGTCCGTAAAATCAAAATATGTCACAAACTCCTCAGATGGTTTTGGAGACAGATCTCCATGACCAGATATATTCTGAAACTATATTAACCAGAGTACTTAGATAAGTATGTTTCAGTTTGAACATGTATGGTACTATAATATTGTGGGGTCTCTGTTCGTGCAGCATGTCCATAGAATGGAAATATTTTTTAGTACTGCCGCAATATACAACAGGTTGAATTATACAACAACTTTCCACAAATCCCGCTAGTCACCCTAATTGCACTAATGGATTCAATGTGCAAACAAGTAAGCCAGCAAGATTATCAGACTAGCAATGACATTTTTATATAGGAAGTAATAATATGAAAAGCAAATACTTCAAACTTTGATTCTAGAAGTTGAATAAGATAGAAAAAAAAAGCAATTGACTACAAATGAGATTTACACATGACCATTCGTTTTCAAATGTTCTCCAATCTAGTTCAATTGTTACTTATATTAAGTGTCAATCTAACATATAAAGTTATCTTGTGAGATTTTAAAAGTTGTACCTAATAGCATTTAAGGTGACATATCCAACTTTAAGTCTGATTAGTGAATTTTCATTTTTTATTGGTGTGTAACAAGATTGCTCCTGGGCTTGTTGGGATAAGTGGAGGTGATATTAATTGTGATGAAAAGTGTGTTAGGTCAAGTTTTATGATCGAATTCGAATAAAATATTGTGAGATTTGAAAAATAAACAAAAGTGATTTGTGAATTAGTTATAATATGCACAAAAACAAAAATTGGAAAAGATATTAAAAGAAATAAAAAAAAGGTCAGAGCAGATTTTGTGACTGGATAGCAGTGACGTTTTCCCCACCGGACAACTGGTAAAATGGAAAAATATTTTCAATTACGACCGAAAAAATCAAAATCTTCAAGGGGAATAACTCATAATTTAATTGAAAAAATATCAAAAGATTTGTCTCCCTTACAACTAATATTTTATTTTTTATTTTTGTATAAGTTTAAAAATGTGCAAACAAATAAAAAGAAACTTAAATGACGTCACTACATTCCGCATCGAGTAGGTACAGATAGTTTTAAAAAAAAATCAAAATATTTCAATTTTAAACTTTTTAGTCTTGTAAATTAGAAATAAGTATAAAACGTTGTAAAGATAATTGCAGCCATAAAAT
Source organism: Sepiola atlantica (assembly GCA_963556195.1). Taxonomy (NCBI): domain Eukaryota; kingdom Metazoa; phylum Mollusca; class Cephalopoda; order Sepiida; family Sepiolidae; genus Sepiola; species Sepiola atlantica. The sequence goes on along the minus strand of OY744527.1, from coordinate 41,294,641 downwards.
TGACTTATTTCAAATCATTATGACCATTATTACTAATGCAATTACTATTGATTTATAATTAATATCAGGTAAGATACTGTTAACGATCAATTGTGCCGGAAATGTTCAAAAATGCTTTCATGTTCGAATTCTATCATTAAATTTTGACTCTATTTATATGAGTAGTTCCACTGATCACTTGCACTCAATCAACTTTATAAGGCTATAAATACTGACAAAGTTCTCAAATAAAATGCACTCAATCTGTAAATCGTTCTGAATTTCTTCTTAGTTAAAATGTCAGTGTTTATAAGCGTTTCATAAATCACAGGAAGGTGGCCGTAATGAAGTAGCGACTGACGACTTAGCGTGCGTACTTAGGCATGTGGACCCTCCTGTGAGTAACTGATTCTTAAATACAAAGAAAACGAATCAGGGGAGACTGATAACAACAAAAAAAGAGCATCAAAGAAGTTAGAAAATCGTAACATGTCAATCTCATTCACTGAATAATGGCAGCCGATAAAATCAGCTCTTGATACCTAGTACTTGATCGGGTTGAGCGAGATTGTTTTGAAGGAGGAAGTTTCTAGGGAATATTACATTCACAACGGTACCCAGTCGTATTTATATCTTGGTCGGTCACGGGAGATTGTGACATTTTTTTTGTAGGAAGGTGTTGCTGTTCTCCCACATACAACACCTGGTATTCTCAAATAGTCAACCATTTCGTACTGACCAGGCTCAGCGTCGCTTAGCTTCGGTGATCTAATACTGACAAAGTTCTCAAATAAAATGCACTTTATTTAAAGAGTTAGACTAAAATAACTAAAAACAAATGCATGAAAGATGGTTTAAGAAAATTACAACTGAAAAAATAATTGCTTTAATTCATTCATTCCGAAGAGGAAACGCCATACATTGTTTATTTGCCCTTCCGTCTTATTATTTCCTGTAACCTTAGCACCACACCAAATAGATACAATTTTCTTACAGACACCGGGTTTGTATTATTTGTTCATCTGCATTGTTTCAAACTCAGAAAACTTTATGTCGATCTAAGGAATCTTTACGAAATGTCGAACTGAACCCTTCATTGAACCGTGTTTTGTTTTTCTTCCGGTCAGGTGTGTGTCTATGTCGAGTATATTTCATTCCTGTCAGGTGACATTTCCCGTACACTCATGACATTTAATAATTAGGATTTAAAAAAAATCCTATTTGTGAATCTACCAATCTGACAAGATACGTCAAAATTTATTTAATGTTCAAACATCACATAAAAGAAAATAGACACGGATATAAAAAAATAATAATAGCGGTGGTAAACCATTTACATATGATGAATTATTGATTCGGAAAATTTTTGTTTCTTTTCAGAGTATATATACAGGACCGGTGGGACAGATATAAAAGTGTGTGTGTGGGAGGGGGGGGCTCTCCTAAAAAGTGTGGGAGCCCGGTTAAACACATGCATATATAACTTCATTATTGATGACCGTAAAGTGGGGGGGCCAAGTCAAAAAGTGGTGGTGGGGGGGGGGGCTTGACCCCCCCTGCCCCCCGGTGCCGCCGTCCATGTATATATATATATATATATATATATATATATATATATATATATAAAATAAACACAGACTGAAAACAAAAATAAACATATCGAAATATTAGTTTCAAAATCATAGAAATTAACTAATGTATATAATGTATATTTCAGAAGTTCAAAACATTAATTATGATTTCAAATAATTTAAACATGTCCTGAGAATAAATACTCAACCATTTTACTTTCCATAATATACACGTTTCTAAATACTATCTTTATTAGTAAAATTACATTTAAGTTAAGATACAGAATGTAAATGATTTTCTTCATCAGTATATTTAAAAATTCATAAATCTTTAAACGCTGGTAGCATTATATTTATCTTCAAAAACAATTCCAAGTTAGAGGAGAATATCGAATAAATTACAGATTACAACAGATTCGTTTCCAGCAAAATAGACCAAACTTGAAGCTCAAACTAACATGCATTCCTTTCCATTTCCTTAATAAATCAGCTTTTATTTACTGTTTATTTTTTCGACCGATATTTTATGTAAAACCACCATTAAATTCACACACAATCCAAGAGTTGACCGATCACATAACATGTCCGATCTTAACTTATCTAGTTCAAATCGACTTTTCCAATAGTTACTGAAATCAAATACCGATCCATAGGCATTTGATCCAAGCAATCATCTATTGCATATTTTAATGGTATTGTTATGAACCTGTAAATGGGCCGGAATGAAAACACGAACATGGCGTTTAGGTAAAATAAGTATATTAGAGAAAATAGGATACAACAGAGAAACAATGGTGGTGGTACGTCAGTCTTGACTGCCAGTATAGACTAGGGTTGACTCGGTATTTACTTCCTTCCAACCGTAGGAAAGTTGTGGCACAAGGCCGGAAAGTGGGGAAAATCAAGCCAGCGCCCCCAAACAAGGGGCACTCTGGCCTGTTAAAAGTTGCCTGGGCAACCCTGTCGGAATTCTCGGTTACGCGACTCAGACAGTAAGCAATAAACTTACTCCACTCCAAATAGTGGAGGCAAGGCCTGGGAGGGTGGACTTCCAAAAACTACCTATGACTAATACCTTAACCTGACAGATAAAAGGCAACCGAAATGGGATAGTTTCTACCGGACTGATTGTCGAGAACGAATCCTCGACTAGTATTACCCAGTTCAAAGTCTCTAAGCAACTGACGTTACAGAAAGCCCGCCTGGCTGGCGTCGACTTAACACTGAGAAGCAGATGCTTCCAGTATTTATTGACAATGGAGGAGTCGAAATGTTCGTTATAGGTAAGGTACCATAACACCTCCTCCCAAGCCTTACCTCCTCAGGAGTCATAGTATCGTTTCCTTTTTTGGATTGAAGCTATTCTGAGGCTGCTAGAGGTAGCTGTATGTCAAAAGTGTTGTATCTGGTAACCATAACTTCTTCCTGGGTAGTTCTATCGGTGTCTTCCGATAGTTGTTCTCTTATTTGGTTAATGTGTCTCCTATGAGAGAACTGATGGCCTCTATTTAATTCAGATTTGATATCCCCCAGTTTTTTTAATTCTAGACGTCTTTTCTTCAAACACGTCTTTAAACTTGGAAAAAATGTTTCCATTGCTTCAACATTCATCTTCCAGACAAGTCACCTTATCTTTCATAGTCTTTAGCTTTTATGAAACCTCTTTGAATTGAACGTTTAGCGATTCCTGCTCTTTAACTATGCGTTCATTCTCTTTAATCTTCAACTGGTTATCCAAAGAATTTGACTTAATTTCTTTCACATCTTTCATATAAGTTATTTGCAGCGTGAACTTTATGTCCTTATGTACTTGGATTTCTGTCGACAATTTATTTTTCGTCCATTTTATACGATTTTTAATGGTTGAAACAAATTCCTTTTTTCGTTTTTCTGACCCGATCGACGGATTTGTTATTTTCTGCTTAAAAATCTTGGTTGATAATCCCCATAGGTTAAATAGCTGCATTAAGTTTACGCCAAATAAATTATTTGTGCTTTATATTTATACTTTTTGTCGTTATGTGTAAAGTAATGTCAGTAATTATTTCACCCTCGAATATTGTTTTATCATCAGTCACTTTTCTGTCTATTTGATTGGTTCTTAGCATGGTCGGTTTACTAAACCTTCTCCATGTCTGCATGTTGATAATCGACACGTCTGAACCACAATCGAATTGCAAGTTTACGTTTTAATTTAGGATTTTTACTTGAACATATTTTGTTATAATTCTGCCGCCATGTTTGTTCGTTTTCTTGGATTTAACCCGCGTTTTATTTCCTCTGTTCGTTCTACAAGGCAAATTTTTGTGTCCAACTTTTTACAAGCCAGGCAGGTTTTAAAACGAAATGGCGAATCTGTTACTCAATGCAGGCTTCCACAGGAATAACAGGGGTTCGGCGGTAATTTATCCTGTTTTTAATAGGGCTGATTTGTTTGTGTAGAGGCATAGACATCCCTTTTTTTGTTTTGCATTGTTTTCGAATGCGAGCTGAATTTCGATTTTTGACGTACTTTTCTAATGTGTGCAATGCCCGAATCTTCGATGTCCTTCGAATCTTGTTTAACACTTATAAATCTCTGGCAGTCTTCAGCTAATCTCTGTAGTGTTAAATTCGGTTCATTCTCTAATTTATTTAGAACCCTCCTCTGATCTCAGTGTCTTTTCCTGATACCAATCCTTGTACGAAAATTAAACATTTAAAATTATCCGCACTAAGTTCGGCTAATTCGGCGTTGCAGTGTTTATTGACGACTAATGCGAACGTTGAATAATCTTCGTTGCCTTTTTTATATCAGGTTTAAACATTTCCAGCGTTTGTGAAACAAAGATGTCTTGGGGCTGAATAATTCTGTTAAAAGATTTACAGCTTATACAAAAGTCAAATTGCTCGTTTTTCGGGGTAAAATGAAATACACGAACTTAGTATGTTCGATTGTGCCTAGTTTTTGGAGCAGTAGGAGAACTTTTTTAGAGTCTGCCTAATTTTCATATTCTATTTCGTATAGATTTTTATATCTTCTAAAATACGAAGCAAAGGTTTTATCTAAAACCCGTGTTTGTGTTTACATTCCGGCCCTTTACAGGGCAACAACAACTGGCGACGAGGTATTCGAACTTACATGGGAACTGACAACAACATTGCGAAAAATCTTTAAAATAACCTCACAACCACTGGCTACGAGGTAAAGGGCCGGAATGAAAACACAAACACGAGGTTTAGATAAAAAAATGTATATTGGAGAAAATAGAATACAACAGAGAAACAAGAGTGTTGGTACGTCAATCTTGACTGCCAGTATATACTGGGGTTGACTCGGTTTATACTGCCCTCCCACCGCAGGAAGATGTGGCACAAGGCCAGAAGGCGGGGAGAATCAAGCCAGCGCCCTCAAAGATGAGTCACTCTGGCCTATTAAAAATTACCTGAGCAACCCCGTCGGCATTCCTCAGTCCGATCGCCTCAGACAGTAAGCAATAAACTTACTCCACCCCAAAGAGGGGAGGCAAGGCCTACGAGGGTGGACCTCCTAGAACTACCCAGGACTAATACCTAAACCCGACAGATAAAAGGCCCGATTCCTGTCGGACTGATTGTCGAGAACGAATCCTCGACTGATATTACCCAGTCCGAAGTCTCTAAGCAACTGACGTTACAAAAAGCCCGACTGGCTGAGGCTAACTCAACACTGAGAAGCAGATGCTTCCAATATTTATTAAGAATGAAAGAGTCGAAATGTTTGTTATAGGTAAGGTACCATAACATGTATTATATTAGAACTATAGATCTAGATGGCAATCACCTTTTGAGGGGGAAAATACATAAGGGAGATAATTAATCCTCACTAGTATTGCTGAGTTAGAAGGGCGATAACTCTTTCAGCTTAATATTGTATTTTACAGTATAGCTCAATCCTGTAACCGTTAAAAAAAGAAATCTTCCAAACCGTTCTCTGGCAACAAATGAATTGATAATGCAAGAACAATACATTTTTCCTTGTTAAGACAATTCACGATCAATTTTTATTCTTTAACTATTCCTAACTATTCTTAATGAGTTTTATGACATGTTTCTTATTTATCTATAATATATGATATTGGATGATTATCTATAATATATGATATCGCATAATATTGATTATTTATAATATATAATATTGGATGATATTGATTCTCTATAATATATGATATTGGATGATTATCTATAATATATGATATCGCATAATATTGATTATTTATAATATATAATATTAGATGATATTGATTCTCTATAATATATGATATTGTATGATATTGATTATCTATAATATATGATATTGGATGATATTGATTATCTATAATATATGATATTGGATTTATATTTCTTATATGTAGATATCAAATTAATAAAAAATATATATCAACAAAAAATACGTTCTGTAAAGTTATGGGTGACGAAAAATTCAATCTTCTGCATTACGCTTTATCACTTAGGAAGTTAAAAATAAAAATACAAAAAACATAACGCTATTATCACAAATAAAAACAATTACAAAAGTACAGAACTTAAATATGATATTGGATGATATTATTACTAGTGCATCCAGTGCGACAGAAGTGGGTACAGGTGGAAATCAGCACTTGAAAGGGGTGGCTTCAAGGATAATATGACAAGACGAAGCATATGATATCTGATGCTAAAGAGATGATATATATTCCACAACGCAAATAAAAAATTTTTTTTTTTAAACATATTTCACCCCAAACAAGGTAGGCCACCACTGTAGACGTAAGGGGCTACTGAGAATTAGGGTGTAGATTTTGGGTGTCATCCTAAGTTCGGAGCTGTGCAGTGAGATGTCTTTATTAGTTTTAAACTTCTGCATGTCGGTACAGTCGGGGAAACATGGAGCAGGGAGGGAGTTCCAGATCCCGGCAGCACGAGCAAAGAAGCTATTAAAGTAGAAGGCTCCTCGACATCTGGGAACCTCCACAGTACATAGATGGGATTTAGTTGATTGTCGGGTTGGTTTAGTGTATTTACGTCGAGGGGGCACTAGAGCAGCAAGTTCATCAGAGCACAATCTATTGAAGTATTTGTAAAACAAACACATGGATGCACCATTGCGGCGATGAGACAGGGGCTGGAGCTTGGTTGATAGTGAGGGACCTATTAAGTTGGCAATTTTTTGTTTGGGACCTTATCTAAGAGGGAGAGACTAGTGGATGATACACCAGCCCATATGTGGCAACAATTCTCCAGGCATGGACGGATGGTGTGCATACCCATACAGCATCTGTAAGCTTGGAACTTGTTCGAACTTCATCAAATGCAGAACATGCAATAAGTGGTGTCACAAAAGGTGCACCAACCTGCCGATGCTACGTGTAGCAGATGCAGCTAATTCAATGTGCAGCACTAAATTCACCTTCCTAGGTAAGACAATTGATTCCAGTGGGCGAACTCGCATAACTATGAGATGACGTATATCTGCCACATAGAGAGTCTTCAGGCAGCTGTCAACAATTTTCCAAAATGCAGACAAGATCCCATCATATGCTTGAGTGGCAACATACAACACGCATTTCGGACATGTACTCTTGTATGACTGCAACACATGGTTAATCACGAAATGTCAGGATGACACAAGCTTGGCTGGATGACATCACAGAACAATGCCATCCAGCGTTGCTGGATTTTAAATCATCAACGACTTCCTGGAACAATGCAGAAAACGTTCTATGCGCGTTTCTCTACCGTCTTTTTAAAATTCTTTCTCCAGGCTTTTTGTTCATTTGCTTTTGATGCCTGAGGATGATTCGATGAAGAATCGAAATCGTTCGTGAAACCTGTGAAACCTATGGAACATTTATTAATTTTTTTTATTTTAATACAAAAAAGACCATCAGAAAGATTAAAAAAATAAAAAAGGTATTATTAAACAGACGATTTCTGTTATTTTTGACAATGTTTGCATAAATGAGAAAATACTGCCTAAATACACACAATACACACACACACACACACACACACACACATATATATATATATATATATGCATGTGTGTGTTTTGTATTATTTATTAAATTACCTTATTCACTGAGGAAAACTTTATTTAGTATTTTCCCACAACATAATGTTAAGGTTAGGGTTAGGGTTAGGTTTTTCCCACAACATAATGTTAAGAGGTTTGATGTATAAATATGTTTTATAGTGAGAGATTTCTATTGTTTCCTTTCTTAAATGAAAACGTTGTTTTTGTTCTCACCCTATATTGTTTCTTAATCAAAATCGGAATTCATTTCAAAATCAAATTGCCATTTTGTAACCGCTATCCTAAATATTTAATTGACACATGATTTTTATTGGTTCACAACAATTAATATTAAGACAATTCCAAATTAATTGTTTTAATCATTTATTTCGAAGTCGACTGGTTTTTGCTGTTCAAAAGGGAAGCAATAAATTATTCTTTGTCTTGCAACAATGGATTAAAGAGAAGAAAACTTTGGTAAATACCGATGACAATTAATCAATAAATCTTTGATTCCACAGATCATCATCATCATCATCATCATCATCATCATCATCATCATCATCATCATCAGCAGCAGCAGCAGCAGCAGCAGCATCATCATCATCAGCAGCATCATCAGCAGCATCGTCATCATCATCATCATCATCATCATCATCATCATCATCAGCTCACTAGTAGTTCTCACACAGGTTATCATCAGTGATTGTTCGCTAGCAATAACCGGTGGTGTTCCCTGAAATCTGAGTGACAATAAGTCTCCTCAGATTTCGAGTAATCTCCACCTCTTTGGCTCACCATTGCAGATGACATTGCGTTATTGTAACAGCCGCTTACCATTATTCTTCTCTGAGGTTCGAGTACTCTCTGCACCTTTCCAGTGGAGGTCTGGTTAGTACTCTCCCTCGTCGGTCTTTCCATTCTCCTTGACCCTTCACAACTGTTTTGTGTGGTATCAGCCGAAGCTGATTCCATCACTTTCTTTGGGAGGGAGGCAGTTTATGAAGTTTACTGCAGTTTCCATTACCTCGGGTTCAGATGGTGTTCCTTCCATGTCTTTGTTTTATTTCTGTGTCAACCTCTGTGTGGTTAGTTAACGTTCATAGTTTACGTTGGTTGTTTTTTGCATTCGAGGATTTTCCTTAAGATTTCAGCTGTTATCATCAATGCCGTCTGTTGTATATTTTCAGTTATCCCTTTGATTCCAATTTCTCCTATTCATATTTCCAGGTTTTTCGAGACTGTTCCTAGTCCTCCTACGATTATTGGTATTATATTGACTTTTCTATTCCTTTCAATTATCTGGCAAGTTCTGTATATTTGCTTTGTTTTTCTGTCCTTTTCATCTGTCCTTTTCATCTGTGGATGCTGGGACGGCAAAATCTACAATTTGGCACTTTTCTCTTTCTTTCTTTTTAACTATTATGACGTCTGCTCTTCTTGCTTACGCGAATTTGCTTGTTTCTATATATTATTATTATTTTATTTTTATTTTTTTATGAAAATCGCTCCAGACAAGGCACGAAACTACTTGATGTAAGGAGCTAAAAAAAAATACTTCAAAGTCAAAAACTAGCCAACGATAAGTGTTAGATGGATAGATTCCGACCCAGAAAACAGCAATTCTTCCCCCTGTTTGTCAGAAACATCGCTCATAGAATGTAAGGACTAAAGGACAAAATAAAGGAAGCAAGAGTTATGAGGCTATCGAAAGTAAACCCAAAATCCACTTTCTACTCTTCTGATATCTCTTCAATTGTGCACCAAGTTTCAATCCTGAATGTCCAACAGTTTTTGTTTAATAATTGTTGAATGACGTTCTCCAAATGAACCCCTCTCCATTACAAGACCATCTGGATACAACTGATTTTGACTGGAATAGCCCCCCCCCCCCCCCCTTCTGTTCAGGAATAGTCTTTTGATAGATATTAGCGTTGAGATAACACTACAGATAAAAAATAATGGTTATTAAGGTCCGGTGAGTGTAAATTTAATTTAGGAACACACCTTTTACTGATGAGATGATCACCAAAGTGCCCCCACATATCATTGAATGACGATAAAACAAAGACTGTTGAACACCGATGACTGAAACCTGGTGGACGAGTTAGACATAAACTGAAGTTTATTTATACCCAATATGGTTGAACTGCATAGATAATTGTGAATTTTATAAACAATTCCATGAGTCCACTAAAAAACATTACTAACCAGCAGAGCGTTACCACTGGCGACTAAGGAAAAACTCTGTGAGGCATGCATATGCAGTGTGATGATTATTAAAGTGAAACCTGGGTTGAGAACATGCGTTTCTTTTTGTTTTTTTTGGGTTTTTTTTTAATGGAAATCACTTCAGAACATGCATGAAGCCACTTGATTTAAGGAGCTAAAAAATACTACTTCAAAGTCAAAAAGTAGCCAACGATAAGTGTTAGATGGATAGATTCCGACTACAGAAAACAGCAATTCTTCTCCCTTTGTCAGAAACATCGCTTATGGAATGTAAGGACTAAAGGACAAAATAAGGTCCGCTTTATATTCTCCTATTATTATTATTATTATTATTATTATTATTATTATTATTATTATTATTATTATTATTATTATTATTAACAGGACCCCATGGAAAGTTCATGGGTTCTTTCATCATCTACTTATATAAAAACAAATTGGCATTGATTTCCCTGATTTGTTTTTTAGAATAGGGTATTTAAAGTAGGTACCTGGTGAAGGTTGCCAACATCCATAAGTGAAAGTGATTCTATGGAACCGACTTCGCACACACATATCATCAGTTCACATCGTTAATCATTTCACCATCGTCACCCTCCATTTATCGGTATAATTTACTATAAATCCTAATATATCTCTTGAAATAATATGTGTATTTAAGGTTTAATAATATTCCATGATAAATGGCAGTATACTGAAATCATATGCCCTTAGTAGGGTTAAGATGAAAATTCATATACACTAAATGTACAAAAGCACGGAAATTTCCAAATTTTTACACTTTTATTGTCATTAAGGGTATGACTACATATCAACCAAACCATTTCATTATCACATCACTACAGTATAAATCTCTATGCATGAGTGGATGAAGTGTGTGAGGTGCGCTGAAGAAAGATTCCTACCAGTAAAATACATAGCCCTGTTGTGCTCGCATACCCTTAATGACAATAAAAGTGTAAAAATTTGGGAATTTCCTTGCTTTTGTACATTTAGTGTATATGAATTTTCATCTTAACTCTATTAAGGGCATATGATTTCAGTATACTGGCATTTTTCATGGAATGTCACTACTTTTGTAAAGGCTATGCCTCAATACAATACCTTCTCATAACTGATATAGTTGGTAGTTTGACTAATCAAGGTATATGGTAAACTGAAATTAAAATGCCATCAACTAGACATTAGAACATCTATCTTTGCCAAAAATCAGCTGAATCCATCAAATGGTCGATAAGATATAGAATAAAGTGTATGAGTACTGGTAATTTAAAAGTTTTTTGGGGAATTTTCTGGAAAACTAAGGTATATGGTAAACTGAAATTAAAATGCGATCAACTAGACCCTAGAACCTCTTTCTCTGCAAAAAATCAGCTGAATCCATCAAATAGGGTGGCACATACGTACGTACATACGTGCATACACACAGATAACATGATTTCATGTTTGAACTTTCTGGATCTCTGGGTTGCCTTGACTAATGATGCTGAAATTCCACACACTTATAGAACCTATCAAATAAAAATTTTGTGCAAAGTTTTAACTAATTTGGTTTATTGGTTTTTGAGTTATGATTGATCAAAGAAATGAGATTTCCAGCATAGGCCATTCGTGTAGTCTATTAAGGGATAGAGAGCTCTCGCGCCTCCATTGATACAGAAAACTACTGTATCTTTCGTCTTCTGTAAAAATAATTGTCCTTTTCAGGTAAAATTTAAATAGATGAAAGAAATATGTATTTTTTAATTTATTTATTTAAAATTGTAGCACGTAGATGTGTATTAACATGACATTAAAGTAAAAAGAATGTGAATAGAAGATTTTAAAGGTAAAACAGGACGACAGAATTCGATTTTGGAACAATTCATTTTAAAATGGGTAAAGTCAGAATTTTACCTTAACAACGGCAGTACGTTTTCAATTACTTTCTTTGCATTTCATCTCTGACAATTGAACGATCTCATTAACGTAAATGTGTGTGGAAGGTGATAACGTATGTTACAAACAGGAAATGTCTTAGCGTATTATTATATAGATTACCTTGCCAATGGTGATAGCAGTTCTCTTAAGTACTGGCATTGATTTTTTTTCAAATCTCATTCAATCTTCTCTTTTGGACTTCAAGTTGTCTCAAGCACCATTCGTCTCTTCTGAGGATTTGTTTTTTTCCCTTGGAAATATGATAATGCAACTCCAAAGACAAATCAATTTGAAAGCATTCAATGAAGAATTGTTTAAATAGATGCCAATTGCTTCTTCTTCCATTTCCAATACTACCATGGCCTCTCTCTCGTTGCATAATATCTGCTGCTATTGGATGTTCTTGACTGGAACAATTACGTTTCGGTTATTCTCCATTGTGTATTGTTTCCTCTTCTGTTACTGATGTTAAGTCAATTTTGTAGCCGGTATTAATTAACTCTTTCAGAGTACTCATTTGTACCAGGTATTTAACATTTCTTAATGGCCTATATATTATTTTTTATGCCTATTTATTTATTATAATCATGTTCGCATTGAATGTTCGTGTGAGAGACAAAGCAGGAGCTATTAAATTCCTGCAAGTGAATACCACTTTCACAAAGATTAATTATTTTTCTGAACATTCCAATAAATTAATTTTAAAAATTTCTTTCTCAATTAATTATTTGCAAATTATTCGTTACGGTTTTCTAACATAATCCTAAACTTTACCCTAACCCTAACCCTAAGCCCTAAGCTAAACCTAACTGTCAGCCACTCGGATTTAAGGTTAGTGGAAGAAACCTTTTGTTCTAGAACGTCGCAAATGGGGTGAGTGGGTCATTTTACATAAAATTTATATACGAAATTGATCCCCCCCATAATTCTAAAATAATAAAATAATTTTTTGGGGGGGAGGAAGATACTAATTCAGTGTAGTGTGTTAAACAAATTTACAAAAAAAAAACATATTTTATGTTACGGTCTTATATTTTAGAGGAGCAAAACATGAAAATAAGGGGGCATACATGCTCCCCTAAAAAATTATGATAAAGCAGGCTGGTCCTCTAAAGAGCGGCTCCCCAAAGCAGTGACCAAAACATGAAACGGAGGAAGCATACCGCCCGGATTGTGACAAAACCAAAAGGGAAGCTCCCCTATAGAACTCTAAAAAAGGAACTGCTCCCCTAAAGAGCGGCTCTCCAATGAGGGAGGAACAAAAGAAAAAAAGGTGGTATCACCCGATGTGGTGGTGCCTTATGAGGGAGGCCAGCCGAGATCCCTCAGAAAGTAGCTCTGCCATCAGGAACCAGAGCTGCCCCGGCTAGGGACAAGAAAAGAAAAAAGGAGCGGTCTCTCCCATTGTGGCTATTCCTTCCACTTCCAACATCCTCCAGGCTCCCCAGAAGAAGGACTCAGCTCCTAAGCCCCCAGTTCTGCCATCAGGAACCAGGAGAAGGCCAAAGCAACACCACTGATGAAGTCTACATGGGGAAGAACAAAGTAAAGAAGATGTCTCCACAGGAGTACAAGGAATTGTACTTAAGAAAGTATGAAAAATACTTAAAAGGCAATGTATTGTAACCTGTCCCTGGCGCCTGGGAGGCGATTAAGGACAGGGGTTTGTCTCACGTAACCTCCAACTTGAAAGAAAATCACCTCCTGGCACTCAAAAAGGAGGACATGGCGGAGCTCCTGAAAAAGCTGAATATTCTGATTAAATATGAATCTCTCTAAAAGAGATGAAAAGTGGGAGAGTGAAGATACAGCATGAATACCAGGGCAGAGGTAGAACCCGGGTCCACATTTATAATGCTCCAACTGAGCCGTTCACGGATTACCTGGGTGCTTACCTCAGCCAGATTGTAGATGTAGGACAAGTGGACCTGGTAATCCCCAGAACCAGACTTCACATGGCCGACTACACAGTCGCCATGAGGCTGAAGCATGAAAGCTTCCAGACAATTCTGATAATGCTGACACACAAAGGCTGGAGCATTATGGTGGTAGTGGAAGGCCGGCATCGGCACTGTTCATTTTGCTAAAAGCAAGGCCACATGGCAAAGAACTTCCCTCAAAAAACAGTTCCTGGCAAATCATTGCCGCTGGCAGCCCCAGTCTCTGGTCCGAAGCCAGCTCCACCTACAACTGCTAATCAAACAGCAGCCCCAAGGTCAACGAAGACCTTGGGAAGAGCAGAGGAAGAATAGAGGACAGTTGTGAGCAAATGGCAAAAGAACGCGACTACTTCGGACAAAGTCTCACCACCCACCCAACTGGAGCAGCAGCAGCTGCAGAAGCAGCAGCAACAACGACAGCAGCAGCAATCGCAGAAGTAGTAGGAACAGCAGCAGCAGAATCAACAGAATGTGCTGATGTCAGAAAACTGGCAGGGTATAAAAAGATAAACAAAAACACCTCTGACGAGAAGGTTGGAGCCAATGAGAAGGAGACACACACAAGCTTGCTCATGCCGGTTCAGAAAAATAAAATAAAAAAGAGAAAAAAAGGATGAGTAAGGCGAAGGAAAATATTTCCCAGTCCCCTATGGAGCATACATCATGCCTGACAGCATCAAAAACCTACACCTATGCAAACAGCTCCCACTCCCAGAACAAAAACGCCCGAAAAAACACCTGCTTCCACTTTGAAAACAATGACCCTAACACCAACACCTGCCACAACACCTGCCCCACTGTAGTTACAAAAATAGACACTTACATGCACATACACACCCGCTAGACGAGAACAAGTTGAGCCAGGGGCAAGAAGAGGCCAATCAATCTCTCCTTTTTGAGAGAAAAAGAAATAAAACCCCTCCCTTTTAAATTAAGGAAGGACATTTGTAGAATTAACCCCTTATCCTTTCTTCATAAGATGAAGTTGAAACCTCTTTCAGAACTCTGTCAAAAAGGGGGAAAAGACATTAAGGACTTCACTAATTTCTCGGATGCCCCCCCCCCATCATGATAATATGCATAAGCCCCCCCCCCCCAGCCGGTAGCAAGAACTCTGTCTGGAGGTCTCCAAGCCTGTCATCTCGTGAACAAAACTGAGACTTCTACTCAAATAGTTTCTTTCCTCGTGCGGCTGAACTTTTGTAACTCCCTTCCTACTCGCTGTTTCCCCGACTATACCGACATGCAGAAATTTAAAACTAATGTGAACAAACATCTCGCTTCACAACTCCCAATTTAGGATGACCCCCTAAACTGTCACCCTAATTCTCAGTAGTCCTTACATCTACAGTGGCAACTTGCCTTGTTTGGGGTGAACTAAGTGAAAAAAAATACTAAGCATGGACAAAGACCCTTCTCTGGATGGACATTTACCAGAATGCAAGGGAAGGGTCCCAATTTTGGTGCATCCACTATTATATAAGGCACTAAAACTAACTTTTCCCTTGACGTTGGTGGCATTGCACGCAGCGGTTAGGATACCAAAGAATTGGTCACATGTAGCATGCCGCATAGCATCAACATTTTTTTACTTACAGACTTCGGAACTGGGGGCAACATTGTTTAAGCTAAGTCCATGACTCTGTGCTTGGCTAGTTTGAATGAGGTCTTAAGGTCTTCAAACTGAGCGGTCCATGTTCGGAGAGATCTCTTGTCCCTGGAAGTGTATGTAGCACCGATTGAGGAGATGTACTTCGTTTCATTTAGGGATTGTCAGGTACTGACCAGAGACTTTGACGTCTTTTCAGCATATGGGAAACCCCCGGGGAAGGGCATCTCCTTGCTTGTGAAATGCACCCTGTCCGCAAAGGTCGACGTTGTCCATAGGGATGCAGGGGGCAGGTTGGCTGTGGCCGATATTGCTATAAAAGATTTTGTGTTTTGGGTCATTGTGGTTCATGTGCACAGGACAACTCAGAAGAGGGTCTCTTTTTTTCTGGATCTGGACGCGTTGATCGCGTGTCTGAAGTGCATAGTTCTAACGGGAGATTGAATGCCATCCTTGACCTCAAGATAGACAAGATCGGGGAGAGGGATGGAGAGGTTTGATACTAGCCTGGCTGACCTGATGGCTAGATGGAGTCTTGTTGACAAGTTTCGTATCGATCATCCAGTGCATGAGATGTGGAGATAAACAAATAGTCTATCGTCCTACCCGAATACTTTTTGGATAGGATATTAGTTAGAAAATTCGACATAAACTTTATATTCATGTCCTACGTTCAAATGGCTAGGTCATTCAGACCATAAACTAGTTATGGCTCAGCTGGACTTAGGAAATAGGCCTAAACTTGTCAGATACTGAAAGTTTAATATTTCCTTGCTAGAGATACAAGACTTCCAGGAAAAGCTTCAACTACTTATACAACAGGCTTCAGTAGAGGCGGTTACCGGGAGTAAGTGATGGGATGACTTGAAAACTAAGGTCAGAAGCTTCTCCATCAAATACGCTCAGTGTCTCGTACTAGATAAGGCCAACATAAAGAAGCATTTGGAAGAGAAACTAACCTGCACGGTGGTTTGGGTTTTTAGTTTGGGGAAAATCCATCTCCACAAAAAAGGAGCACTCTGGATTGCGACAAAAATAAAAATTGTCTCAGTTTAAAAGGATATCTTCTTCATTGACCGAGCACAGAAAACGTGAAATGCAATATTAGAACAGATACTACACTTTGCTCCTAGATGGAATGCCCAGATTGTGTAAAAAAGAATGAGAGTTGATTTAACTGGAACTTTCAAAATTCATTCTCATTTTCCTCTTTCTAGAATCACTACTCAACCACATAGATATCTGTGTCTACATATCTATAATTTGTCGCACTGACAGTGAGATTAAAATGACACTTTTCTATTCTCGGTGGTATTTACTTCCGTCCTACTGCAGAAAGTTGTGGCAAAAAGCCGGGAATGTGGAAAACAAGCCGGCCACAAAAACGGTGGTGCATTCTGCCTCAGCACAAACAGCCTTAGTAGACTTGTCAGTATTCCCCGGTAAGGGCGCTTTAGGTGATTGGCAATAAATCAACCTTTTCTCAAAGAAAGACGGTCAAGCCTAGAAAGGTGCACCTTGTAGGACTGAACAAGACCATATTTTACCCCAACCGAGCTGGGCGAGCTGATTCTACAATAACCCACATTTAATTGTCGAGGATATATCCTCGACTTAATGGAACCAGTGAACCTTTCGATTCGCCATAAAAGAAAAATAGATTCCTAATATACTCAGTCATGTCTATCCGAGTGACGTCCAAAAGATTATCTAATTTGCATATTGTTTGCAAAACTAACTCTTATTAATTAACAATTCTTTTCTTTTGTCTTTTTATTTGATGACTATTTTCATTTTACTATTACCCACTTCTATTCATAAATATTTTCTATATTGTGAATAAATCCTTAATATCTTGGGCAAAAAGAGTTTTTTCCGATCAATTTGCTTCTTGTGGTTGCGATTCTTGTTTCCTTAATTTTTCTTGGGCAACGCTGGTACACAGGTCCTGCTAGTTACATATATAATCACATTTCTTTGCCTTTTAACATAAATACATAAATGATTTACTCCTTTTGGGGACCTATATTTGAAAAATTATTCAACACTGCCGTGTATAACCTGTTTATATTCTGGCTGTAAAGAAATAAATGATGTTATTGTTCATACAACGTTGTCTTTTGTAGTGAATTTTATTCCACATAATTGTGTCAGACCTTGTTGTAGGCCTCTCACGAGTACAAGCATAACCACCCGCACAATCAAGCTCATACAAATATAAATATACAGTCAAGCATTTATTCACCCCTTAGGAGGTTAGACACAAGGTTATTTGCGTTTGTAAAGCCAGCATACTTGAAGAAGTAAACTCTGAACTACAAAAAATTCTTAAGCAGGCCCATCGATATTCCCCGGTAGGGGCGCCTCAGGCGATCAGCAATAAACTAACCCCTTTTAACAGAGAGACAGTAAAGCCTGGGATGATGGACCTCCTACGACTGAACAGAGCAATACCTCAGCCCGACAGAACTAAAAGACCAACAGCCTAAAAATGGTTTAGACTGTGTCGAACTGATTGTCGAGGATGTACCCTCGATTTGGTGAGAACAGTCTCTACACAAAGCTATGCATATAGAATATACATACAAGCTTTCACACACACTAACATAGTCATATATACACACTTAATCTTTTAAAACATAAAAGAAAATTGTAATATAAAAGAAACAAAAAAATCTGAAAACAAAACAAACAAAGAATTTTTTAAAATTAATAAATAAAATAAGCAAATATAAATCCGGTCATTTTGCTCGGCCTGCAAATTTCTTCAGTTCAGCAAATTCTTGATTCTTGGTTTTCTTCTCAATTAATGTTGTGATTAAAAAAATGTATTCAAAATAATTATGATACAATTTCCGACATTTCCTCTCGTTTTTCCCTCGTCTTATTCACTTTTTATCAATTTTGTGTTTGTTTTTGATAATTTTATTTTTACATGAATTCTTTCCAATCGAAAATCAAAATCTAAACAGACTAGTAAAAAAATATCAATAAACAAATCGTAAAGATGTTGAATCACACGTCAGCAATGTAAGCAAAAATACACGAAAGCAGGTGAAACTTATTAACTACAAACAGGTGATTATGTAATAGATATTATAAGTGAATGTTATTTATAATTAAACAAATCAGGAGAGCTATATGTTAATAGTTCTATTCTAGGATAACCAGTAGCTAGATCTGTTGTAGCAAGAGAAGAGACAGGTGTGTAGAAAAAATTAAAAATATATTATAGAGATGGGGTATTCTGCCATCCCCACTTTGCGTCCGCTTCGTCAGTAGAATAAGCTTATATTTATCTCCCTCCCACGGCGCGCAGATGTGAAACGAAAGTGGGGGTTGAAGACAGCGCCCTAGCGGAAGAGAATTCTGGCCGAACAAAAATTGCATGGGCAGCCTCTTCATCATTCCCCGGTAGGAGAGCCTCAGGCGATTAGCAATAAACTAACCCCTTCTCTAAAAGGCGAGAAGGTAAAGCCTGGGAGTTTGGAAATCCTAGAGCTGCACAGGACCATACCTCAGAACGACTAAGAACAAGCCATCCTCAAAAATAGCCTCGACCCTGCCGGTCTGATGTTGGTATGAAACTAACCCCGAAGGCTTATGAGCTGGTCGTATTTCTGTGGTGATGTGGCAGTCAAGATTTCCATCTTTCTCTCACCTGGTAGCTGTAATTATGCACAACATAAAAGTAAAAACTGTGACAAAAGTGTTGTGCAATGGCTCATCTCACTTGATGTTTGATTCCTTCATTCTCTCACAACACTGTAAGGTTACTGTTATGGTGTCGTACCTATGACGAACATTTGGACTCGTCCATTCTCAATAAATGCTATAAGCATTACTCTTCTCATTTGTTGAGCCCAACCCCAGCGCGATCAGTCTCCTATTAACTTCGGTTGATTGAGGACGTCGGGATGGGGTAATACCAGTCGAGGATTCGTTCTCGACAATCAGTCCGGCAGGAACTGGGCCATTTTGGTGGCCTTTTATCTGCCGGGCTAAGGTATACTGTCCTGGGTTGTTCTAGGAGGTGCACCATCCCAGGCCTTGTCTTCCCTCTTTGGGGAGGAGTAAGTTTATTGCTTGCTGCCTGAGACGCCCTTACCAGGGAATGCTGACAGGGTTGCCCAGACTATTTTTGCTAGGCCAGAGTGCTCCTTCTTGTGTCACATATTCCTGCTGTGGGAGGGAATTAAATACCGTTGAGCCAACCCCAGTCTACACTGGCAGTCAGTTATGGTGCTGTACCTATGACGACCATTTGGATGCATTACTCTTCTCATTTGTTGATTCAATCTCATTGTAATTCGACTTTTTTGTTATATGTTGAGAGATGGAGGAAGTCTTGTGTAACTGTGATATAACAGGCGATAAGTAAGAGACAATGACAGTCTCTTTCCTCGACTATACTTCAGCCGAAAGAGATAGAAAGCACCCCACTTATCTGGGGGAATTTGGGTACAATTAGATGGCAGGTTAATGCAGTGGTTTACGAAATTATATTCTCTGTCCGGGAAAAAAATAAAAGAGTTGCACCATGAAACTGTGTTGAGTGAACTTTACAATCAATCCGGCTGTAACACACATGGGATACAAAGAAATATGGAGTGGACGAGTAGCAATACATCATACGCATGATGGTTGTTCCTTGTATTCAAAGCTGGCACTCCCATTTAAACTTTCAGTACTCATCTTCGAATATAATTTCTATTTTCTTGTGTGCTAGAATAACATTTTCTTGTAGGGATAAAAATCTTCACATTGTATGTCATAATAATTTTTTTTTCTTTGAATTTCATTATGATTGAGTTTGGTTTGTCTGTGTAATTATGCTAGGGTATATTGATGCATTATGTTTTTTAATGCACTATAAATATTCAATAATATTGAGATCTGCAGATGATGGTGACCAGGTAATATGCTCAGTTTCACTAGGATGTTCCTCGTGTCATTCCGTAAGAACTTTAGCTGTTTTGAATTGGTGCATTATTATTATGTTACAGCCCCTCTTCTCTCTAATCGTTATTTTCATGGTAGACTGAGCTTGACTGAGCTTGAATCTCTGGTTTTATTCTTTGTAAGACATTCACAGCAAGAACTCATCTTCTACCACAACGTAAAAGACTTTCCTTTCTTCCTCCATGGACCTCGAGTCAGGCAGAATTTGCAATGGCTTCTCATCTGTGAAACACACTACCGCGAATCTGCTTCCCTGCAGATTACAACATAGTCGTCTTCAAATCCAATGTCAGCAAATACTTGTCATACTCCTTCCTATGAGTAATCAAACTTAGTTTATTGTATTGATTAATTGTAGTACTTCCATAGTGCTCTTTATCTTGCGACTGGTAATCATTCCATCATCTCATTAACCATTATCCTTGAGTGCCTTTTCTTCTTGATAAGTGGTGCTTCAATTGTTAAAGAAACAAAAAAAACAAACAAAGATTGTGTTTCTCCACCAGTCAGTTCCACAAACATAGGATGAATTTGGTCAAATGAAATACGTAAGTAGTCTTGATTATTAAGTCTGCTACAAAGAAAAGCCATTAGGTCAAACTTAGTTTATTGCATTGATTGATTGTAGTACTTCCATAGTGCTCTTTATTATGCGACTGGCAATTATTCCATCATTTTGTTAACCATTATCCTTGAGTGACATTTTTTCTTGATAATGGTGCTTCAATAGTAAAACAAAACAAAAACAAACAAAGATTGCGTTTCTCCCCCAGAAACAGTTCCACAACCATAGGATGAATTTGGTCAAATGAAATACGTAAGTAGTCTTGACTATCAAGTCTGCTACAAAGAGAAACCATTAGGTCTGCAGTTTTCCTAAGAGTTAGCACCTCAGATCCTCTTCCATGTCCAACAGTCAAATGTTTGTCTTGGCTGACCCACATATATACTCTGCCGGTAGTCAGAAATAATAAAATGTTCATACAATAGCTGTTGTTTGTACAGAAGCATTGTTTCTAACAAAGCCTTAATCAGATGATGACTGGGTTCACGCATGGTTTCGGAGCCAAAGCATCATTACCAATAGCTCAGAGCACTCTAGCAGAATCTCACGATACTACCAGACTTTGTTAGATATACTTACACATCATATTCTCCTTTCGTATATAAATATTGTGATTTGGTTTGTCTGTTTGTCTTCTTAATAATAAATATTAATGCTGATAAGAACAATAGTCTGAAGAATAACGATAAAAATAATGACACCTTATCATACCAAAAATATAGACAAAAATGTTGTTCAGATATTTGATTTCTTATTTCAAGGTGGAGTCAGGAAACACTTGTTTGTTATTCTTCCAAATACATTGCAACGACATACTTTCTTTGATTGGAAATGTTCAATCACTGCAGAATTTTTTATCATTACACAAATACAAAAATATGGGTTGGGCAAAATAACTTTTCCAATTCTGTTCTTCAATAAATTTATTTGATCTTTTTCTTCACAAAAATATTTCATTGATTATATTTTTTATCGTTCAAATATTTATTTTTTACACCTAAGGCATTTTTTCTGCGTTTTCTTTTCTTTTTAGGTTTCATTTCATCTTTTAATTAATTTTAATTTTAATTAATTGCTCTTTAGATTTTTAAAATTTGCGAACGATTCATTTTTATCTTTAAAATAAATTAGCTGAAATGCCGCCCAAAAGATGTCTATAAGTCTATCTTCTGTTGAGGACTTGCAATAATAAGTGGTGTTTTCCCTGGAGTGTGAGTGACAGCAAGTCTTTCCTAATTTCCAACACCCTTTGCCTCTTTTGATAACTGCTGCAAATCTCTTTGCGTTAATGCAAAATTGATTAACATTGATTTTTCACTGTTGGTTTTCTCTTTAATTTGAATGGCAATATGTCTCTCCAAGACCCCAGTACTTTCCTTGCCCTTGCTTCCTCTCTCCTGATCTTTCAATTAAAACATTCTCCTTGACTCTTCACGAGAGTTTTCTGTGGTAGCAGCCGTGGTTTTGGGCCGGAGGGGTATTTACAATTATGAGATTTCTTGCAGTTTCAGTTCTGTTGGATTCGTGTAAAGGACTTTCTATATATTTTTTCTATTTCTAGTTCAACTCACCTGTAGTTAATTGGCATAACTTGTCTATGTATGTTGGTTACCGCACTCAAGGATTTTCTTTTCTATTTCGGCAGTTTTATTCAGTGCCATGCATTGAACGGTGATTCCAATCTCTCGGTGTATTTGAATAAGGAGTTTTAGTGAAGCAAGAATTTCAGAATATAAGGCGGCGCTTTTTCTGATTCAAAATTGTCCAATGGCAGGGAAAGATTTTAGATGTTGTCATTGAATATTCATCATTTCACATGCAGTACAAGCACTCAAATGATGAACCATTCATATATATATATTTTTTTCTCTCAATCGTTTTCTCCAACTTAAACAATTTTCCCCTCATATCTCATTTTATTTTCTTAGTTTTAAGTTATCATTTTGACGTTTCCTCTTAGAGGGACAGACGGTAAGGCCTTAAGGAAAATTTTCGCAATTTTTACTTTATTTTCCACCCGCCCGTTTCATCGATTAAAATATTTTCCTCTGAAATTTATCCTACGATTCTGTTGTACGTGAAATTTACTTACATATATATATATAGCACTAGATTAAGTGAAAAAATAAAATAAGGTACGACTCACATTTTATTTGCATTCAATGTTCAAGCAAAGTCCTTTAAAGTCCTTAACTCATGAGTTTTCAAAGAAAATCTTCTCCTCAGAGGACTATTACCGCAATGACATTGCTTCAGCTTTATCCGGATGTTCACTAATTAAATATATTAGTTGCCTCTGATATCTTTTGTTTTATTAACTTTATATATATATATATATATATATATATATATATACATATAATTATTATTATTTTAATGTATCCACATGAAATGTTATAAGGAGATATCATCTTTTATGTATCAATTTTCAGTATTTACTTTAACAGTGTTCAATACGTGAGTAGATCTTAGTAGTAAGTTATGAAAATATATTTATGCCAATTAAGCTACACAGAGGTTTCCGCGTTTCATCTCCATAGGAAATTGTCAGGCTAAAATGCATGGAGTTTGTGTTGCCGGTTGTTTTTATATATATACACGTAGTGTTTAGTCTAGTTAGTTAACCAATCAGATTTTTTATTATTCTCTTCCACAGGTTAATGTATCGATTAGCTAATCGTCGGACTTCTCACAAACAAAGGTTCGGTTAGTTTTACTTCCTATTCTATTGTTCTGTTTTCTATAGGGTGGCTAATCCCGGTTTCTATGTTGTGTCGAAATAATGGGTGACCTTATTTTAACACGTTCTTACTTGTATTTTTATTTTAGGTTTTATTTTATTTTTTTAATTTATTTATTTGTAAATGCCGAACCAAAAATATCATTCACCAAGCCTCAATATTTGCCAAAGAAAGACCGAATAACAAAAAGTACTACGTGGGTATGACCTCCCTATTTTAAAACCAGATATTACGACCACAACATCACATTTAAAAACAAAACATTATTGGGAACGCTCACCAATAATCGAATGGAAAATAATACGACAGGCCAATACATGTAAAAATTTAGACGACCCGTGTTGATTATGTCTGAATGAGTAATTGGAAATCCTAAACTTTAAAGACTTCCAAAACCTATTAAACCGTAGAAGTGAAATAGCAAACAATTGCTTACACAGAATAACATTTACTTTAGGTGAACAATACATAATAAATAAATAAATGAAGAAATAAATAAATAAAAAAACTTTATTGCCATGAATATATTTTCATAACTTACTATATATATATATATATATATATATATATATATATATATATATATTGTTACCAAATTACTGAAGAATATTTCTTTGTATTAACTCTTGTAGAACTTAGGATAAAGTCCTGGAATGTTTCTTTTGAACTAACTCTTATATATATATATATATATATATATATATTGCCAATTACTTTTATGGTTCTTTTGACCACGTTCTCATTCTTATTTTCACCTCCATCATTTAGTAGACGATTACCTTGAAAAAGGGTAGAAAATGAAAACACCTTTTTCTCGTCCATTCATTAATTTCTTTTCTTTAAATGTTGAGTAAATAAAAAAAAGGAAAAAAATCCCAAACAGATTCCTGTTTTTTTTTTTAAATATTGCATTACTAATAAACGTCTCCTTGTTCTCAGCAATTATGGCTATTTTGCCAATCTTTTCATAGTATATATATGTATATATTTATTTATTTTGGTACAGAAAAATTAGTACAACATTCGTACAGTCGGTTTCAAACACGGAAGGACTTAGCCATCCGGCTCTCTTCAGCTTCTGTTGTCATCTGTTTCGGAAATATGAAGTCACGTATCACTCTCGTTTAGACGCATTATTTGCTTAGAGCGTTGTGTATGTTTGTTTAAATTTAAATTTAAATTTAGTGTAAGGAAGGTTTTTAAAAAGGGGATGTGGGTGAAAAGTAACAATTGAGATTTAAACCGGAGGAGGTTTAAAAAAATATAAAAAGATAAAAAAATAAAAATAATAATAATAAAATAATAAAATAAAAGTAAAAAAATATATATATAATAACTAAAAAAAATTTTTTTTAAATATAAAAATAAAATAAAAAAATATAAAATAAAAATTTTTAAAAATAAATAGAAAGTAGGTATATATATATATATATATATATATATATACATACAGGACACCAATAATTATAATAATATTATTTGGATTTCAAGTGTACCTTTTTGGGAATATTTCTGCCGAACTCAAGAATCTGGACGGAATTTCGAACAGAATGCTTTATTTAATCCACATTCCGTCAGCTATGACTGGAAGAAGTCTTCAGTAATTCGCAATTCTTCGTATCACCTACACCGAGGATTGAACCTTAAACCTCCAGATGAATACCACATGGAACTGAATTTTTCTTAGTACTGTATTCATTGCCCCATGGGTCCTTGCAAACAAACCTAGTATGAATGTTGGAAGCCTTAAACCTATTCTCTTTTTAATGTCCAGTCTTACTACTTATCACTATATATAACTACTTGTATTACTACATATCACTGTAGCAATCCTCATCTCAAAAATTCAGAAACATCAACTCTCTAATGTTGAGAACTAAATATGAGTGTCTGATTATCAGATGATTTCCACGGATTAATTTGATTGTAGTGAATCATGAGTTGTGGAGTACCAGACCTGCACTCTCAACCAGGCAAATAATGCCTGTATACCATTTTGCACTGTATCTATGGCATAGATTTGATCCTGGCAATTACACCCACTCCAGATCAGAATGAACCTGAGAGTTTACAAAGAAGTGACTCTGCACTCTCCAAAGTTCCTAAATTGGGACCTCATTACCGGATGTGTTTTGTGTTGTAACTATGACAGTATGAAACATCGATGTCTGTAGGTAATAAATAATTAATATTTATTCATAAATATTATTATATAGCCCCCTTTACTAAGGCTGGGCACTCTGAGTGAGTTTAATAACAAGCAGTACTACTAGCTTCATTGCGAGATCCAACATGATTTGTTGTTGTTGTTGATCACTCTTCGCCGCTTGCTGTGAATACCTGCCGACTTGGCATTTACAAAGTTAAATTCCTCCTAAATTCCAAGCTAATTTCTGGTGATCAATTGGTAAGTCTCTTAACTGCGAATCAGTGGCGATTTATGATCGGAGTTTGCTCCCGTCGACCGTCGGGAATTAGCTTCCTACACTGAAGATTGTGTAAGCATGAAACATCCATGTCTGTAGGCAATAAATGATTAATATTTATATATAAATATTATTAATATATATATATATAGAATAGTTTCTCCTTTTATCATTCACACGTATATATATATATATATATATATATATATATATATATATATATATAGAGAGAGAGAGAGAGAGAGAGAGAGAGAGGAAGAGAGTTATCAACAGACAAACTGTTTTACTGTACAACAGATTTTCTGTGCAGATAGACTAGCATCTACACCAATCCAAGATCAAACCTACGACCATCTAGTTGATAGTCCAACCAATTAACTGCTGCTGGCAAGTGATATCTCAATGCTTTATATAAACATTGTCCACTACTAGGAAGTGCTCCATTTGTTTTTTTACAAAGAGTTTTGCATTGTCGCTAATAGTATTTGGCGATGTCACTGACCACAATGCTCATAGTCATCCACAGTTATACATACATTTGGATAGATAAGTGATAGTAAGGTGTTCTGCAAAAAGAAAAGGAAGTTATTGATTTCTGATTTTCTTGAAAACTGCACCTACCTTGTCCTTTCATGTTTTTTTTCCTTCTTCCAAGTTTTGCACTTGTGGACACCAATTATGTCTCTGCTTTGAAAAAATTATGAAAGAAAGAAACAGTTTTTTAATCAGAAGCAAAAAAAGGTGAAAAGAAATCAAATTCTAAACAATTCTTGCAGAATCCTAATAGATAAGTAGCTGCTTTTCTTTTTACTAACAAATTTACCGTATATATATATATATATATATATATATATATATATATGAATAAATACAAAAGTTTTTTTAGTTAATCCGAACTATATTCACATCAAAACACCTTACCTCTTCCTAATTCAATTATACACTAAAAATATTTTCACATACCGTATATATAGTCACAGAAAACCTGACTAAACACTTTCAAGGCTACACATTATTTGCATATTAACTTTTTAAACATTGTCTAATAAATCTATATTTACTACTATTCACTAATAAGTTGATTATATTATATATACGAACACTTTTCTTAGTATTAATTTCTTAATCATTAGCAGTAGTAATATTATTTTAAACGATTTAATGAATTAAGTTGAAAATTTAAAATCATAACTTACGTTTCATTATTGTTTTTTTTTTGGGGGGGGGTTATGATTTCGCACGCATATACATATAGCAACAACCTCTATAACTTTAGAATAACTACTATTAAAATTAAATGTGTATTAAACGTAATAATTACCAAAGGTTTTCTGTTAATAATTAAATACATGCGTTTATTATTTTTTAACTAAATTAGTTGCTGTTGTTGTTCCTATTTACTTACTTGCACAATGTCAATATTTAACGTGGGGAGAATCCAGCTCCCCCAAAATGGGCACTCTGAATTGAAAGAAACATTTCAATTGCCTAAGTCTAGAAGGATTTCTCCTTCAATGACAGAGAACATAAAAACTAAGTACAGATTCAGTACAGATACTACATTTTGCTTCACGCCATAAGGCCAAAGAGTTAACATGTTGATAGTGATTATGATGATGATAACTTTAAAAATTATCATAGAAAAAAAAACTCCTCTAATCTTTCTAAATTACAAAAATAAATGTCTTTTACTTTAATATCCATAAATTATTTTTCTGTCTTTTATTATAAAGGCGAAAAGTAATATAACATCGTTTTATTTGACCAATCGACGTTCCGCCCTTATGTTTATTCATTTCATTATATAACCAGTTTTAATGGGGAATTCATTTTCATTTTTATGCTGAAACAAAATAAAATTTATCGACGTTGAATATCTTAAAGACCATATCAATTAACCTTTTGTTATTTTTTCTTAAAAAACAAACTTTGACGGTGATCATACACAGTATATTTCCCCTACATTGGAATACATCAAATAATACTACCACAATCATCATTTTGTTGTTTTTCTCTAACTTAGCAAAATGTCAAATGAAAATCATTTCTTTGGTTTCTGTAAAGAAGACTATAGCCTCAGTAATTGCCGCCCGGAGGGCAGGTAGGTTTTGCTAGTATATATATTAACATTTAAAATGGCCTACATTTTCAATTACGTTTCAATACTACTTGTACCTCGTCGGAGCCAAAAGTCAGAATGAAAACAATAAACAGTCATTATCACGTTTAGGCCGACGATGTACAGGTAGTACTGAAACCTAATTGCATTTATGTAGGCCATTTTAAATGTTTATATAATGTATATTTATAAAGCTGTACCTTGTATTGATCACTTTTGAAAAAATATTTGTTTTAAGTTAATTTTATCAATATATTTGAAATTTTTACTTATATATATATATATATATATATATATATATATATATATATATATATATATATATATCAAATAATTCAAATCAGATATGTCGTCGATCTTGGATTGAGTTTGAGCAAAACTCGATCTAAAAGAATGCTTTTAAAAGTAAGTTTCGATTTTTTGTATATTTAAAAAAATATTTTCTGATGAATCATTGTCTAAAAAGTTCAGGAATTGTTGATCCTAAAAGAAACATTGTTTTTTTATGGGCAGTTGAAAACACAGCAGTTAAAATTAACCTCTTTGCTAGAGAATAAAGATATGGTCGTTGGAATCTATTTTTCCTATTTTCTATTTACAAATGTTCTAGAATTATATATTAATATATATTCAGCTTAATCACTGAAGTTTGATTTCAAAAAATAAATACACAGACTCAAATTGATTTTAAGCTGACAAACCAAACTTTGATTCTGACTAGCCCATTTTCCATTGTTCTTATTATATTATGTAATTAGCAATATAATGCCATATTTTCGTTACAATTTATTTAAAAAATACTTAGTCTGGCTCAGCCGACTGATAGTATGAAATATTTGAAATATCAAAATAAGCTAAGGGATAACTCATATGTTTATTTTAAAGCGTTGTCAACCATACAACTAAAGTTGTATTTCTTTTTTTTTATAAGTTTTAAAAATGTACAAAGAATAAAATAAAATGACTTTACTGCATTCCGGGAAACGCAGGGTAGGCATACCTAATATATATATATATATATATATATATATATATATATATATATATATATATATAAAACAAGAAACGTTATTTAAAAAATTTTTTTATATATATTTATTAAATGAATAAAATCATTTTTCATAAATATATATCTCTGAGACTTTCGCCGTGAGACGGCCTTAAGGACAAGTTATTTACTTTCTTTCTTTTTCTTATTCTTCCTCATTTTGCTGGTGTTAAAATCGAAAGTAAATGCACACGTTGTTCCAAGATGACAAGCTTCGTCCGATCTCGCCGACGATTCTGAAGAAAGTGAACATTTTAGATGTGTGTAATGCGCGGTAACGCTTATATGAATTTGAAGAGGTGTACACATCTTTATGAAAACGCTTTAAAAATAACGTTTCTTGTTTTTTTCCAAAATTCTATAAGACATTTCAAAAAGCGTTTTCTTCAAATTCAAACATATATATATATATATATATATATATAATAGTACACTGAAATATGATTTATCATTCGATATCTCGTAGACTCATATAAAAAAACATAGGACTACTTCTTTTGATTTCAAATAAGAATAATTCTTTAGATGTAAATTAATGATTGTTGGTTCTTTGATAAAACTCTTGTCTAGGCACCAGTGGGAGACATAGAACTGTGAACAGTTAAAAATAGCAGACTAATTGTAATTGGAATATTCGGTTGCTAAGAAAATAATGTCGTTTTTCAACCTCAAACTCGAAATATAATAAATCAATTTGAACTCAATATGTTGACTGCAGTAGTTTTTATTTGCTCAATGAAGCCAATAAGCACCCGTATAAACGACATACATTTCTCTTCTCTGTCCTTTTGACTAGGAGAAAAGTGTAGTATCTGTTCTGATACAACACTTCATCTTTTCTGTCCTCAGTCAGTGAAGGAGAAATTTTTCTAGACTGAGGCAATTTTATTTTTGTTCTACTTCAGATGGCCCGTTTTGGAGAGGTGGAATTGTCTCTAACTCTGTCATTGTAGTAAATAGGAACACATTTATTTAGTTGAGCTGCATAAAATACAATAAACCCTGAGAGGAGAATGTTTGGCCCCATCACATGAGTTAGGTTGACCCACTTCTTCCCTAATTTTCCACTACGAACAGAAACTGCACTCGATGATCTGATCATTACCTTTTCCCATGTCGTATACATCATAAAAAACCTCAAGGCATGTGGACCAGATCTTATACCTGCAATAGTAGTAAAGAAATGCTCTGGCCCTTGTCCTCTCCAAACTGTATAACAAATGCCTTTCAGAATCGTGCTTACTTGATAACTAGAAAATTGCCTCTGTAGTACCAGTTTTCATGAACTCTGTCAAAAGAACTGATCTGCAAAATCATTGCCTCATTATTCGCTTTCTGACCTTCGCTAAAATGTTTGAATCAATCAAGCGATAGTTTACCACCGTTAAAAGGCTAAACTTCTCTCTAACCAACAGTATGGATTTAGTATTTATCTACTGTGGATAGACTAATGGTCATCTCCGGACATACATACTAACTAAGATAGCTCTGAGGCCTTTTACAAGGTTTGGCATGAAGTTCCTCTCAGGAAATTCAACTCGTACGGTATTACTGGATCAGATCTTTCTTAGCTAAAAGAAAGATTCAGGTAGTTCTCGATGGTTGTACACCCAAACAACACTACAGCATTGTGGGTTTGAAAAATACCCCGACCGACCCGACTAACAGAAAAATCCCACCCCTTCTCTGTAGAAGTCCCAAGATGCCGTAAGATTATCTAATCTAATAGTTTCTTTCTTCAGACAGCTTGCCTTTGGAATTCACTCCCTGCTCCTTGTTTTCCTAACCGTACCAACATGTAGATATTTATATCTAATGTGAACAAACATCTTGCTGCCGAACTCCCCACCCAGGTTGCACCCTATAAATCTGGCCGCTATCACAGTAGCCCCTTGAGTGGAAATATGACTTGTTTAGGATGAACAAAAGTAAAACCAAATCTTTGTGAACAGATTTGTTCACAAGATGCGGCCAGGAAGCTGGAAGAAGTGATAGTTGAGGGCAAAATGTCAGGCGAATAGAGTGAGTGAGACAGAAATGATAGCCCAATTTGTTAAGTTTCCGCATAGTTATATCTGTCATGTGTGGTCAGGCGTTGTCCTGGATCAGAATAGGTCACATACGCTGTAGTTTTGGGCCCATCTCATCAATTTGCTAACATTACTCTTTTTTTTTTACTAATGAGTCACCACTTATCAAGGTCAAAAGCCATTCGAGCAGAAAAATAAATGAGATGATGGGATTGTCTTTTGAATGATGAAGAATATCCTGAGAACATTTAAAGACATGCCAGCATGTAAAACAGATGCTGCTGCTGCTGCTGATGATGATGCTGCTGTGGCTGCTGCTGCTGCTGCTGCTGATGATGATGATGATGATGATGATGATGATGATTATGATTTATGACAAGTATTTGTTAACATTCGATTTGAAGATGACCATGATGCAGTTTGCAGGGAAGCAGTCTTGTGGTAATTTGTTTCACAGATGTGAAATTCTTGGAAATAAACTCTGTTCATGGGAATTATATTTGATGTTAGGCACACCTAGGAAAAATGAAAGTTCGGTACTCTTATAGAGAATGCACCGCGTTTCCGTGACTTTGCGTCATTAACGTTCGGGCAGGTCATTGAAGCGCCCGAGAGTTGACAAATTGTAAAATCAATCACATCTTCTTCTTGTTTTTGTTCAGATGTGAGCAAAACTGCATTGGAGAAGTTCTCTCCCTTGATCGACATAATCCCAATTGATAAAGAGAGAATTTTCATTGGCTACTTCTGGTTTTATATTTAGCCAATGGCTAGATTTTTCAGTTGATTTTTGCTGTGTACTCATTTCCTTTTATTTTATTTTCACTACTGACTCTGTTTCAATTTATATTCTACAAATTTGTTTCTACTTGATTTTATAGTGTTGTTTTTCTCTTCGTTCCTATAAAACGAAGTCTATAGAGGATATATATTTCTGCGCTATGTCAGCAACATATTCAATAAGTTGCATGATAAAGGAAAAAATTGAGAATGAAAAAAACATAATGAAGGCTCATCTTGTTGCATGTGGTTACGAAGACGATTCACAAATATGCAATTGTGAGGCTATGCAGCTCATAATGTTAACGACCTCTTGATTTTACCTCAGCATTTCTTCAAGGTAATATAATTGAGAGAGAGAGAGAGAGAGAGAGAGAGAGAGATTTCTCAGACCACCATCTTATATGTGTCCAGAATCACAGGTGTGGAAGCTGAAAAGATGCATTTATGGATTAAATGATGCACTTCGTTCATGGTACAAAAGAGTTAATCATGAGTTCAATAACCTAAAAGGAATAGAGAATACATATGACAATGCAGTGTTTCTTTGGCATGATACAACTGGTGACTTGATAGGCATTCTGGCAATGGTTGTAGATGATTTCATATTCTGTGAAAATGGTCCATTTCAGAAATATGTAATCTCAGAATTGAAAAAGATGTCCAAAATTGGAAAGCATGAAAATGGAAGCCTTTGGGTATGAGTGCTAAGCAAACAAATGATAGGATTATCATAGATCAAGGTGTATGTGCTTCATCTATATCCGCAATATAGAATATAAAGAAACGAACATCTTTCAGAAAAAATGATGAGTTAAATCAAGAGGAGAAGACAGATCTAAAAGGATTGACAGGTCAAATTATGTGAGAGCTGATGTATCATTTGATGTGTACAGAACGAATAATACTGAAAGATCTCCAGAATTACTCATTCTAGAGTGTAGTTTGAGGAAAACGTTCCACAAAGCTTTTCCCCACTGCATGTAGGGCATCTAAATTTATTATCACCATATGATTGTCACCATTTTATTTTGCATTGTCGTTACAAGTTATCAATATTAATTACATTTTTTGTATGGATAGACGTTGTCATCCTTTTATTTGATAATGTCCTATCTTCAACAAGACCGTACACTTATTCTTTTTTTAATGGAAATCGCTCCAGACAAGGCATGAAGCCAGTTGATGTAAGGAGCTAACAATAACAAATATGAGTATCACAAAGACAGGAGATGCCTACTGACCTTATTCTTGAAAAGACCAAGATTATATGTAGGAAGGAAACAGTCAGCAGGAAGAGCATTTCAGAAACCTGCGGTTCCTGGAATAGGAAGCTGTATTACAATGAGGTATAAAAACAGCGAATTGATGGAGACCACTAGACCAACGAGTCAAACAAGCTGGAACAAAAGAAGCGAGGAATAAATCACATCATTCTGAAGAACACATACCATGATAGTATTTATAGAAAAGACTGAGACTAGCAACATAACGTCTGTGAGAGGGGCATGTAGAGAATAAGAAAGGGTAGGGACAATTAAATTACAGATACGTTTCTGCACCTTATCAAGAACCCTAAAATGGGACAGAGATTCACCAGCTCAAATATGACAACAGTATGGATAAGGTATGAAGTCACTTTATGTAAGGAGCTAAAAAAAATACTACTTCAAGGTCAAAGACTTGTTTGTATACATTTGCTGCAGTTCAATAGAAGTACTAACCTTGATGTATTACCATGTACTCGAATGTATTACTTTTGCTACTACTTACTTAGATGTACTTAACAATTCTGCAATTTAAAAAGGATTATTTTCACTGATATAACATAATTATTGGTCAAACTTTAGTTTCTTTAGACTGACTTTTATTTTAGCTTCGGACTGTTCTATGCATAGTTATAATTTGAATTCCATCGTGCTATTATTATATTTATTGCTAGCATGCCTGATCCGTCAACTACAAACAATCTCATTTCAGAGATAGATTTTACAAAACAATTTTACCTCTCAGAATATCATGATGCGAAAAACGTTATTACATTTTATCTTTGATCATTGGTTCGATTTCGATTTTATTGTTTTAATAACCTTTATTTATCCATTGTATTTTAATTCCTGATATTTTTAATCTCGACCCAAATATCTTTGGGTCTCATATCACACAATGCTAAGTTTATGAACACGTTTTATGATTATTCCAATAAAGAGGAAATTGCTCTGATTGAAAAGAAAAACAAGTTTGTTTTCTGTATTTTTTTTTTGTTCACGTGCCGGAATCAAAGTGTTTTCATCTGATAAAATGTCCCTTCTATCCAAAAATATATGGCCGGATATAAATGATATTAATACACATCGGGATTAATGACTTTTGCATATGCTAATTTAAACTTTGTTCATTGCTTTTAGGAAAACAGGCACAGATGGGGTCACTGTAATTTATGTAATAAATCGCACGAAATATGTAAAAAACAAATCAAGGGAGGCGCGACAGCGTTCTATCCCTTAATAGACTTCACGAATGGCCTATGCTGGAAATCTCATTTCTTTGATCAATAATAACTCAAAAACCAATAAACCAAATTAGTTCAAACTTTGCACAAATTTTTTATTTGATAGGTTCTATAAGTGTGTAGAATTTCAGCATCATTAGTCAAGGCAACCCAGAGATCCAGAAAGTTCAATCATGAAATCATGTTATCTGTGTGTACGTACATACATACGTATGTGCCACCCTTTATCTCATTAACTATTTGATGGATTCAGCTGATTTTTGACAGAGATAGAGGTTCTACGGTTTAGTTGATGGCATTTTAATTTCAATTTACCATATACCTTGATTAGTCAAACTACCAACTATATCAGTTATGAGAAGGCATTGTATTGAGGCATAGCCTTTACAAATGTAGTGACATTCCATGTCATTAAGGGTATGTAAGCACAACAGGGCTATGTATTTTACTGGTAGGAATTTTTCTTCAGCGCACCTCACACACTTCATCCACTCATGCATAGAGATTTATACTGTAGTGATGTGATAATGAAATGGTTTGGTTGATATGTAGTCATACCCTTAATGACACTAAAAGTGTAAAAATTTGGGAATTTCCTTGCTTTTGTACATTTAATGTATATGGATTTTCATCTTAATCCTATTAAGGGCATATGATTTCAGTATACTGGCATTTTTCATGGAATATCTATATAAAGTTAGGTATGTGTATATGTTTATATATTTGTATGTAAAGAATTCACTCCTAAACTAATTCACCGATCATTATGAATTTTGAAACACAGCTTCTAGGTGTAAGGGATCCTAGTGTGGGATATATTTGATTAATTTAGTTTTATGCAAAGGAGCTAAGCAGAGGTGGAAACCCTTCATGAAAATTCAGATTTGCATTAAATTTGATCCAGGTATTTAATTGCTTCCCACCGCAGCAATATGTGACACAAGGTCGGGAAGTGAGGGGAAGAATCAAGCCACCGCCCCTAAAGGAAGTACACTTTGACCTAGCATAAATAGCCTGGGAAGCCCCGTCGGCATTCCCCGGTTAGAGCGCCTAAGGCAGTAAGCAATGAACTACTTCGACCCCAAAGAGGGGAGGCAAGGCATGGGAGGGGGCACCTCCTAGGATAACTCAGGACAGAATATCTCAGCCCGGCAAAAAAAAGGCCACCGAAATGGCCCAGTTCCTGCCAAACTGATTGTCGAGAACGAATCCTCAACTGGTATTACCCCATCCCGAAGTCCTCAATCACCGAAGTTAATGAGAGACTGAATTTGATCCATAGTCATTTAGGACGTTGTTCAAATAGGACATTGTGCCCATATGCCCCTAAAACCCCTTTAAATACACCAAAGAAACTGAAAGTTGGAGGATATTTATTAATTGATGTCGAATAATTATTGTAAAATTTTATAAAATATCTGATGTATCTGAATTTTCACGAAGTGCTTCCACTTCTTTTTAACCCTCTTTGCATAAAACTTTTCTTTTTTTATGGAAATCACTCCAAACAAGGTATAAAGTCACTTGATGTAAGGAGCTAAAAGAATACTACTTCAAGCTCAAAAACTAGCCAACAATAATAAGTGTTAGATGGATAAATTCAGAAAAAAGCAATTCTTCCCCCTTTGTCAGAAACATTGCTCATGGAATTTGAGGACTAAAAGACAAAATAAGAGGAAGCGAGAGTTGCAGGCTGCCGAAAGTAAACCCAAGGTCCTAAATAAAACTAAATATAGCCCACATAACAACTCCTTATGCATAGAAACTGCGTCCAAAAATTCATAATGATCGGTTAATTAATTTAGGAGCGAATCCTGTACATACAAATATATAAACATATACACATGCCTAACTTATATATATATATATATATATATATATATATATATATATATATATATATATATATATTTGTTCATCTACATATGTATACGTTTCATCCTTCTGGAATCGTCAGTGTAGAGATAATTATTCAAGCTTGGTGCACGGTTTCGAAACCCCGGAACAGGTCATGTTTATAACTCAAATTCCGACTTCTTAACCGTCGCAACTATCATGAACAACTTTATAAACGGTGAGAGTTTTAAACCTATTGTAGGCAGCCGACGTCAACAGTGTTCAACTTATGAAGAAACATGCATTAAATCTATGATTTTGACGGTTGTATTAATACTACACACTACAGTGCCAAACCAAGACAAATAATTAAAAATATTTTTTTATTTACATACGTATACGTTTCATCTTTCCGGAATCGTCAGTGTAGAGATAATTATTCAAGCCGGTGTCAGCATTCGAACTCATGTTTATAACTCAAATTCCGATATATATATATATAAATTTAGTTGAGATCAACAAAATTTTAACATTGTTCCAAGAATTCAAAACCACGAATTGTATGGCATACAATTGTTTCCAAGACAATTTGGAAATATTTGATTCAATATTATTGTTCTGAAGACTCCAAATCGTCACTTCGTCAGCGCCCTTTATTATATCACATACAGAAGTATCTAAATAAAACATCAGGTTCCAGTACCATCTGAAAAAAACCCATATATTATGACATCTATATATATATATATATATATATATATATATATATATATATATATATATATATATAAATATATATATATATAGTACATGTATTGTATTAGTTTCTGTAGATATAAATCCGTTGAAGCTCAAGTGTTTATAAAAAGTATAACAAGTAGAGCTGTTCTTGTCTTCTTTGGGCTGAAGAGGTTAACTCTCTGTGAAGAGTACTACCGAAACATGTATGCACATATGTAACCAATAATGTTTGTATAAATAAAAAATTATACTATATATATATATATATATATATATATATATATATATATATTATAGGATTGACATCCTAATATTTTATCATATCGGCGTAAACAGAAACACAGAGAGCAATACCAAATTCACTTAGAGAACAAAACGCTCAACTCCCAGAGACAATCTAACAAAAGGGCGCAAAAAAGCTAAAAATGTTGATCACGTGATAGTGTGTAAAACTACGTCCGCGCGGCCAATATATAAACCATCACCCAGCGTCTAACTTTCTCTTTTCTCTTTTCTCTTTTTCTTCTTTTCTAACAAACAACCGACAGGGATGTTTCGCTCCAACTAGTCCTCCCCTCGCCTTCGGGTGAGGGGAGGCTGCTGGACATTCCAACTCACGCACGCACAGTATCTACTTTCAACTCATTCACACACACATACCCACACGCACGCACGCACATGCTTACACACCCTGCTTACAAAGGCACATACACGCCCTATCATTTTCCCCTCCTGCACAGACACACGCACAGGCGTACAATCACACACTGATGACAAAGGCACACACACACACATACAAATGCCTAAACGACGTATCAACTCTATGCTCGCATGCACACTGTCACACACACATATTGTCCCACGCAATACCCACATGGATACAAAGTGACACACACACCTTATCTATTGCATGCAATACACACATACAAACATGGTCGCACACACATGCTTACTACTATTCTCGGAACTGACTTGCAAGGAACATTTCAAACTAACATTTTACCACCATGTAAGATTTTGTACATATATAAATATTTTGTGTTACCTTTAAACTACGTTTTATTTTTCCTTCAACTATATGCATGCCTTATCTTTTATTCAACCGTTTCATGCTTTTCCTTGTTTTTCACTGTTTAAGCATTTCACAAATATATAAAACAATTTAATTCTCACCACGTGGTCCGTGCGTCTTTTCAAAATGGAGTCCACACAACTTAAATGTAAGCGTTGATCTTAGCATTTTCTCTAAGACAATATCTTTTAAGCTATATATATACAATTAAATTGCCTTGATTTAGAAGTAATAATACGAAATTTTTATATTTTTCTTTTTCGTTGTTTTTTCTTTTTCTATTTTTTCTTCTTCCTCCTTTTTATTTTTATTTTACTTTAATTTTTTATTTTACTCCTCTTATTTGTATTCGAATCGCAAACTTTAGAAAAGTATACATATTTTTGCTGGCTCTATTAGTTGTCAAATAGAGCGTTCATAAAAATAAACAGAAACTTATATTCATAATTTAAGCTACATATATATATATATATATATATAATATTTAAATTCTCGAAACAGTTTTTCATGGTAAACAACTGATGATCCCTTAAATAATGTTAGAAGCAAACTAATATAATAACTGAAAAAGTTAACGACTTGGGACTTAAAGTTTGTTTTTTGTTTTTTTTTTAAACATAGTTTTAATGGTTGAGAAACTTCCAAGACTATATATATATATATATATATATATATATATATATAATATTATAATATAAAATGAAGTAATTATAATAATTATAATATTATATTAATATTAATGCTCTATCCAGTATATTGAGCTTCAGTTTTTATCCGGATGTTTCACTAATTATAAGATATTAGTTGACGCTTATATCTTTTGTTGGATTGCTTCATATATATATATATATATATATATATATATATATATATATATATATATATATATATATATATATATATAAGTATATATATATATATATATATATATATATAAGTATATATATATATATATATATATATATAAGTATATATATATATATATATATATATATATATATATATATATATATATAAAAATACTTAAATAATGTGAGGTTTATTATTTTTGTTTTTATTTCCTGATGCTTTGGCCACGATTTTATTGGCCGTTCCATCTGATGAGTTACACTCATAGAAAATCCAAGATATATAACTCTGTAATTTGGCTGTCTAAGTGTTAATGAAACGGTCCGGAATTGATATTTTTACAAATGTCTAAACACATGGTGACTGGAATCTAACTTTCTATTATTTATTTATACATGCTCTGAAGTTTAAAATTTAACACCTATTGAGCTTAAATGTTGAAAGTCTGACTATTAATAATAAATATATACATCAGTGTGTCTTGAGGTGCCAGTAATTTTCCCACTTGGATCCGAAACCAGATATTATTTTAAACTGTAATTATCTGTTCGGCATTTTACTTCTCAGTTATTACACTCGCTCGAACTATATTGTCGTTACAAGTTTTCAAGAGAGCTCTATTCTAATCACAAAGTGCAATGTTTTACACTCAGTGGAAACCATTATTTTCTCTACTATGGGAGCAAATGTAGTTATCTACACATGAAATAAACCCTAAAATATTGAAATATTTATCATCAAATGGAGGCTTCATCAATGCAATGATTTAATTGTTTTACGAAATGTATAGAGAGTGAAGTATTTCATACATTTGAAAAACAGCAGTTGTAATACAACTGCACAACAAGTGTAACAAGATAACGCCGGGTGATTGGAAAAAGAAAGATAGTGAAAAGAAATGACAGATGGTAACGTGATGTACATCAAGGGTGTGAGTAGGCGTCGAGTTTAGAATGCGACTGCGATTGTTTTGATAATTCAAGTTTAGACTAACTGTTCACATTTGATTTGTTTTCATTTTGAAGTATGCTTATTCTGGAATGTATAACAAATAATTGCATAATTATGTCGCTGATCGAAAGAATATCGAGAAAAACGTCAGTGCAGACTGGACGACTGAAGCGAGTAGACATTCCACATTTTGCTCCCCCAGGTTGGGGTTTGGGGAGTTGATTGTAACTATAAGCAGAGTGTGCTAAAAAGAAATGTCGACAATCGACTTGCAATAAATTGTAACATACCTATAGAAATCTTTTCTTGTTTTTCGATTTCTTAATTTCTGCTGCCACACTTTTCCATTTGTGGACCAGTAAAAGACACTACACCTAAAAGACTCTATGTGAAAAGAAATAAAGGAGTAAGAGGACTGGTAAGTATAGAAGACTGTGTGGAAGACACAAAATAGAGCTGGAGAAATACATAACTCAGAACACAGAAAAGCTGATCACCACAGCAAGAGACACTGTCCCAATGAACAACTCTTAAAGCTTCGAAACCAGAAATAAAAAGACAAGAAAAGAAAGTGTGAAGAAAAACAATTACATGGACGCTTCATAACAGAGAAACATAATCTCTACTGACAGCTGCAAAGAACAATGCGATTAAAGCTAAAATAGATAAAACCCAGGAAAACAGTAAATGCAGATTGTGTGGACAAAGAGACGAAACAGTAAATCATATAATACGTGAATGCAACAAAGTAGCCCGAAAAGAATACAAGAACAGGCACGACTGCATGGGGAAAGCAGTACATTGGAAACTGTGCAAATGACTGTATCTTGAACATGTGAAAAACTGGTACCAACATAAACCAGAGACAGTACTGGAAAATGAAAATCACAAAATCCCCTGGGACATGGATGTGCAAACAGATGAACTCATACAAGCAAGAAGACCGGATGTCATAATAGTCAACAAGAACGAACACTCCTGCCAAATCGTAGTGAAGATCAAGGAGATGGAAAAACGAAGCAGATACACGGATCTTGCCAGAGAATTGAAAGTCAATATAATACCAATAATCGTAGGAGCACTATGAACAGTGTCCAAAAAACTGGAAAAAAAGACTAGGAGAAATTGGAATCAATGGGATCACTGAGACTATATAAAAGACAGCATTGATGAAAACAGTTGTAATCTTCAGAAAAATCCTCGAATACGGAAATCATTCAGCATAAGCTACGAACGGTAACCAATCACATCGAAGTTACAATAAGAAGAAAACAAAAGCACAGGAAGAAGACCACCACATTAATCCAGGGAACAGAAGCTGCAAGAAATTTCATAAACTGCCCCCCCTCCCCCCAAAAAAAACTGATGGTACCAGTTTTGGCTGATACCACACAAAATAGTCGTGAAGGGTTAAGGAGGATGGAAAGACTGATGAACCAGACCTCCACTGGAAGAATTCGGAGAGTACTGGGGAGGCTTATTGCCACCTAAATCCCAAAGGAGACCAATAGTCATTACAAGCGAGAAATCAATGGTAAGCGGCTATTACGATATCTCAAAGTCATTTGCAATGGTTATCGAAAAGAGGTGGAGAGTATTGGAAATCTGGGAAGGCTTGGTGTTACACATACTCCAGGGAACACCAGTGAGCAATCACTGACTATGAGTTGTATGAGAACTCCTACTGAGTACAAATAATAATGTTAATAACTAGGAACAGTCCCAAAACATCTCGATTTGAAACCAAAGTAACTGAAACGGCAAGAAATTTTATAACCCCCCCCCCCCCAAAAAAAAAAAAAAATGAAACACACAATATAATGGCAGCAGCCTGGGCTGATACTATACAAAATGATCATGAAGGGTCAAAGAGGATTGAAAGACCGAGGAGGGAGAGGACTAATTAGACATTTACTGGAATGGTGTGGAGAGTACTAGGAGAAATAAATCTGAAGGCAGTCTTGTTGTTCATGTATTTCTCAAAGGCTTTCAATTCGATACACAGAGAGGTGATGAAGAACATTCTTTTGGCATATGGTATTCAAGATGAGACTGTTGATGCAATAATGATCTTGTACAGCAGAACTCAGTCTATGGTGCGATCGCTTGATGGAAGCACAAAATACTTTGAAGTTACTGCAGGTGTTCTTCAGGGTGATACTATAACTTCCTATCTATTTATAATTTGCCTTGACTACATCCTCCGTATGTCAGTTGACAAGTTAAAAGAAAATGGCTTGATATTGTTACCTGCAAGAAGCAGAAGGTATCCAGCATAGAAAATCACAGATGCAGGCTATACTGATGACATTGCAATTTTAGCTGACACAACTAGACAGGCAGAAGCCCTACTACATTGTCTTGAAAAAATGGCAAATTGCATTTGGCTTTTTGTCAACACAAGCAAAACAGAGCACATTCTCCTGAACCAACTGGCAATATCTCTTCCCTGAGTGGGACTTGTCTAATGTCAACAAGTTTATCTATCTTGGTAGTAAAGTTGCCAAGAAAAATTCCGCAGAGTGTGAATTGTAGGTGCGAATCAGCAAAGCCTGGGCAGGAGTGGACAAGATTAAAGTGATCTGGAAGTCAAGTGTTCCTATCAAGATGAAACGTGACGTCTTTGAAGCCGTTTTTGCATCTGTACTTGTATATGGAAGTAGCACTTGGACT
The DNA here is from genome assembly GCA_963556195.1 of Sepiola atlantica. Taxonomy (NCBI): domain Eukaryota; kingdom Metazoa; phylum Mollusca; class Cephalopoda; order Sepiida; family Sepiolidae; genus Sepiola; species Sepiola atlantica. Next base: position 41,252,072 of record OY744527.1, on the reverse strand, counting down.
TTCACCAAAAGATTGGAGAAGAAAATTGATAGTGTATACACCAGAATGCTAAGAGCTGCTCTTAACATCTCCTGGAGACAGCACCCCATGAGAGAGCAACTCTATGGACACCTTCCTCATATTTCAGCCTTGATCAGAAAGAGAAGAACTAGATTTGATGAACATTGCTGGAGGGCTGAGAATGAAATCATCAGTGATGTTCTTCTGTGGATGCTAAAACAAAGATGTGGCTCAGTGGGGAGACAGCACAGAACCAACATCAAACAACTAACAGCAGACTCACAATGCACCTATGAAGACCTACCAGGTGGGATGGAGGATATAGCGAGATGGTGTGAGAGAGTCAGGATGATCTGTGACGCCACCACGACTAGATGATGATGATGATGATGATGATGATGATGATGATGATGATGATGATTGCCCTTCTAATTCCAGAAAAAGCCAAGAGTCGTTATCAGTGAGAAATCAATAGCAAATGACTGTTGCAATAACGCAAAGTGATTTGCAACAGTTATCAAAAGAGTTCTAGAAATCTGGGCAGACTTGTTGTCACTCAGATTCCAGGGAACATTAATAGTTATTGTTAGTGAGCAATCACTGATGATAAACTGTGTGAGAACTCCTAGCGAGTAAATAATAATAATAATAATAATACTAATAATAATAATAATACTAATAATAATTATAATAATAATAATAATTATAATAATAATAACAACAACGATAACAACATAAGTCAGTTCTGAGACTGTACACCTCTACAACGTAAGGATGGGCCAAAATATCATTACTTCTCTAGATTGTATGAAGTATTCCCAAAGTTATTTATCTGATCAGACTGAAATTTTGCACGCTGGTTGCTGTTTTCCTAGTTGGAAAAATCGGAAGTTGAAATTCAGTAAAAAAAATCGGTCTTGACAAACTTCTCACGTACCAATATCCAATGACTGGTATGAATACTGGTGCGAACTCTGCAGCCGAACTGACGGAAAATATTAACTCCTCTAACGGAGAAACATGATTGAATGTAAGAACGTGCAGAAGATGGTTTACAATATTCAGAAATGGAAATTTCGCTCTCGAACGTCAGAGACCCATCAGGATGTTGAACTGAGTTTGATGAAAAAATCTTTATGGTATGACTTAAAGAAAACCCTTGATTATCATTTGAAAAATGGCCAATGGAGCATTTATCAAGCCAAACAACCGTCCTCTTTGTCAACTTGAAAAAGTGTTTAAGCTTTGAAAAAAAGTGCCTCGTGAATTGTCGGAGGTCAATCGTAAATTTCGGCTTAAAGTTTGATTATTTTGCCTCTGAATTTATCACAGTCAGTTAAAAGACTAGTTTTTAAGTATTTCTACCTTCTTCTCCCTTTTTGTTATTATGCAACTTAATCATCTTTCATTTTTTTTAGCTTCTTGCATCAAGTGGCTCCATGCCTTTTATGGAGTGACACCCATAAACAAAAATATCACAAGTTGAGATCTGCAAAGAATTCTACCCAATTTTCTAAATTTTGGTACCTTTCCAAGATTGTTGAAGATGATAAACAATTGTATGGTTTGAGGAAAGCTTCATTGCCAATTCTTCAACTAATACCGCAAGTAGAATAAAAATTAAATATTGAAATATAGGGACCGGAAAAGTATTCTTCAATAAGCTTTGCACTGAGATCAGCAAGTACAAAGAAATATTGATCAATTTTATTTCATGCACTGAGTTCGCTATTTCCTTGTGTAGCCTAATTCTTTTGAAAAATAAGATCTGAAAGACGCAATAAGATTGTTCTTATTGTGCAATGTTTCTTTCTTTTCTTATTCTGATGCTCTTTCACCTTTGATCATTTAATTACAAATTCTTTTCGATATGCTATCATTTTCCTTTTTTTTTGCCTTTAATTCCTATGTTGTCATAAAGCGAGCTACACTTTTCTTTAGACAACCTTTGGCCAACGCTAACTTTCTGTTCGGGTTTGCGATCAAAACGAATTTGCTGAAAATTTTCTTCATTTCTTTTGCCGTGATTGATTTTGCAATTAAGTTGCAGTTTTCTGTTTTGCTTACAAATCACAAAATGAAATGAATTAGGCTCTTTTGAAATTTTAATTTTCCTTTCAATTTTAGAATTGATCTCATTACATCGGAATTGAATTGATAGAGAATTTATGAAAATGTGTTGGCTTCTTTCAAGAAACAATACACAGAATTATGATCCTTCAGTATCTTAATATTGTATACTCTCTCCATATATAAGACTCATACACGCAGCCTTCCTATAAGACACACATGCATATATATATATATATATATATATATATATATATATAGAGAGAGAGAGAGAGAGAGAGAGAGAGAGAAAGAGAGAGAGAGATAGATAAATGAAAGAAGAGAGATAAAGATGTACGAATAAAAAATCTATTTCAACTTCGATTGTTCAATGCAAGGTGTACTCGGTAAAAACATGTTTACTTTTCTTTCCTTAAGCCAAGGCTTTTCAAAGATCAAAATCTTATCATCAGAGAAATTACATAGATGGATAAGTTGGTAGTGGAAAAGCCAAAATTCAAAATTTGAAAAAATATAAAGTAATGAAGAGTAAGAGTGTGCGTGTAAAACAAATGGAGTATGTCCAGTTGGTGAATGTCCGTTGATAAGGTGTCCGGTGAAAGGATATTTAAACATGGGAAAAAGGGGTTTTGTGAAGGCAGCGTTGAAAATGTTCATTTATCTTCATAATTGCTCTATCTCATATATTGAGCTTAAACCATTTCACTATAGGTTCTATCCTCTAAAAGTATACTTTTAGTTTCATATTTTATTTTATATATATATATATATATATATATATATATATATATATATATATATATTAATTGAATGACATAATACAATGAGAAATTATTCAGATTTTATTAAAGTTCAAAAACAAGGAGGGATACTGCGTCCTTAACTCATGAGTTTTCAAAGAAAATCTTCTCCTCAGAGGACCATTACCGCAATGACATTACTACAGGTAATAAAAATTAAGCTTTGGAAATATACAAAAATATATAAAAAATACATATAAAACATCAAATATATCGGCCAAAAAACACACTTATTTGTTAAACTTATACAGTTCATCCAAGTCATAAAGTTTCACATAATTTCAAGAAAAATGTCAAAGAATTCAATTAAAAAACAATCCAGGTGGTGATTGGTAGTCCAAAAACGAAATAGTTATCCAGGCGGGAAATTTGCTTGCTATCGATGCAGTAGATAACAGTGAAAAGTATATTCAGGGTGTATGCAAATTAATAATAAAACCATAGAAAAAGCCAAATCACACAAAAAGTTCAGAAGACTTACTCGGTGTTGAATATTATAATGTCCAATTCAGGGTTCTTAGGAGCTGAAAGTTGGAGTGTTGCAAACTTCTTGGTCTGACGTATATATAGAAAAAATCAATAATAAAATCTGACTAATTTCTCATTTTATTATGTCATTCAATTAATATTATCGCTCTATACACTCTATTGAGCTTTGTTTTTATCCTAATAGTCTACTGGTTAATGATATTATTTATATCTTTAAAGTATTATCTTACTCTCTCTCTCTCTCTCTCTCTCTCTCTCTATATATATATATATATATATATATATATATATATATATATATATATATAGTCTAGGAAGTTTTTCAACCATTAAAACTATATAAAAAAAAAACACATTTAGTCCCAAGTCATTCGGTGGAAAATTACTTTGCTTGTAAGATAATTTACTTTTTACAGTCACTATGTTAGTTTGCTTCCAAGAATTTTATGCTAGTCTTAACATTATTTAAGGAATCATCAGTTGTTAACCATATAAAACTGTTTCGGGAATTATATATATTTCGGAAATATATGTATGTTAATCCAGGTAAAGTAAATATCTACGGGATAAGAATCCAAAGAATTTTAACCGGGCTTATAAAAAGTTCTCAATATTAAATAGAGATTTATGTATATGATGGTTTTTATTCAAGACGACATGTACAAAATCTGCAACACTGGTATGTCGATGTTATCGATCTACAGCAGTTACAAGCTGAGATCTCATCAGGCAGAATTAGGATTTGATCCTTCCCTCAGATGGTATTTGCGAATAAACTTATTATTATTCCCATATATATAAAGTTAATGTAAAAATTATATATGTCTATATATTTTTTGCTTTTTATGTTTGATTAGTTGACGTATAAGAAAAACTTTGCAGTATTAGTTGAAGAATCGGTAATGCAACTTTCCCCGAACCGCACAAATGTTTATTGTCATCTTCAACAACTTGTAAAAATTCCAAAGTTCGGAAAATGGGTGCTTCATGTATTACCTGAAGGCAACCGCAAATCGCAAGTTCAGATTTGGTGACACTACATGAGACACCCAGTTTCCAAATTTAGGAACGTTTCTAAGTTGTCAAATGATGACGATGAACAGTTGTATGGTTTGAGGAAAGCTTTATTGCCAGATGTAATAACATTGTTTTGTGTCTCTGTGTTGTATAGCCCTTAAAATAATTCATACCTTCGTATCTTCTCGGTTTGCTCTGTCGTCTAGTGGTTGAGCACCTTCCTCGCCTCTGCACTGTAGTGGCCATCTCTGTGAGCTGTCTGTAACAAAAGACCTTTCTCGCTTCATAAGACAACAACTTTTTTCTTTTAATTACTTTTTTATTCGGCGGCAGTTTCTATTGCCCGTGGAGGTGTTTTGCTATCGCTGAGAGAGAGAGAGAGATCTACGAATATCGTAGTTAGATTATTAATGTTTTCCTAACTATTCCAAGAGAGAGGGGGAGAAGGATTCTTGCGCTTGTCTTCCCATTAGGGAAATCTTCCGTATTCCTACATTGGAACCGTACGTCTTTACAGTTTGCCCTCCGTAACCAGACTGACTCAAATTCGCTTCTCGCGAGAGCAAGTGACATCACAGGTCCCTTCGTTTCTCACGCAGGGCCAGCCCTTCACAGCTGCAGACTGACCTCGCTGAACTCAGGTCTCGTCACTCGGTAACCTTGTCATGTCTGCCAGCTCCGACTGTGAGAACCAGCCTTGTTCTGCACTCGATTGACCCGCATTAATTCGCGCAAGTCAAACCCGACTTCCACAGATGCGTCCATCTCTCCAGGGCCATTATCTAACACTCTCATGAAGGTTTTTATAATCCCACAAGTTACGTCCGTCATTATATAACATCTGTAATCTGCTTCTTTTCTTATTCTGCTGCTATTTCACGCTTGACCATTTAATCTCTATCTATATGAAGTTAGGTATGTTTATATGTTATAACCTAAACTAATTAACTGATCATTATGAATTTTCGAACACAGCTGCTAGGCGTAAGCGGTCAAAATGTAGGATATATTTAGTTTAAGGTAATTCTATGCAAAAGGGGTACAAAAGGGGGGAAAGCGCTTCTTGTAAATTCAGATACTTCCGAGTTTTTGGTAAATTTTAACAATAGGTATTAGACATTAATTAAATTATTTTCCACAAATTTCAGGGTTTTTTAGATTTCAATGAGTTTAGAGGGTATAATATTAACACAACATTCCATTTGATTATTCAAATATTTCGAATTTGCATTAAATTGATCCGTAATCATAAGACACCATTTAAGAAAGGTTCCCTGAATTTCAGTGGGTTTTTTTTAACCCCATATCCTTAAATTTTAGACATTTTCTAGAATCAAAATCATATGATAAATTTTGATTAAAGTTCGATTAATGATTCTAGACATAAGGTTTCGTAGTATTATATCTTGATTTTAAATCTTTATAAGGGGATATAAAAGTGGTGCAAAACTGTTCTGTTCAAGCAATTCATTTTCCCCTCTCAGGGACGGGTATTCTTCTCGTATCTATATAAAGTTAGGTATGTGTATATGTTATATATATATATATATATATATATATATATATATATATATATATATATATATATATATATATATATATATATGTATATATATATATATATATATATATATATATATATATATATAGAGAGAGAGAGAGAGAGAGAGAGAGAGAGAGAAAGAGAAAGAGAGAAAGAGAGAGAGATTTCTATGTATAGGATTCACTCCTAAATTGATAAGCTGATTATTATGAATTATGGCATATATATTCTAGTAATGTGCGTGCATTATTATTTTTGTAAACTTTATTATTTAGGAGGTGTATATCCCAAACTCGAACCCCCTTCCCTTCAAGAATTTTTTTTTTAATAAGCGAGATACAAAACATTGATAGAGAAAAGAATTGCTCTACATCAAATTTTGAGTTATATTATCTAATAAAATACTAATGGAACTGGTGCGCATTGTTTAGTTATCTCCCTTGTTTTGAGATAAAAGAGTTCCATTCCTTTATGATAAGTTTTTAAATGACCTCCCTTGCTTCTTGTTGATGTGTTATTGGCTGGTAAAACAAAGATGGCGGTTGAACAAACGGACGTGTGTTCATAACTGGATTTATGTAACGCGTAAACTAAGACACATGAGCGTCAATAATATGTACGTGTGGGGTAAATTCCTAAACTAATGAATTTATCATTATGAATTATTAGATACGTATTCTAGACAACACCGACAATAATGTGGGTGCATTTTTATTTCTCTAAACTTTACCATTTAGGTGGTATGCAAACGAAACCGCACTTTACCCTACACTCTCCAAAAAAAAAAGAAAAACATTAAATTTTAAAATAAATGCTTTATATATGGCTTATACTTGTTCTGGCACTGGTATTCTGCTAGTGGCATCCATTTTGGTCAATTCTCCACACAGACGGATTTTTCCTTTGGTGTTTATTTTTGACAAAGGGAAGATCTTCCCCGAAATATTAAATGATTCTTTATCATCATCCGGACAACACACACAGCCGACACCACACTTGCTGTTATGAAAGATTGTAAAGAAAAATAAATAGTAAGCCCCCCCTTCGATTTATTATTTTTTCCAGCGAATAATCAAATATATATATATATATATATATATATATATATATATATATATATATATATATAAATATATATATATAGTAGAGAATGGTAGTTTGCTTGAAGCATTGCTGGGTATAGTAGTAGTAAGTTTTTGAAAGGCTGTGGGCAATGCAAATTTCGGGTAAGATGCAAGTTGTAAGGAACAAAAACAATAAATCGAATACGAAATATGACTTACTATTTATTTTTCCTAAAATCTTACATAACAGCAAGAGTGTTTTTAGCTGTTTGTGTGATGTCCGGTTGATTAAAAATCATTATTTAATATTTCGGGAAAAGAGACTTCCCTTTGTCAAAAATAATTAAACCAGAAGAAAAATTTCTCCGACTGTGCAGAGAAACTTACAAAACAAAAAAAATGTTCTTCTGGTTTAATTATTTTTGACAAAGGGAAGTCTTATTTTAATCAACCGGACATCACACAAACAGCTAAAAACACTCTTGCTGTTATGTAAGATTTTAGGAAAAATAAATAGTAAGTCATATTTCGTATTCGATTTATTGCTTTTGTTCCTTACAACTTGCATCTTACCCGGAATTTGCTTTGCCCACAGCCTTTCAAAAACTTACTACTATATATATATATATATATATATATATATATATATATTTATTATTTGATACAGAAAATCAATACAACATTAGTACCATTGGTTTCAAGCTCAGAAGGTGTTTACCTTCCGGCTATCTTCAGCTTTGTTGTCATCTGCAGATAAGAATAAACAAAACTAAATAAAACATGTACAAATTGACACATAATCATGCTTGCTATTGATTCGATATTTTGTTTCAATTACAAAACTTTTGCATAGAATAAGCATTTACTGAATAGAAGTCAGATTAAATATAAAAAAAGTTGGAAAGTGGTATTGGGAGTGAAATTTAAAGTTGGTAGTGAGTAGGAGTGAGGTGAAAATGATTGGTGAGAGATTAAGTAGTGTGTGTATAGAGGACGGGATGACCATTATCTAATCAAAGAAGCTCTTGCTGAGACCATTATCAAAAGGAGGCTACTGTATGGTGTTTCGTATAGGTGAGTAGGTTAAAATAACATAGTAAGGAGGAAAGTTATAGTGGATGGTGAGAGAAGAGAAAGGAGAGCAAGGGAAAAGGTGAAGTGAAAAGGGACGAAAGATAGCAGACAGTTGAAGGGGTGAAAAAGTGATGGTATGGGCAAGCGGAAGTTTTAGGAAGTTTGGTAAAACGTGGAGGGTAAAATTGGGTCATTCGATTTTTATCCAAAAACGAAATAGTTATCCAAGCGGGAAATTTGCTTGCTATCGATGCAGTAGATAACAGTGAAAAGTATATTCAGGGTGTATGCAAATTAATAATAAAACCACAGAAAAAGCCAAATCACACAAAAAGTTCAGAAGACTTACTCGGTGTTGAATATTATAATGTCCAATTCAGGGTTGTTAAGTTGGAGTGTTGCAAACTTCTTGGTCTGACGTATATATAGAAAAAATAAATAATAAAATCTGATTAATTTCTCATTTCATTATGTCATTCAATTAATATTATCGCTCTATACACTCTATTGAGCTTTGTTTTTATCCTAATAGTCTACTGGTTAATGATATTATTTATATCTTTAAAGTATTATCTTACTCTCTCTCTCTCTCTCTCTCTCTCTCTCTCTCTCTCTCTCTCTCTCTCTCTCTATATATATATATATATATATATATATATATATAGTCTAGGAAGTTTTTCAACCATTAAAACTATATGAAAAAAAAAACACATTTAGTCCCAAGTCATTCGGTGGAAAATTACTTTGCTTGTAAGATAATTTACTTTTTACAGTCACTATGTTAGTTTGCTTCCAAGAATTTTATGCTAGTCTTAACATTATTTAAGGAATCATCAGTTGTTAACCATGTAAAACTGTTTCGGGAATTATATATATTTCGGAAATATATGTATGGTAATCCAGGTAAAGTAAATATCTACGGGATAAGAATCCAAAGAATTTTAACCGGGCTTATAAAAAGTTCTCAATATTAAATAGAGATTTATGTATATGATGGTTTTTATTCAAGACGACATGTACAAAATCTGCAACACTGGTATGTCGATGTTATCGATCTACAGCAGTTACAAGCTGAGATCTCATCAGGCAGAATTAGGATTTGATCCTTCCCTCAGATGGTATTTGCGAATAAACTTATTATTATTCCCATATATATAAAGTTAATGTAAAAATTATATATGTCTATATATTTTTTGCTTTTTATGTTTGATTAGTTGACGTATAAGAAAAACTTTGCAGTATTAGTTGAAGAATCGGTAATGCAACTTTCCCCGAACCGCACAAATGTTTATTGTCATCTTCAACAACTTGTAAAAATTCCGAAGTCTGGAAAATGGGTGCTTCATGTATTACATGAAGGCAACCGCAAATCGCAAGTTCAGATTTGGTGACACTACATGAGACACCCAGTTTCCAAATTTAGGAACGTTTCTAAGTTGTCAAATGATGACGATGAACAGTTGTATGGTTTGAGGAAAGCTTTATTGCCAGATGTAATAACATTGTTTTGTGTCTCTGTGTTGTATAGCCCTTAAAATAATTCATACCTTCGTATCTTCTCGGTTTGCTCTGTCGTCTAGTGGTTGAGCACCTTCCTCGCCTCTGCACTGTAGTGGCCATCTCTGTGAGCTGTCTGTAACAAAAGACCTTTCTCGCTTCATAAGACAACAACTTTTTTCTTTTAATTACTTTTTTATTCGGCGGCAGTTTCTATTGCCCGTGGAGGTGTTTCGCTATCGCTGAGAGAGAGAGAGAGAGATCTACGAATATCGTAGTTAGATTATTAATGTTTTCCTAACTATTCCAAGAGAGAGGGGGAGAAGGATTCTTGCGCTTGTCTTCCCATTAGGGAAATCTTCCGTATCCCTACATTGGAACCGTACGTCTTTACAGTTTGCCCTCCGTAACCAGACTGACTCAAATTCGCTTCTCGCGAGAGCAAGTGACATCACAGGTCCCTTCGTTTCTCACGCAGGGCCAGCCCTTCACAGCTGCAGACTGACCTCTCTGAACTCAGGTCTCGTCACTCGGTAACCTTGTCATGTCTGCCAGCTTCGACTGTGAGAACCAGCCTTGTTCTGCACTCGATTGACCCGCATTAATTCGCGCAAGTCAAACCCGACTTCCACAGATGCGTCCATCTCTCCAGGGCAATTATCTAACACTCTCATGAAGGTTTTTATAATCCCACAAGTTACGTCCGTCATTATATAACATCTGTAATCTGCTTCTTTTCTTATTCTGCTGCTATTTCACGCTTGACCATTTAATCTCTATCTATATAAAGTTAGGTATGTTTATATGTTATAACCTAAACTAATTAACTGATTATTATGAATTGTTGAACACAGCTGCAAGGCGTAAGCGGTCCAAATGTAGGATATATTTAGTTTAAGGTAATTCTATACAAAAGGGGTACAAAAGGGGGCAAAGCGCTTCTTGTAAATTCAGATACTTCCGAGTTTTTGGTAAATTTTAACAATAGGTATTAGACATTAATTAAATAATTTTCCACAAATTTCAGGGTTTTTTAGATTTCAATGAGTTTAGAGGGTATAATATTAACACAACATTCCATTTGATTATTCAAATATTTCGAATTTGCATTAAATTGATCCGTAATCATAAGACACCATTTAAGATAGGTTCCCTGAATTTCAGTGGGTTTTTTTTAACCCCATATCCTTAAATTTTAGACATTTTCTAGAATCAAAATCATATGACAAATTTTGATTAAAGTTCGATTAATGATTCTAGACATAAGGTTTCGTAGTATTATATCTTGATTTTAAATCTTTATAAGGGGATATAAAAGTGGTGCAAAACTGTTCTGTTCAAGCAATTCATTTTCCCCTCTCAGGGACGGGTATTCTTCTCGTATCTATATAAAGTTAGGTATGTGTGATATGTTTATATATATATATATATATATATATATATGTATATATATATGTATATATACATATATATATATATATATATATATAGAGAGAGAGAGAGAGAGAGAGAGAGAGAAAGAGAAAGAGAGAAAGAGAGAGAGATTTCTATGTATAGGATTCACTCCTAAATTGATAAGCTGATTATTATGAATTATGGCATATATATTCTAGTAATGTGCGTGCATTATTATTTTTGTAAACTTTATTATTTAGGAGGTGTATATCCCAAACTCGAACCCCCTTCCCTTCAAGAATTTTTTTTTTAATAAGCGAGATACAAAACATTGATAGAGAAAAGAATTGCTCTACATCAAATTTTGAGTTATATTATCTAATAAAATACTAATGGAACTGGTGCGCATTGTTTAGTTATCTCCCTTGTTTTGAGATAAAAGAGTTCCATTCCTTTATGATAAGTGTTTAAATGACCTCCCTTGCTTCTTGTTGATGTTGGTTATTGGCTGGTAAAACAAAGATGGCGGTTGAACAAACGGACGTGTGTTCATAACTGGATTTATGTAACGCGTAAACTAAGACACATGAGCGTCAATAATATGTAGGTGTGGGGTAAATTCCTAAACTAATGAATTTATCATTATGAATTATTAGATACGTATTCTAGACAACACCGACAATAATGTGGGTGCATTTTTATTTCTCTAAACTTTACCATTTAGGTGGTATGCAAACGAAACCGCACTTTACCCTACACTTTCCAAAAAAAAAAGAAAAACATTAAATTTTAAAATGAATGCTTTATATATGGCTTATACTTGTTCTGGCACGGGTATTCTGCTAGTGGCATCCATTTTGGTGAATTCTCCACACAGACGGATTTTTCCTTTGGTGTCTATTTTTGACAAAGGGAAGATCTTCCCCGAAATATTAAATGATTCTTTATCATCATCCGGACAACACACACAGCCGACACCACACTTGCTGTTATGAAAGATTGTAAAGAAAAATAAATAGTAAGCCCCCCCCTTCGATTTATTATTTTTTCCAGCTAACAATCAAATATATATATATATATATATATATATATATATATATATATATATATATATATATATATATAGTAGAGAATGGTAGTTTGCTTGAAGCATTGCTGGGTATAGTAGTAGTTAGTTTTTGAATGCAAGTTGTAAGGAACAAAAACAATAAATCGAATACGAAATATGACTTACTATTTATTTTTCCTAAAATCTTACATAACTACAAGAGTGTTTTTAGCTGTTTATGTGATGTCCAGTTGATTAAAAATCATTATTTAATATTTCGGGAAAAGAGACTTCCCTTTGTCAAAAATAATTAAACCAGAAGAAAAATTTCACTTACAAAACAAAAAAATGTTCTTCTGGTTTAATTATTTTTGACAAAGGGAAGTCTTATTTTAATCAACCGAACATCACACAAACAGCTAAAAACACTCTTGCTGTTATGTAAGATTTTAGGAAAAATAAATAGTAAGTCATATTTCGTATTCGATTTATTGCTTTTGTTCCTTACAACTTGCATCTTACCCGGAATTTGCTTTGCCCACAGCCTTTCAAAAACTTACTACTATATATATATATATATATATATATATATATATATGTATATATATATATATATATATATAATGAAGAAGAATGGAAAGGAATTAGAGAAGCAAAAGTCAAATCATAATTCAATTCAATTGCTCAGAGCAAGGTATATTCTGCAAAAAAGGCAATTTATTCAAGTTAAATTTTCCTTAAGCCAGGCTTTTCAAAGATCAAAATCTTATCATCAGAGGAAGTCGCTGGGATAGATAAGTTGGCAAAGGCCAAGATTTAAGATTTGAAAAAATAAAATAAAAGTTGTAGGGGGAAGAAACACAGGGCAAATTCGCTTTTAGTACACCACTTTATATATATATATATATATATATATATATATATATATATATATATATATATATATATATATATATATATATTTATTATTTGATACAGAAAATTAATACAACATTAGTACCATTGGTTTTAAGCTCAGAAGGTGTTTACCTTCCGGCTATCTTCAGCTTTGTTGTCATCTGCAGATAAGAATAAACAAAACTAAATAAAACATGTACAAATTGACACATAATCATGCTTGCTATTGATTCGATATTTTGTTTCAATTACAATACTTTTGCATAGAATAAGCGTTTACTGAATAGAAGTCAGATTAAATATAAAAAAAGTTGGAAAGTGGTATTGGGAGTGAAATTTAAAGTTGGTAGTGAGTAGGAGTGAGGTGAAAATGATTGGTGAGAGATTAAGTAGTGTGTGTATAGAGGACGGGATGACCATTATCTAATCAAAGAAGCTCTTGCTGAGACCATTATCAAAAGGAGGCTACTGTATGGTGTTTCGTATAGGTGAGTAGGTTAAAATAACATAGTAAGGAGGAAAGTTATAGTGGATGGTGAGAGAAGAGAAAGGAGAGCAAGGGAAAAGGTGAAGTGAAAAGGGACGAAAGATAGCAGACAGTTGAAGGGGTGAAAAAGTGATGGTATGGGCAAGCGGAAGTTTTAGGAAGTTTGGTAAAACGTGGAGGGTAAAATTGGGTCATTCGATTTTTATCCAAATTTAAAGATTATATTTTCCCTGCCTATGACATTTTAAGCTAAGGATGTTGCTATTTAAAAAAACACCTGGTCTTTGGGAAATGTGTTATTTTTATTCTATGACAAAGTTTCTTAATTGAAACAAAATATTGAATCAATAGCAGCATGGTTCTGTGTTAATTTTTCCTGTTCTTTGCTTCAAACTTTTCATTATTTATGTAAATTAACTCCAAAAAAGACCAAATGGCTAATTTTAATAAAGTTGCTATGCAGGGCAGTTGAATTTAATTCAAGTATTATAAAAATATTCGTAATTTTATTATATCTAACATCTAAAACGTTGGTGCAATTATAGCCAATAGTTATGGAGTCTATACATGTTTATAATCATTATTAATATTACATGGTGACCCAAAAAATGTCGCCCATCGAATCGTTAATAAAATTCACTATATTTTCTGCAATCCAATCATATTTGGTACAAATAAACTGCAGATGATGCCTGATTTGTCCACCAAGTTTAAGTCGTGAATGTTCAACAGTCTTTTATCACCATTTCATGATCGTCTCATCGGTCATAGGTGTGATTCTGAATGTTTTCACACTCATGTGACTTTAGTGTTTTATTTGTGCAGTTATCTTAAAATGTCGATCAAAAAAATAGCCAGACTATTCCTGAAATAAAGACGGCCATCATAGCCCAAATAGAGGAAGTGCCAATACAGGAGTGTGTCAGGGTTATCGACAATTTTGCATATCGTATTCAGGTGTGCTTATTATTGAATGGTGATAAAATAAAGACGATTCTATGTGTGACAGTTTGTTTGGATCACTCTATAGTCGTCTTTTAATTCTGCACATTCCAATGATGGACCCGGCATCCCAAGAGCTCTTCATTCCAAATTTAATGTAATTCTTCCCAATATTTATTAGGCTTTAAGTGTTTATTAGTAGTAAAAGTATTAGATGTAGTAACAGAAGCAGTAGTAGTAGCATCATTTAGAAACCCCGATGTCATATCTGGCATACCAAGTGCTGCTTCGTGTCAAATTTGGGGCAATTCTAATCAATATATTTTGTAGTTTTGAATCAGTGTTTATTCGTTGTTGTGTTAGCAGTAGTCGTAATAGTTGCAGTAGTATTTCTTCCCCTATGACATACCGAGCATCTTAATTATGCTAACCCTAACCCTAACCGAGCATCTCAATTATGCTAACCCTAACCCTAACCGAGCATCTCACTTATGCTAACCACTAACCCTAACCGAGTATCTCAATTATGCTAACCCTAACCTTAACCGAGCATCTCAATTATGCTTTATACAACACTAGCCGAAGTTTGCTTCAATGCTGGGGGTTTCAAACCTTTCTCTTCTGCCTGTCAGTTCAAATAAAAATTTATTTTTTATTCTATTTTAAATCGCAATAATTTTTTTTTAAATGCATTATTAAGGTCTATGATGATGATCGCTATTGGTTAGGAAATAACTGGAACGCTATAACAAAATAAACAAAAAAATAACAATCGGCATAAAATATTAGGCGAACACTTTATCCACACGGTTACCGATCTAACGAAAATATTTAAAACTAATGTGAACAAGCATCTCCCTGCATAGCCCCAATTTAGGATGACCCCCTAAACTTTCATCCTAATTCACGGTACATCTACATTGGCAACTTGCTTTGTTTGGGGTGAACTAAAATAAAAAGGAAATTTGTTTTTTTAATCTACTTGTTGTATCGTCAGCTAATAATAATACAAAATATTAAGTTGGAAAAGAAACGCTAAAAATCATGGACTATTCTGTTTCCTGATGTTATTTTTACATTTTATTTTTAAGAAGGTTCAAGAACTTCTGTTATCAATAGGGATAGTATAGGGAGATGATGTGCTGAACAGAAGACCTCGATGTCATTGCCATGTTGAAAGAATGTATGAGAGTTTTTGGATTAGCAGATGTAGAACAGTTGAGGTTGCAGGGTCAGTTGCTAGAGGAAGGCAAAACATGGGAGGAAGTGATAAAAATGGGCTTGAAAGAAAGACGGATAAATAAAGACCTGACCGGAGATAGGTTAACTTGGAATTTCTAAAAGCCATCCTACACATGCCAGCATGTAAAACGGACGTTTAACCGAATATGATGATATGCTGATTAGATGACTGATTAAAGATTTCTTCAGTTCGGCATCATTCGTTCATTCAATCATATTTCATTGAATAAGAACGAAATAGTCATTTTATTTTTAAGAAGGTTCAGGAACTTCTGTTATCAATAAGATCGATGGATCGAAGGTGGTGATCCCAAATCTGAAGAGTTTGGCTCTCAGATCAACCATTTAACTGTGATGCACATAAAAAAGTTTTGTTTATTTTTACTTTAAATCACATTAAAATAATTTTTTAAAAGATATTATTCAGGTTTATGATGATGATTGATATCGGCAAAGAAATAACTGGAATGTTATACCGAAAAAAAACAAAAAAAAAAACAATTGTCTAGTGTGAGATTCGAACTCTGACAGATAGCATAAAATATTAGAACACAAGGCTTTACCCACACGACCCTATGATCAAACGAAAATATTTTATCTTTTAAACATACTTGTTGTTTTATCGATTAATAATAAAAAAAATATTAAACTCTAGGAACATTAGTTTCTAATGGTATTTTTACGTATGTTTAATTATGAATAATGAGTTTTAAAAAAGGTTCAAGAATTTGAAAAAAATAATGCTTAGAGTAAATGAATTGTCCTTCTCTATCCATTTCTTCAGGTATTTGTAAAAATGAATAAAGCAGTCCATCAAATGTCGGACATTTATTTTCTTAGATGTCTTGAACGCCAGCAAGACCCCTTTAAAGGCCAACTCTGTCTCACCATGTTAGGGACTGTGGCAACATAGTAGCGTCAAAGCTACCCGGCTAACAGGGTTCGGGTAATAATCCAAAAGGAGTCGACATCCTGATCCATCATCTTCTGGTCGTCTCTGCCTCTGTGTGTGGCAAACAAAGAATTATCAGGTGTTGAACAATAAATCAATGGAGTGACAGTTACAACGTTACTTCTGCACCATTTCTTTCTGTGTTCTGGGTCAAACCTACCCCGACTACGCATGCAACCGCCGAGTCTTGCTTCACTGGGTGTCGCAGGTAAAAACCTGCAATGCTTCAGAGTAACAAATATGTGACGAGAGAAGAGTATGGTGGTTTTAGCAAATATACCTATCTAAGACACAATGCCATCAGGGAAGTCGTTTATGAAAATCAGAAACAATAAAGGGTCTAGGATCGATCCCTGGGGTACACTTGCACTTATGTCATGTTGTTTAGATGAACGGCCTTCGCGGACAACCGTAGTCCTTTTTGGTTAAGAAAGAACTAATTATATCAAATAATCGTCTAATAATACCATATGAACACATTTTCATAATAAGCCCTTTATGCCATAACTTTTCAAAAGCTTTGGATATATAAAGCGCCAGCACCCTTGCTTCTCCTGCCTTGTGGAGGACTTCATGCAGACCAGAGAATCCTGAGGCACGATCTTTGGGAGCTCTCTGCACAAGTCCAACTCACATAACCAACAAACGCCAGCAACAAAGTGTTTTATGATCCGTAGTATTTTCTGTAATTTAGTACAATTGTACCTGCCCGTTTCTCGTAGAACTTGTTAACTGTCTTCCTAGAACACCTGTTGTTAATTCAAGCACTTTTATTCTACTTTCAGAGAGCATCTTTATCAATTATCAGAACCAATAGGAGATGATTTCATAGCTAGAAAAAAAACTCTGATGAATAAGTGATTATTGATTTACCTCAGATAAAAGGAGGCTGCTGAATATGATATATATATATTAAAAGAATAGGTAAAATTTATTCCCCGAACAGAACAGTTTTGCACCACTTTTATGTCCCCTTACAAAGATTAACATCAAGAGATAATGCTATCAAACATTGTGTCTAGAATCATTAATCGAACTTAAATCAAAATCCATTACATTGGTTTGATTCAAGAAAATGTCTAAAATTTAACAGTTAACCTTAAATGGTTTTAAGAAAAAATTAAAATTAAGGGAATTTTGCTTAATTTGTGTGAAAGACTATGAATCAAATTTACTGCAAATCTGAAATATTTGAATTTTCAAATAGGAGTTTGTACCCAAATTATATCGCCTGAAATCTTTTAAAATACTCCAGAGAAACTGAAATTTTGGGAATATTTATTAATTGACGTCTTATACCTATGGTTAAATTTCACAAAAAATCGGAGGTATTTGAATTCTTACGAATAATATCCACATCCTTTTTACCCTGTTTGCATAAAACTATATTAAACTAAATATAGCGAAGTAACTGTGCTCCAAAACTAATAATGATCTGTTAATTAGCTTAAGGATTAATCTTATACATACAAATATAAAAAACATATTCACTATATATATATATATATATATATATATATATATATATATATATATATATATATATGATTGTTTTTATTTATACAGACATGTACAAAACCTGCGACACTGGCATGTCGATGTTATCGATCAACAGCTGTTAGAAACTGAGATCTCATCAGGAAGAGTTAAAATACGATCCTTACCTCAGATCATATTTGGAACGAACCAATTATTATCTGAGGTAGGGATCGTATTGTAACTCTTCTGATGAGATCTCAGTTTCCAACAGCTGGTAACTGATAACTGATAACATCGACATGCCAGTGTCGCAGATTTTGTACATATCTGTATGAATAAAAATAATCATAGATATAAAAGCTCTATTTGATATTGAGCACTATTTATAGGCTCGGTTGAAATTCTTTGGATTCCTATCCTGTGGATGGATGTTTACCTTACCTGCATTATATATATATATATGTATATATATATATATATATATATATATATATATATATATATATATATATATATGATCATGCATTCAAATTTGAACAAGCCAAAATCACAAAATACATCCACAACAAATCTCAGCGAAGATTATTGAAAACTGCTCTCATCACCGTCTCCACCACTATCAAGCAACGAAATGGCTTCTTTAACCTATCACCCTTAATAAGCAAGATCGTCCTTACAGAACAAAGACTCTTGCCTGATCATAGATAACATTTATTTTGTTCTCTAACCTTTATGACACTTTTCCACTTACTCACACCCTTCCTTTTTTTTTTCTCCATGAATCTTCACTTTCTCCTTACTCATTCCGTTTTTTCCCTCACATTTTTAACACTGCAGTCCAACTAAACTTTCTCATGTTCCAAATATTTCAAATATTCCATACTCACCCGTTCAATTACCTCCCTCCTCCACCCCTCCACTCCCTCACTCATTGCTATCATTTTCCAAATATTTCAAATATTTCATACCTTCTCACAACAAATCCTCCCTCTCCCCCTCACCCATTCCCCCTCTCAACTATTTCTCCCATACCCTCACTTCTCCATACCCCCTTCTTAAATTCCCTCATTTTCTCAAAACGCTCTCTAAGACCATAACTTTCGCCCATACACCAAAATCACAGCCCCCCTTCTCTACCCATCCTCCTTTTCGCTGCATACACCCCCCACACACAAACATTCCAACTTACTTTTTCCCCTTCAATCTTGACCGCAGCCATCTGGTCAAACACCTCCCTCTTCCCTCTCCTCCACTCCCTCTCTGCCATCCATTTTATCCCTGCTCATCCCCCCACCTTTTTCTCTCACTACCAGCCACAGTAGTCTTTGCTCACCCCCATCTTTCCACTTCTTCCCCACTCATTTTCTTCAACATTCATTTTTATTCTCCAACAAGTACGGACGTTCACCCAGTAGTGGCCATTATTTTATTTTATTTTTTCCTCCCAATATGTCTACCCTACATGTATTTGTACTTGCATGACATTTTTTTCTCTATATTATCATCCTGATGAAGTCTTATAAATAAAGACGAAACGTTGATGTACACATAAAAAACATCCATTTTTTGGTTTTCCTTTTTCATTTTCCCATATATATATATATATATATATATATATATATATATATATATATATATATATATATATATATATATATATATATATATATATTCGCACATTCCTGACATAGCCAGCTGGTCAATACTCTTACCCTCCAAAAGTTTCAAACCTAACCACAACAAAATCTTCCCTCTCCCCCCCACCCATCTCATCTTTTCAACTACTTCTTTCACACTCTCACCCACCGACCCCGCCTACTTTCAAATTATTTTAATTCCTCTAAATCTTTTTCTAAAACTATGACACAACCTACATACCAAAGACACAGAGTTCCCCCTCCCCTCCCCTCCCCTCCTCTTTCCCCAGCCCCTCAAAATCCATGCTACACCTCACCACGACAAATACCTCAGCACCCCTCCCATCTCTCCCACCCTAAAACAAATTCACTAACACTCCCACCCCTCCCCTTTTTCACTCACAGCCATCCACATTCATTTCACTCTCTGCCACTGACTTCTCTCAGCCCGGACCTTGGTCCAGCGCTGTCAGCAGCCACGGCTACTACTTTTTCTCATCGACCCATCATGTCAACCCAATATTTCGATGTACTTGCTTGACATTTTTCTTAAAATTATCATCCTGAGGAAATCTTACAAATAAAGACGAACCGTTGATGAATATATAAAGCAAAAAAAAAGAAAAAAATATCTTTTGGTTTTTCCTCTTTAATTTCCCATATATATATATATATATATATATATATATATATATATATATATATATATATATATATTCATATATGTGAGTATTTTATTTTTATTTCAGTTTTAAAAAGTTGTTCTTGGTTTTATTTTCACAGTTTCTGGCAAGAAAGTGTTAGCGTTAATTATGCATTGCGGCCATGCTAAGTGCTGTGGTGTAGAACTGCTATCATAACTGAACCATTAAATGATGGTAGATCGGAAGCGGCATGTGTTGGCTAATGCAAATACACACAACTCTATCTGAAGCCATTTTTACCTTGATGATTTTAAGTAACTTTATTGATTGATTTTTATCTTAATGTTATTTTCGAACTTTACTTTCAAATATAATGTCAATGAAAATGACTGTTTATTTCCCATGTCCTACTTGTATGAACACAAGAAAACTATTAATAAAAAAAATAACCCTAACCCTAACCCTAACCTAACCCGTGGTACTAAGGACCTAAAGTGCTAAGTAACATTCAGTTCTAGGTGCAGTCTTCTGATGGTTAGAAGGTTCAATCCTCAGTGCGGGCGATACTAGGAATTGCGAATTGTCATGGCTGATGGAACGAAAGCATGTTTACCCCGTTCCATTCGAAATTTCGTGCAGATTCCTGAGTTGGACAGAAAGATTCCTGAGTACGACAAGATACACCTGAAGAAGGTCGGAAGTTACATCGGCCGAAACGTTGGGAGAATAATACTCAAGGTGAGTATAGTTGTCCAAATAATCCAAATTATTCAAAAAAAATTCAGAAACAAAAAAAAAATGAGTTGCATATTTTGGTACAAAATCGGCTCCAAATTCTAAATGAATTGAAACAAAAAATTACAGCCAATGAGAAGAGTTAAAAATATCTTCACTAAAAGAAATAAAAGGATCTGTTAAAAATTTGGTGCTACCACGCTGGAATAGAAAGAAAGAACACAAATTATTAGCATTCCGGTATAGTCCAGTCCTGTATCAACAAATTCTCACCGCAGAGAAATATGACATATCGGAAACTCTCCACGTCAAATAAACAGTACTTGAAACAAGTCGTGGGAGAGAAAAACTCACACATACACATTCATGTTCAAAGACATACAAAACGCTTCTTGGCCTTTTGGCCAAGATCAAAGTGTAGTATCTGTTCTGATGGATACTACACCCTATAGACCGGTATCATCTTGGCCTTCGGGTCTTGATTCCGCCAGTTTGTAGGTTTGTCCTGTGCAGTTCACCCTCCCAGGCTTTGCCGCCCCTCTTTGGGGTGGAGTAAGTTTATCGCTTACTGCCTGAGGCGCTCCTACCGGGGAATGCCGACAGGGCTGCCCATGCATTTTTTGTAGGCGAGAGTGCTCACTTTCTCAGACGCTGGCTTTTCAAATCCCACTTTCCCGACCTTGTGTCACATCTTACCTTGTCGGAGGAAGATAAATAAAACGGCTATTATCAGACGTATCAGGAAGAAATATGTTCCATATTTGTAATTGGTAAAGCAAGTTGAACACAGGTAGGCAGACGGTAAATGTCGAGATGGTAGATATTTATGAAGATAATGATTAAACTGTTCAGAAAATTTAAAAAATAAAATCTAGTTCGGTGCATTAACACAGAAAAAAATATTTTTTCTGTGTTAATGCACCGAACTAGATTTTTAAAAATTATTGTTTTATCATTTCGTTTTTAAATATTTTCGTGTGATTCAATTTTATGCATCAGAAGTTGAAATACAGAAAAGCTTAGCTGAACAAAAATGTTTTTATTATTTATGCACGTTTGTTCATTGTTACTATTCATCATATAAATACCTTATTACACACACACACACACACACACACACACACACACACACACACACACATACACACACACACACACCCACACACACACCCATATATATAAGTTTGAATTACCTACTAGACACTATCCTCGAGTGTCTTCGGTCTCACTGCACAAGGGTTTGTCAGGACAACCTTCCACACCTCCCTAACGCATTTGACTTACTCCCAGTACTTACCTCCTAGTCTTTCCCACCTTACATCTTCTCTCCACCTTCTGCTGCCCTTACATAGTTCATTCCTCCTACATGCATTTTCCACTCCCCCTAGCTTTATACCATTAACCTTCACTGGATTACCTTACATGCTTTACTGTATAGAAAGCTTCGTTTCTGTTCAATATAGTTTATGTACAATGAACAATGATGGTCGCCTTAATCGACTGAAATATCTTGGTTTTGCTTTAGTGATGTGTTTGTGTCCGTATTTTCACTAGTCTGTTAACATGCTTATCCACTATTCCATTTGTTAATATTCCATATATATATATATATATATATATATATATATATATATATATATATATATATATATATATATATATATATATATAAACTTTCAATGAATTAAAACATTACAATTGTTCCAAGAATTAGAACATCTAGTCCAGTATGGCATACGATCGTTTCCAAAAAATTTTGGTAATACTTTATTTTATATTATTTTATAAATTAATGAAGCTAATCCAAAACGTCTCTTCATCAGCGCCTTTAGAACACGTCTTACAGAAAGTCAGAGAAAAATGAAAAAGCTTGTTGTAGAGAAAAATCTACTGAGAGAAAGAGTCACCGGTCGATATGTTAGTAGTATAGGGGGAGGGGGAAAGAACACAATGGTACCTAGAAAGCAAAACACTGGTACATACAGATGAAATAATTCAATATTTTCCGTAGATTTACAATTGAAAAAATTAAAAAAGGCCTTATAAAGCAAAACACTCTGTGTTATTTAATAACATTTGCCTGAATATATATATATATATATATATATATATATATATATATATATATATATATATATATATATATATATATATATATATATATATATATATATATATATTAGGGTGATTCATAAGTCACTTAGCTATTTATATTTTAAATCTTAAAGTTAAAAAATACGGTATTACAAAACAGAAAGTTTATTCAACAAATTCATTTATGGGAGTTTAAAATTACTGCAAATTTTCAAAATTTCCACCTTCGTTCTGCATGCATCGCTCCATTTTTTTTGCAAGGAATTTACGACTCTTTGTAGCATATTTGATTGATTATTAAATAAGTATATATAGAATCAAATATATAAACGAACAAATTTAAAATAACAAATAGCAGTAATTAGAGAGTAAGATAACAATTATCAAAAGTTGATAGCATGTTTGTGCTTCATATGGTAATCATTTTAAATAGCTAAGTGAAGTGACTTATGAATCACCCAGTATATATATATATATATATATATATATATATTCATGCAAATTTTATTAAATAACACAGAGTTTTTTTTTGAATAGGCCTTTTTTAATTTTGTCAATTTTACAAATAGTCCATTTAGTATTTCGGTCAAATTAGTGTATAAGTTCTGTGAGTTTCTGGTTCCATATTTTCTTCTTTTGTCGTGAGTAATTTCGATCTGAAACATCAAATCATCATCAGGCGGGATTAGTTTTGTGTGTTTATATTTATTGTTTTTTTACGGTTTAGTTTAAACGGCTAGTATTTACAACTTTAAAACGAGTGTCTGTGATTACGTGAAATGCGCATACAGAATTCAAAATGAAATTCTCTACCCTCTTACATGCTTATCCATTATTCCATGTATTAACTATTGAATTTCATGTTTTAAACTTCGCCATCAATGAATGCAAAAGTGTTTTCCACCTTTCATAACTATATTAACTTCAAAACGAGTGATGCTTATTTAATTCTGTGATACAACATAAGATTTTGAAATACCGTATATATAGTAATCTGCAAATAGTTGCCATGAAACCATACTCACAGGCATTACCTCCTTTTTTATTGGGGATCTTTCCAGGTATTACCTCCTCTATTTTTTGTGGGGTAGTGTAGTATCTGTTCTGTTATCATGATACAATCCTTCCATGCATTACTTCCTTCTTTGGTGGGGTGGGTGCGATAGTGCAGTATATGTTCGTTCATCATGTTACCATCTCCCTAGGCATTACCACCTCTCTTTTTGGGGAGGTGCGAGTGAATCTTCTGATTCTTCACCTCGTCATTTGGAGGTAGTGTAGTATATTTTCATCCTTCATTCTACATTTCTCCCCGGCATTACCCCCTCTCTTAGTGGGGGGGGGACAGTATAATACATGTTTGTTCCTCATGGTACCATCCTCCAAGGATTACTTTCTCCGTTTTTAATTGGGGGGGGGGGTAGTGTTGTATTTGTTCTGTTGTCATGATATCATTAGGCCTTGATTCTTCCTTTTCGATTGTGACAGTTCGTCATGGTACCATCCTCTCATGTCATTTCCTCCTCCTTTGGGGGTCAGTTTAGTATATGTTCATTCACCATGATCACAAAAGTATGCGCTCAGAAGGATTATATATTTGTCTAGTATTTATATACTTTATTAACTAAATGCTGAAAAATAAAGTAAATTAGTCTGTGATGTATGTTGATTCAGAAATATTAATAATTAAATATTGTTTATAGATTAAAACATTAAAAATTCAATGTTGTTTATAGATTAAAAAAAAATTAATACTTTAATATTATTTATAGATTACAAAAATATTAATAATTTAATGTTGTTTATAGATTTTAAAAATATCAATAATTTAATATTGTTTATAGATTAAAACATTAAAAAATTAATATTGTTTATAGATTAAACAAAATATTAATAATTTAATATTATTTTTAGATTTTAAAAAATATTAATAGTTTAATTTGTTTATAGATTAAAAAAATATTAATAATTTAATATTATTTATAGATTAAAAAATATTAGTAATTTTATATTGTTTATACATTAAAACATAAAAAAATTAATTTTGTTTATAGATTTAAAAAAAAATTAATATTATTTATAGATTAAAAAATCTTAATAATTTAATATCATTTATAGAATAAAACAATATAAATAATTTAATATTGCTTGTAGATTAAAACATTAAAAATTTAATGTTGTTTATAGATTAAAAAATATTAATAACTTAATATTGGGTATAGATTAAACAAAATAATGATTTAATATTGTTTATAAATTGAAAAATTACAAATTTAATGTTGTTTATAGATTAAAAAATATTAATAATTTAATATTGTTTATAGATCATGAAAATATTAAAAATCTAATATTGTTTATAGATTAAAAAAATAAAACTTAATTATTGTTTATAGATTAAACAAATATTAATATTTTAAATTATTGTTTATAGATTAAAAAAATTAATATTTTAATGTTGTTTATAGATTAAAACATAAAAAATTAAATATTGTTTATAGATTAAAAATATGACTAATGTAATATTGTCCATAGATTAAAATATTAAAAATTTTATATTGTTTATAAATTTAAAAAATATTAATAATTTAATATTGTTTATAGATTTCAACATTAAAAATTTGATGTTGTTTAGAAATTATTGATATCATTAATTTAATATTGTTTATAGATTAAAAAATATTAGTAATTTAATATTGGTTACAGATTAAAAAATATTAATGATTTAATGTTGTTTATAGATTAAAACATTACAAAATTTAATATTGTTTATAGGTTAAAAAATATCAATGATTTAATATTGTTTATAGATTATCAAAATGTTGATAATTTAATATTGTTTATAGATTTAAAAAAAATATTAATAGTTTAATATTAATTATAGATCAAAACATTAAAAATTTAATATTGATTATAGATTTTCAAAAATATTAAAAATTTAATGTTATTTATAGATTACAAAAATAATGATGATTTGATATTATTTATGGATTAAAAAATATTAATAGTTAATTTTGTTTATAGATTAAAACATTAAATATTTGAAATTGTTTATAGATTAAAAAATATTAATAATTAAATATTGTTTATAGATTCAGAAACAATTGATAATTTCATATTGTTTATAGATTTAAATTTTTTTAATAATATAATGTTGTGTATAGATTAAAAAATGTTAATAATTTACTATTGTTTACAGATTAAAACATAAAATTTTAAAAATTGTTTATAGATTAAAAATTATTAATGATTTAATATTGTTTATAGATTAAAACATTACAAATGTAAAATTGTTTATAGATTAAAAAATATACATAATTTAATATTGTTTATAGATTTAAAAAAAATAATAATTTAATGTTGTTCATAGATTAAAAAAATATTAATAATTTAATATTGTTTATAGATTAAATAAAAATTATATGTTGTTTATAGATTAAACAACATTAATAATTTTATTTTGTTTATAGATAAAAACATTAAACATTTAATATTGTTTATATATTAAAACATTAAACATTTAATATTGTTTATAGATTAAAAATATGAATAATGTAATATTGTTTATCAATTAAAAATAATAATGATTTATATTGTTTATAGATTATAAAAATCATAATAATTTAACATTGTTCCTAGATAAAAAATAAACTTAATATTGTTCACAGATTAAAGAAATATCAATAATTCAATATTGTCTATAGATGATAAGAATATTAATCATTTAATATTGTTTATAGTTTTAAAAAATTAAACTGTAATATAGTTTATAGATTAAAACATATTAATAATTAAATAGTGTTTATAGATTAAAACATTAAAACATTAAAAATTGGATATTGTTTATTGATTAAATATGTTAATAATGTAATATTGTTCATAGATCTAAACATTAAATATTTAACATTGGTTATAGATTAAATAAATATCTATAATTTAATATTGTTCACAGATTAAAACATTAACAATATTGTTTATAGATTTTAAAAAATTAATAATTTAATATTGTCTATAGATTAAACATGGAAAAATTAATCTTGTTTATTGATTTAAAAAATATTAATAATTTAATATTGTGTATAGATTAAAAGATTACAAATTTAATGTTTTTATAGATTAAAAAATGATAATAATTTGATATTGATTATAGATTATACAAATGTAGATAATTTGATATAATTTAAAGATTAAAAAAATATTTATGATTAAAAAAAATTAATAATTTAATATAATTAATAGATTACTAAAATGTTAATAATTTGATGTTGTTTATGGATTGAAAAATAATAATAATTCATATTGTTTATAGATTAAAACATTAACAATTTAAAATTGTTTAAAGATTAAAAAATAATAATGATAAAATATTGTTCATAGATTAAAAAATATTAATAATTTAATATTGTTTATAGATTTAAAAAATCATAACATAATATTGTTTATAGATCAAAAAATATTAATTACTTAATATTGTTTACAGATTAAAACATTAAAATTTTAAAATTGTTTATAAATAAAAAAATATTTATGATTTGATATTGTTCATAGATCAAAACATAAATTTTTTATAATTGTTTATAGATTAAAAAATATTTATAATTTAATATTGTTTATAGATGAAAAAATATCAATAATTTAATATTGTTTATAGATTAAAAAATATTAATAATTTGATATTGTTTATAGATTAGAAATATATATATTGTTTATAGATTAAATTGATATTAATAATTTAACATTGTTTATAGATTAAAACATTCACAATTAAATATTGTTTATAGAGTCAAAAATATTAATAATTTTACATTGGTTATCAGTTAAAAACCATTAATAATTTTATATTGTTTATAGATTAAAACATCAAACATTTAACATGGTTCATAGATTAAAAATATTAATAATTTAATATTGTTTATAGATTAAAACATTAAAAATTTAACATTGTTTAAAGACTAAAAAAGATTAATAATTATATGGTGTTTATAGATTTAAAACATTAAAAAATTAATATTGTATATAGATTAAAAATATTAATCATGTGATGTTGGTCGAAGATTAAAACATTAAATTTATTAATAATTTAACAATGTTTATAGATTAAAACAATAAAAAAATTAATATTGTTTATAGATTAAAAAATATTAATCATTTACATTTGTTTATAGATGAAAACATAAAATAATCTAACACGGTTTATAGTTTTAAATAATTATGATTTAATATTGTTTGTTGATTTAAAACATATTAATAATTTAGTATTATTTATAGATCAAAACATTAAAAATTTAATATCTTTCATAAATTATTAATATTAATGATTTAATATTGTTTATAGATTAAAACATTAAACATTTAACATAGTTTTTAGATAAAAATATTAATAATTCATTATCGTTCATAGATTAAAACATTAACAATCTAACATTGTTTATAGATTAAAAAATATTTATGATTTAATATTGTTCACAGATTAAAACATTAACAATTTAATGCTGTTTATAGATTAAAAATATAATTAATTTAATATTGTCTATAAAGTACACATGCTAAATTTACTATTGTTTATAGATGTAAAAATATTAATAATTAAATATTGTTTATAGATAAAAACATTACAAATTTAATCTTGTTTATAGGTTAAAAAATATTAATAATCTATATTGTTTAGAGATAAAAAAATATTAATAATTTAATATTGTTTATCGATTAAATAAAATTATATATTGGTTATAAACTAAACAAATATTAATAATTTCATATTTTTAATAGATGAAAACATTACAAATTTGATATTGTTCATAGACTAAATAATAATTATTTGATATTGTTTGTAGATTTTATAAGTCTTAATAATTTGATATTGTTTATTAATTTTAAAAAACTTATATGTTGTTTATAAATTAAAAAAATATTAATAATATAATATTTTTATGGATTAAAACATAAAAAATTTATATTGTTTATAGATTAAAATATATTAATAATATAAAATATTATGTCATTAATATTTTTAAATCTATAAACAACATAATATTTTTAATGTTTTGATCTATTAACAATATTACATCATTAATATTTTAGAATTAAATAATATCAATGATTTTATATTGTTAATTAAATAATCATTAAAAATTTTATATTGTTAATTAATTTAAAATATTCATAATTTAATATCATTTATAGATCATAAAAATAATGATAATTAAATTATGTTTATAGATGTAAAAAAAGCAAAAATGTAATGTTTTTTAAAAATTTAATTATTAAAATGATAATAATTTTATATAGTCTTATAGATCAAAAAAACACTTTAATTTCGTTTATTGATTACAAAATTATTAATAATTTAATCTTGTTAATAAAAACATTACAAATTTAATATTGTTTATAAATTATTAATATTAATAATTTAATATTTTTTATCGATTGAAACATGAAAAAAGTAATATAGTTCATAGATAAATAAAATATTAATAATTGAATATTGTTAATAGATTAAAACATGAAAAATTTAGTATACTTTATAGATTAAAAAAATTCTAACAACTTAACATTGTTCATAGATTAAACATTAACAATTTAATATTGTTTATAGATTTAAAAATATTAATAAGTTAACATTGTTTATAGATGAAAAATTTAAAATTACCCATAGATTAAAAAATATTTATGATTAAATATTGTTTATAGATTGAAAGATTACAAATTTAACATTGTCTATAGATTAATAAATATTAATAATTTAATATCGGTTATAGATTAAAATATATTAATAATTTTATGTTTGTTTATAGATTAAAACATAAAATATTTAATATTGATACATTATATTAATAATTTAATATTGTTTATAAATTAAAAAATAAAAATGTAATATCTTTCATAGATTTATAAAAATATTAATAATTTAATATTGTTCATAGATTATATAAATATTAAAAATTTAATATTGTTAATAGATAAAAACAATATTAATGATACAATATTGTTTATGGATTAAAACATTAAACATTTAATATTATTTATAGATTAAAAATATTACTAATTTAATATCGTTTATAGATCTAAAAAATATTAATAATTTAATCTTATTTATAGGTTATAAAAATAATAATAATTAAATGTTGTTTATAGATTAAAAAATAAATATTTTAATATTGAGTATAGATAAAAACATATTAATAATTTAATATTGTTTATAGATTAAACAATATTAATTAATTAATATTGTTCCCATTAAAAATTAAATATTGTTTATAGATTTTAAAATATTAGTAATTTAATGTTGTTTATAGATTAAACATGGAAAACTTAGTATGGTTTGTAGATTAACAAATATTAATAATTTATTATTGTTTATAGATTAAAAAATATAACTAATTTAATATTTTTTATAGGTTACAACATTAAAAATTCATAATTGTTGAGGGAATTAAAAAAATAAACAATTTCACATCGGTTGTAGATTAACAAAATATGGATAATTTTGCGTTGTTCATTTATAAAAAACAGAAAACATTTAATATTGTTTATAGATTAAAAACAATAGTAATTTAATATTGTTCATAGATAATAAAATTAATAACAATTTAATATTGTTCATAGATGAAAAAAATAAAAATATAATATTGTTTATAGATTAAAAAATATTAATAATTTAATATTGTTTATAGATTAAAACATATTAATAATTTAACGTTGTTTGTATATTAAAACATTAAAAATGTAATGTTGTTCATACATAAAAATATTAATAATTTATCATTGTTTATAAATTTAAACCGTCAAAATTTAATATTGTTTATTTTATAAAAAAATACTAATAATAAAATATTGTTTATAGATAGATAGATAGATAAAAATAATAATAATTTAACCTGTTTATAGATAAAAAAAAACTGTTATAATGTTTATAGATTTAAAAATATTAATAATTTAGTATTGTTTATAGATTACAAAATATTAATAATTTAATATTGTTAATAGATTAAAACATATCACTAATTTAATGTTGTTTGTAGATTTAAACATTAAAAAGTTAATATTGTTTATAGATAAAAACATTAATCATGTAATATTGTTCTAAAACATTAAAAATTTAATATTGGTTATAAATTAAAAAAATATTTAAAATTTAATGTTGTTTATACATTAAAACATTAAAAATTGAAGATTGTTTATAAATTATTAATAATTATGATTTAATATGGTTAATAGATTAAAACATTAAAAATTTAATATTGTGTATAGATTATAAAAATAGTAGTAATTTAATATTGTTTATAGACTGAAATATTAATAATTTAATGTTGTTTATAGATTTAAAAAAATGAATAATTTAATATAGTTAATAGATTAAAACATTAAAAATGTAACATTGTTTATATCTTAAAAAATATTAATAATTTAATAGTGGTTATGGACTTAAAAATATTAAGGATTTAATGTTGTTTATAGATTAAAAAAATTACTAATCTTATATTGTTTATTGATTCGAACATTAAACATTTTATATTGTTTATAGATTAAAATATGAATAATTTTATGTTGTTTATAGATTAAAAATATTAATAATTTCATATTGTTTATAGATGAAACATCGAAGATTTAATATTGTTTGTAGATTTAAAAAATATTTATAATTTAATATTGTTTATAGATTAAAAGATTACAAATTTAATGTTGTTTATAGATTACAAAATATAAATAATTTAATATTTTTCATACATTACAACATTAAAAATTTGATATTAAATAATATTAATGATTTAATATCGGTTATAGATTAAAAATATTAATAATTTTATATTGTTCATAGATCAAAATATAAAATATTTAAAATTGTTCATAGATGAAAAACATTAATAATTTAAGATTGTTTATAGATAAAACAAACTTAAATATTGTTTAGAGATTACAAAATATTAATAACGTAAAATTGTTCATAGATTAAAACATTTAAAATTTAATGTTGTTTATTAATAAAACAAATATTAAAAATTTAATATTGTTCATAGATTAAAACATTACAAATTTGATATTTTTAATAAATTATTAATATTAATTATTTGATATTGGTTATAGATTAAAACATGAAAAAATTCATATTGTTTATAGATAGAAAATCTTATTAATTAGATATTAGGTATAGATTAAAACATTACGAATTTCATGTTGTTTATAGATAAAAATATTAATAATTTAATCTTGTTTATGGATTAAAAAATATTAATAATTTCATATTGTTTATAGATTAAACATGGAAGTTTTAATTTTGTAGATTAAAAAATATTAATAGTTAAATATTGTGTATAGATTAAAAGATTACAAATTTAATATTGTTTAAAGATAAAACAATATAAATAGTTAGATGTGGTTTATAGATTAAAAACGTATTAATACTTTAATATTGTTAATACATTAAAAATATTAATAATTTAATGTAGTTTAGAGATTAAAACATTAAACATTTAATATTGGTTAAAGATTTAAAAAATATTAATAATTTAATATTGTTTATGGATTACAAATTAAACATTTGATATTGTTTATTGATTAAAAAATATTAATAATCAAATATTGGTTATAGATTTAAAAAATATTAATGATTTAATGTTGTTTATAGATTAAAAAATGTAAATAATTGAATTTTGTAAATAGAGTAAAATATTAGAAATTTAATATTGTTTATAAATTAAAAAATATTGATAATTTTATATTGTTTATAGATTAAACATGGAAAATTTAATATTGTTTATAGATTTTAAAATCATAACAATTTAATGTTCTTCATAGATAAAAAATAAAAATATTATAATGATTATAGATTAAAAAAATATTAATAATCTGATATTGTTTATAGATGATAAAATATTAATAATTTAATATTGTTTATAGATTAAAAATATAACTTTAATATTGTTTGTAAATTAGAAAATATTAATAATTTAATATTGTTTATAGATTAAAATATGTTAATAATTTAACGTGGTTTGTAGATTAAAACAATAGAAATTTAATATTGTTTATAGATAAAAAAACATTAATAATTAAACATTTTTTTAAAATAAAACCATTAAAAATGTAATATTGTTTATATAATGAAAAATATTGATCATTAAATATTGTTTAGAGATCATAAAATAATAATAATTTAACATTGTTTATAGATTTTAAAAATGTTATAATGTTTATAGATTACAAAAATATTGATAATTTAACATTGTTAATAGATTAAAACATATTAATAATTTAATGTTGTTTCTAGATTTAAACATTAACAATTAAATATAGTTTTTAGATTACAACATTAATCATGTAATATTGTTCATAGATTAAAACATAAAAAGTTTAATGTTGTTTATAAATAAAAAACATATACAAATTTAATGTTGTTTATAGATTAAAACATTACAAATTTAATATTGTTTATAAATTATTAATATTTATGATTTAATATTGTTTATAGATTAAAACATTAAAAATTTGATATTGTTTATAGATTAAAAAATATTAATTATTTTATATTGTTAATAGATTAAAACATTAAAAATGTAACATTGTTTATATCTTAAAAATTATTAATAATTTAATAGTGGTTATGGACTAAAAATATTTAGGATTTAATGTTGTTTAGAGATTAAAACAATTACTAATTTAATATAGTTTATTGAACATTAAACATTTTATATTGTTCATAGATAAAAAAAATATGAATAATTTTATGGGGTTTATAGATTAAAAAATATAAATAATTTCATATTGTTTATAGATTAAAAGATAACAAATTTAATATTGTTTCTAGATTAAAAAATATGAATAATTTAATATATTTCATGCATTAAAACATTCGAAATTTAATATTGTTTATAGATTAAATAATATCAATGATCTAATATCGGTTATAGATGAAAAAATATTAATAATTTTATATTGTTCATAGATTAAAACATAAAATATTTAATATTATTTATAGATGAAAAACATTAATTAAAAAACAACTTTAGTATTGTATAGAGATTACAAAAATATTAATAATTTTATATTGTTCGTAGATTAAAACATATTAACAACTTAATGTTTTTTGTAAATAAAAAAAAGTTGATGTTGTTTATGAATAAAACAAATATTAAAAATGTAATATTGTTCATAGATTAAAACATTAAAAATTTAATATTTTTCATAAATTATTAATATTAATAATTTGATATTGTTTATAGATTAAAACATAAAAAAATGTGATATTGTTTTTAGATAAAAAATATTTATAATTAAACATAGTAAATAGATTAAAAACTATTAAAATGTAATGTTGTTAATAGATAAAAAATATTTATAATTTAATATTAGTTATAGATTAAAACATTATTAATTACATGTTTTTTATAGATAAAAAATATTAATAATTTAATATTGTTTATAGATTAAAAAATATTAATAATTTCATATTGTTTATTGATTAAACATGGAAAAGTTAATTTTGTAGATTAAAAAAATATTAATGATTTAATATTGTTTATAGATTTAAATATTACAAATTTAACATTGTTTATAGATTAAAAATATAAAAAATTAGATGTTGTTTATAGATTAAAAACATATTAATACTTTAATATTGTTTATACATGAGAAATATTTATAATTTAATGTTGTTTGTAGATTAAAACATTAAACATTTAATATTGTTTAAAGATAAAACATATTAATAATTTAATATTGTTTATGGATTAAAACATTAAACATTTATTGTTGTTTATAGATTAAAAAATATTAATAATAAAATATTGGTTATAGATTAAAAAATATTAAGTATTTAATGTTGTTTATACATTAAAAAATGGTTAATAATTGAATATTGTTAAAAGATCAAAATATTTAAAATTAAATAGTGTGTATAGATTACAAATATTAATGATATAATATTGTTTATAGATTAAACATGAAAAATGTAATATTGTTTATAGATTAAAAATATTAATGATATAAAATTTTTTATCGATTAAACATGAAAAATGTAATATTGTTTATAGATTAAAAATATTAATGATATAATATTGTTTATCGATTAAACATGAAAAATGTAATATTGTTTATAGATTTAAAATATTAATGGTGTAATTATGTTTTATATATTAAAAGTTTACAAATTTAATATTGTTCATAGATTAAAAATATTAAACATTTTATATTGTTCATAGATTAAAAAATATGATTCATTTTTTATAGATGAAAACATTAAAAATCTAACATTGTTTATATTTAAAAATAATTATAATTTAATATTGTTTATGTATTTAAAAAAATATAAATAATTTCGTTTTATAGATCAAAACATTAAAAATTTAAGATTTTTTATAATTTATTAATATAAATAATTTAATATTGTTTATAGATAATAACATTAAACAGTTAACATAGTTTATTGATAAAAATATTAATAATTTGATATTGTTCATAGGTTAAAACATTAAAAATTTAATGTTGTTTATTGATTAAAAAATGATAATAATTTAATATTGTCTATAAATTAAACATGGAAAATTTACTATTATAGATTGATTTAAAAATATTAATAATTAAATATTGTTTATGGATTAAAAGATTACAAATTTAATATTGTTTATAGAAAAAATATTAATAATTAAATGATAAGATCATAAAAATTATAATAATTTCCTATTGTTTATAGATTAAAGAATAAAAATGTAATATTGTTTAAAGATTTAAATAATATTAAAAATTTAATATTGTTTATTGATCATAAATATATTAATAATTAAATATTGTAAATAGGTTTAAAAATATATTTATGATTTAATGTTGTTCATTGATCAAAACATTAACAATGTAATGTTGTTTATAGATTTAAAAAAGATTACAACTTTAATATTTCTATGGATTAAATAATATTAATAATTTAATATTGTTTATAAATGAAACATTGGAAATTAAATATTGTTCATGGATTAAAAAATATAAATAATTCAATATTGTTAATAGATTAAAACATTAAAATTTTTATATCGTTTATAGATTAAAAAATATTAATGATCAAATATTGTTTATAGATTAAAAAATCATTAATAATTTAATATTGTTTATAGATTAAAAGATTAAAATTTTATTCTGTTTTTCATTAAAAAATATTAATAATAAAATTTAAGATTTTTTATAATTTATTAATATAAATAATTTAATATTGTTTATAGATTATAACATTAAACAGTTAACATAGTTTATTGATAAAAATATTAACAATTTAATGTTGTTTATTGATTAAAAAATGATAATAATTTAATATTGTCTATAAATTAAACATGGAAAATTTACTATTGTATATAGATTTAAAAATACTAATAATTAAATATTGTTTATGGATTAAAAGATTACAAATTTAATATTGTTTATAGAAAAAATATTAATAATTAAATGATGTTTATAGATCATGAAAATAATAATAATTTAATATTGTTCATAGATTAAAAAATAAAAATGTAATATTGTTTAAAGATTTAAATAATATTAACAATTTAATATTGTTTATTGATCATAAAAATATAAATAATTTAATATTGTAAATAGATTCAAAATATATTAATGATTTAATATTATTCATTAGTAAAAACATTAACAATTTAATGTTGTTTATAGATTAAAAAATTAAATTAAAAGATTACAATCTTAATATTTTTATGGATTAAATAATATTAATAATTTAATATTGTTTATAAATGAAACATTGGAAATTGAATATTGTTCATGGATTAAAAAATATTAATAATTCAATATTGTTAATAGATTAAAACATTACAGATTTTATATCGTTTATAAATTTAAAAATATTAATGATCAAATATTGTTTATAGATTAAAAAAATATTAATAATTTAATATTGTTTATAGATTTAAATAATATCAATTATTTAATATTGTTTATAGATTAAAAGATTAAAAATGTTATTCTGTTTTTCATTAATAAATATTAATAATTAAATTTGTTTTATAGATTTAAACATTGAAACTTTAATATTGTTTATAGATTAAAAATATTAAAATTAAATAACTTTCATAGATTCAAAAAAACATATTAATGATTTAATATTGTTTATAGATTTAAAAATATTCATAATTTAATATTGTTCATAGATTATAAAAATAATAATAATTTAACATTGTTCATAGATTATAACAATATT
The DNA here is from genome assembly GCA_963556195.1 of Sepiola atlantica. Classification (NCBI taxonomy): domain Eukaryota; kingdom Metazoa; phylum Mollusca; class Cephalopoda; order Sepiida; family Sepiolidae; genus Sepiola; species Sepiola atlantica. The sequence continues at coordinate 41,214,775 of OY744527.1, read as the reverse complement.
AATAATTTAATATTGTTTATAGATTAAAAAATTGAACTTTAATATTATTTATAGATTAAAAAATATTAATAATTTGATATTGTTTATAGATTAAAAAATATAGATAATTTGGTATTGTTTATTGTTTAGCACATTTATAGATTAAAACTATTAATAATTTAATATTGTTTATAGATTACAAAAATATTAGTAATTTGATATTGTTTATAGACTGAAACATTAAAAATTACAAATTGTAAACATATGAAACAATATTAATAATTTATTATTGTTTATATATTAAAAAAATATTAAAAATTTAATATTGTTTATAGATTAAAAAATGTTAATAATTTAATATAATTTATAGATAATAAAATATTAATAAGTTAATATAGTCGATAGATTAAAAACATATGAATAATTTAAAATTGTTAATAGGTTAAAAATGTTAATAATTTGATGTTGTTTATAGATTAAAACATTTAAATCGGAAATTGTTCATAGATTGAAACCTATTAAAAATTCAATGTTGTTTATAGATTTCAATAGATTTAATATTGTTTGTAGATTAAAATATTACCAATTAAACTTGTTGATAGATTAAAAATATTAATAATTTAATGTGCTTTATAGATTAAAAAAATATATTAATTACTTAATATTGTTTATATATTTAAAAATTAAACATTTGATATTGTTTATGGATTAAAAAAATTAATGATTTCATATGGGTTATAGATTAAAAACTATTAATAATTTAACATTGTTTATAGATTAAAACATTAAACATTTAACATTGTTTATCTATTAAAAATATTAATAATTTCACATTGTTTAGAGATTAAATCAGTATAAATTTGACATTGTTTTTAGATTAAAAAATAAGTAACATTTTATGTTGTTTATAGATTATAGAAATAATAATAATTTTACATTCTACATAGATTATAAAAATAACAATTTAATATTGTTAATAGATTAACAAAATATAAATAATTTAACATTGTTTATAGATTATAATAATATTAATAATTTAATATTGTTTATAGATAAAAAATAAAACTTAAATATTGTTAACAAATTAAAAAAATATTAATAATTAAATATTGCTTATAGATTAAAACCTATTGATTATTTGGTATTGTTTATAGCTTAAAACATAAAAAAATGAATTTATTTATAGATTAAAAAATGTTAATCATTAATTATTGTTTATAGATTTAAAGAATATTAATAATTATATTTTTATAACTTTAAAAAATATGAATAATTTAATATTGTTTATAGATTAAAAATATGTTAAAAATTCGATATTGTTCAGAGATTAAAAAAATATTAATAGTTTAATATTTTTTATAGATTAACACATTTAAAATTTAAAATTTTTTATAGATCAAAAATATAATAATTGAATATTGTTTATAGATAAAAGAAATATTAATAATTTTATATTGTTCATAGATTATAAAAATATTAATAATTTAATATTGTTTATAGTTTAAAAAATAAAACATTAATCTTGTACATAGATTTAAAAATATTAATAATTAAATATTTTTTACCGATAAAAATATATTGATAATTTTTTATTGTTTATAGATTTTTTTAAATATTGATAATTTAATATTGTTTATAGATAAAAAATAATAATAATTTAATATTGTTTATAGATTAAAACATTAAAAATTTTAAATTATTTATACATTAAAAAATATTAATAATTTCATATTGGATATAGATTTTAAAAATAATAATGATTTAATATTGTTTATAGATTTAAAAATATTTATGAGTTAATATTGTTTATAGATTTAAACATTAAAAAGTTAACATTGTTTATAGATTAAAAATATCAATAATTTAATATTGCTTATAGATTATAAAAATATTAATAATTTAATATTGTTTACAGGTTAAAAAATTAAAAATTTAATATTGTGTGTAGATTAAAAAATATTAATAATTTAATATCATTGATAGATTAGAAAAATATTAATAATTAAATATTGTTTATAGATTTAAAAAATATTAAAATTTAATTTTGTTTATAGATTTAAACATTAAAAATTTAATATTGTTCATAGATTAAAAATATATTAATAATTTAATATTATTTATGGATTAAAAACATAAATAATTTAATATTGTTTGTAGATAAAAAATATAAATAATTTCATATTGTTTATAGATTAAAACATTACAAATTTTAAATTGTTTTAGATTACAAACATATTAATAATTTAATATTTTTCATAGATTACAAAAATATTAATAATTTAACATTGTTTATACATTAAAAAACTATTAATAATTTAATATTGTTCATTGATTAATAAAATATTAATAATTAAACATTTTTCATGAATATAAAAATAATAATAATTTAATATTATTTGTTGATTAAAACATTAAAAAGTTAAAATTGTTTATAGATTAAAACATTTAAATCGGAAATTGTTCATAGATTGAAAACTATTAAAAAGTTAATGTTGTTTATAGGTTTCAAAAATATTAATGATTTAATATTGTTTGTAGATTAAAATATATAAAAATTAAAATTGTTGATAGATAAAAAAATATTAATAATTAAATGTTGTTTATAGATTAAAAAATATTAATGACTTAATATTGTTTATAGATTTAAAAAATTAATGATTTCATATGGGTTATAGATTGAAAAATATTTACAATTTAACATTGTTTATAGATTAAAACATTAAACATTTAACATTGTTTATATATTAAAAATATTAATAAGTTAAAATTGTTTAGAGATTAAATCAGTAGAAATTTAGCATTGTTCAGTGATTTAAAAATAAGAAAAATTTCATATTGTTTATAGATTATAAGAATAATAATAATTAAACATTCTTCATAGATTAAAAAAATAAAAATTTAATAATTTTAATAGATTAAAAAAATATAAATAATTTAACATTGTTTGAAGGTTATAATAATATTAATAATTTTATATTGTTCATAGATTAAATAAATGAAACTTAAATATTGTTAACAAATTTAAAAAATGTTAATAATTTAATATTGCTTATAGATTGAAACATATTGATTATTTGGTATTGTTTATAACTTAAACATGAAAAAATTAAAATTTATTCATAGATTAAAATATGTTAATCATTAATTATTGTTTATAGATTAAAAAAATATTAATAATTTAATATTGTTTATAACTTAAAAAAATATTTATAATTTAATATTGTTTATAGATTAAAAAAATGTTAAAAAATCGATATTGTTCAGAGATTAAAAACATATTTATAGTTTTATATTTTTTATAGATTAACACATTTAACATTTAAAATTGTTTATAGATCAAAAATATAACAATTGAATATTGTTTATAGATAAAATAAATATTAATAATTAAATATTGTTCATAGATTATAAAAATATTTATAATTTAATATTGTTTATAGTTTAATAAATAAAAATTAATTTTGTACATAGATTTAATAAATATTAATCATTCAATATTGTTTATAGATAAAAAAATATTAATAATTTGTTATTGTTTATAGATGTTTAAAAATATAGATAATTTAATATTTTTTATAGATAAAAAAATAATAATAATTTATTATTGTTTATAGATTAAAACATTTAACTCGGAAATTGTTCATAGATTAAAAACTATTAAAAGTTTAATGTTGTTTATAGATTTCAAAAATATTAATGATTTAATATTGTTCATGGATTTAAAAAAATAATTATTTAATATGGGTTATAGAATAAAAAATATTAATAATTTAACATTGTTTATAGATTAAAGTATTAAACATTTAACATAGTTTATATATTAAAAATATTAATAATTTAACATTGTTTAGTGATAAAATAAGTAAAAATTTGGCATTGTTTATAGATTAAAAAATAAGTAAAATTTTATATTGTTTATAGATCATAAAAATAATAATTTAACATTCTTTATAGATTATGAAAATAAAAAATTAATAATGTTAATAGATTAAAAAAATATAACTAATTGAACATTGTTTATAGATTATAATAATATTAATAAATTAATATTGTTTATAGATTAAAATAAATGAAACTTAAATATTGTTAAGATATTTAAAAAATATTAATAATTTAATATTTCTTATAGATTAAAACATATTGATTATTTGGTATTGTTTATAGCTTAAAAGATGAAAAATTTAAAATTTATTTATAGATTAAAAAATGTTAATCATTTATTATTATTTATAGATTTAAAAAATATTAATAATTTAATATTGTTTGTAACTTTAAAAAATATTAATAATTTAATATTGTTTATAGATTAAAAACATATTAAAAATTCGATATTGTTCAGAGATGAAAAAAATATTAATAATTTAATATTTTTTATAGATTAAACTATTTAAAATTTAAAATTGTTTATAGATCAAAAATATAATAATTGAATATTGTTTATAGATAAAATCAATATTAATAATTTAATATTGTTTATAGATTATAAAAATATTTATAATTTAATATTGTTTATAGTTTTAAAAAATAAACAATTTATCTTGTACATAGATTTAAAAAATATTAATGATTCAATATTGTTTATAGATTTAAAAAAATATAAATAATTTTTTATTGTTATTGATTTTAAACATATTGATAATTTAATATTGTTTATAGATAAAAAAGTTATAATAATTTAATATTGTTTATAAATTAAAACATTAAAAATTTAAAAAATTTTATAGATTAAAAAATATTAATAATTTCGTATTGGATATAGATTATAAATATATTAATGATTAATTATTTTTTATAGATTAAAAATATTAACAATTTAATATTGCTTATAGATTATAAAAATATTAATAATTTAATATTGTTAATAGGTTAAAAAAATAAGAATTTCATATTGTGTGTAGATTAAAAAAATATTAATAATTTAATATCATTTATAGATTAGAAAAATATTAATAATTAAATATTGTTGATTGATTAAAAAAATATTAATAATTAAATTTTGTTTATAGATTTACACATTAAAAATTTAATATTGTTCATAGATTAAAAGAATATTTATAATTAATATTATTCATAGATTAAAAACATTTATAATTTTATATTGTTTGTAGATAAAAAATATTAATAATTTCATATTGTTTATGGATTAAAAAAATATTATTATTTTAATATTGTTTATACATTAAAAAAATATTAATAATTTAATATTGTTCATTGATTAATAGAATATAATTAATTTTATATTTTTCATGAATAAAAACCTGATAATAATTTAATATTTTTTATAGATTCAAACATTAAAAATTTAAAATTGTTTATAGATTAAAAAATATTAATAATTTAATATTGTTTATAGATTACAAAAATAATAATAATTTTATATTGTTTATAGATTAAACCATTAAAAATTTAAAATTGTTTATAGATTAAAAAATATTAATAATTTAATATTGTTTATAGATTACAAAAATAATAATAATTTTATATTGTTTATCGATTTATACATTAAAAATTTAACATTGTTTATAGATTAAAAATTATTTATAATTTAGTATTGTTCATAGATTAAAAAAATATCAATAGTTTAATATTGTTTATAGATTAAAACATTAAAAATGTAATATTGTTTATAGATTGTAAAAATATTAATAATGTAATATTGTTCATAGATTGAAGCGTTAAAAATGTAATATTGTTTATGGATTTTAAAAATATTAATAATTTAGTACTGTTTATAGATTAAAGTCTTAAAAGTTGAATATTGTTCATAGATTTAAAACAATATAAATAATTTAACATTGTTTATAGATTAACACATTAAAGATTTAATATTGTTTATAGATTAAAAAAATATTAATAATTCAATATGGTTCATAGATTTAAACATTAAAAAATTGATATTGTTTATGAATAAAGAAAATATTAATAATTTGATATTGTTTATAGATTAAAACATTTAAAATGTTATATAGTTTATAGATCAAAAAAATATTAATGATTTAATATTGTTTATAGAGTGTAATCTACCAAATGCTAGCTTCGTCTCTGACCAATTGTTTTTATTTTACTATTTCAAAATACTTTTCTTAGCATGTGATCTCCTTAACCAATCACTGCAGCTTAAGATATAAGCTTCACGATGTATCAAATAGTTCTTGCAATTATCATATAACGAACGTCTTTCGTATATGAAATGTTATCAATCCTGATGTGAGCATTTCCTTTCACTCCCTTAGCCCCCATTAGCTTCAATGGTCAAGGTGATTCATCAATCAAACTGTTGTCTTTTCACTTAATCGACATTTAGTCTTTCACAAATTCAATGACACACTTCAGTGTAAAATCAATCACTTCATCTTAATCCTTAGTTTCCAGCAGGAAAATCATGTCAGGAAAAACAGGTCACCACAATGGATCAGCCTAAAGTTACCTTTTTAGGTAGAAGCTTATGTGATTGATATACTAGCTGAAAACCTTGCATATGCCGGGGAGACGGCGCATAACTATTATCTTAGTTATTACTTTCAATTTATTGCTTTTTATTGGTGCACATTAAATCTTTCCTTTATATATATATATATATATATATATATATATATATATATATATATATATATATATATATATATATATATATATATATATATATATATATTTATATATATATATATAAATAAAAAATAAATTTATAAATAAAAATAAATTTATAAATAAATAAAAAAATAAAAAAATAAAAATAAAAATGTATACTTATAAACAGCTCTACTTTATTTGAGCACTTTTTATAAACACTTGAGTTTCTACGGATTTACATTTACAGAAATTAATACAATACATGTACGATATATATATATATATATATATATATATATATATATATATATATATATATATATATTGAGATTTGAAACACCCACCATTTGACAAACGAGGTCTTCCTCGAAATATATTATGGAACACGGTCACACACATTACGTCACAGTGTTGAAGTATTGCCTAATCAAGTAAGATTTGCTATATAGGAAAATAATTATTAAAAAAAAATTGTTTTGGAAAAATATAGGAATTCAAATCACTTGTTTTTGTCTTACTTCTCAACGCCGACATATTTCCATTTCTTGCATTGTGATAGTCTTCTAATACTCTTCTATATATGTATTACACACAATGCTTCAAGCAAACTACCTCTATTTATTATGTATATATATATATATATATATATTAATTTAAATAAATAATATTAAATTATTTTTACTTACATATGCTAGCATTTCGAGTTTTCACTCTCATCAGTGCAGGTATGATAATCTCGGACGGTCGCACGGTTTGAACAATTGCCACAGAATCAACCTAGATTCTGTAAGCAAGCGCTGTAATCATTAGGCCACGGGACATTACCACATTCAAGAAGGGAATTTAGGTTCTATTTATGCAAAGGGAGGCATATCAAGAAAGACTGACTAAAGATTCTACGAACGTTGTCGGAATATGCCTTATAGCTATGTGTCAGTCTATTTTGAACTTTCCCAAACAGGACTCAACTTTAATCTAATTTAAGGGGCTTATAACAATATTAATTTTAAATAAATAATATTAAATTATTTTTATCTATATATATATACTAGACTCCATGGTGTAGACGTTTTTAGTAGACGACTCATAACCCTTGAATCGGTGTTGTCAAGATAAACTGTTATAGGGGAATGATAAGGACTTGCAAGAAAAAGGGATAAATAAACACCTGGGAAGGGATTGGTTAGTTTTTTAGTCAATTTCTAAAAGCCGGCCAACACATGGCAGCATGTATAATGGACTTTAACCCGATGATGATGATGATGATGATGATGCTGCTGCTGCTGCTGCTGCTGCTGATGATGATGATTGGAAGTAAAACTGATTTAAATTTGCCAAATATTTTATGAATTCAATTTCATATCATTTGGATTTTATTTAAATTTTGTTTAAACTTAGAGATAAATACTTTTTCAGTGAACTATTGAAGCTTTCATAAGAATATTCTTTCAGCACTTACCAAGGCCAAAGATCCACTCGAGGATAAGGGTGAATGAGGTTGTCAGTTGGATGATGAAAGAGTACTATGAAAGGATCAATAACGATGGACGAAATGGCTAAAGTATTTGACAGATATTTGTTGACATTTGACTTGAAAACGACCACATTGTAGTTTGTAAGGAAGCAGTTCTACGGTAACGTGTTCAATAAGTGGAGATTTATTGAAAACAAACTCTGTTCATGGAAGTTCCGTTTGGCTTTAGGTACACAGAGGAAGAAACGAGACGAGTTCTTGCTGTGAAGATTTTATGAGAGGCAATCAGCGATTTGAGCTCATTCAAACACCTACCATGGAAATAACGATAGAGTACAGAAAGACTAGCAACGTCTCTTCTGTGAGAAAGAGGATGTGGGGAAGAGAAGAAATCATCTCCTACTAGAAGTCGATTTTCCATATTGTTGAGGCAGAAAAGAGTGTTCTAAGCGGTACCTCCCCAGATGTGGCAGCAGTACCTCATCTTGGACAGGATCTGACTCTTATATAGGTAGAGGATTATACAAGGAGTCAGGTACTTTATAGAACGGTAGAATGATCCAATAAAATAAGCGTACAGTACTTTATAGAACGGTAGAATAATCCAATAAAATAAGAATACAGTATTTAGGCAATATTACCTACATTGATGCAAGGATCAGATCTCCTCCTTTGTGTTCAGTAAATTAAGCTCAATGGATCGTTGAGAATAGGTGTTGCGTTTCGATATTAAATAGCACCAAAAGAGTTGACATGCTGTAAAACAGAAAAATGAAAACAAATCAAATATCATGAGTACCAGTTTAATGGTTAGACAATTAAAATGCAGGTGTACATATAAAGATACACTAGAAAAACATATGACCCGTTCGCTCACCCATTGAGTTCGGGTTAGATTGTTTGAAGCAAAACAAAAGAGTTTTCAAATCTAATTAAATATTAAAAAAAGGAGAAAACTAGAATTAGTCTTTTTCTGCTCACTATATCTTCCACCTCTCTCGCTCTCTATTTAATGCAAGCTCTTTGTTTGTAAATAAAATAAACAGAGTACTATGCTCATATAAAGACATTGTAGATGTCCCTGGCTTAGGATGGGTGCTCGTCTAGTGTGATACAGCAAAACAGCCTGTCTGTGGATGACCATATCAGCCCTCATTTCTGGGGTTGAGCACTGTCAGTTAATGGTATCGCCGCTATTTCTTAGCATAATGCAAAACTCTTTGTTTGTAAATAAACAAATGGAGCACTGTGTGGTGGTCAATATTTATATAAAGACATTGCAGATGTCATTTACGAACACCTATCCATGGGTCAGTGGTGAGAGATGCCGACTATCAACTAGATGGTTGGAATGGATGCTGGTCTAGCCGCACTGAAGAGCTGTGATACAGCGAAACAGTCTGTCTGTGGATGACTATATATATATATATATATATATATATATATATATATATATATATATATATATTGTTAAGTTCCGGCCGACGAGTCGTTGAACACTTTTGCTGACAGCCCTCTATGTGTGTCCCCTTACTTAGACATAAATAGATCTTAATTCTCTACCTTCAACATGGTGGGTTTGGTAGCCGCATCGTCCTAATCATTCAGACAAAAGTTAAAATATTAACTGTGGTTTGAGTGTTTCGAATCGTGTAAGCAACAGAGCAATCACCCTCCGCACTGATCATTCTCGGTAACAAAAGGATGAAACATATTTGTCTGTGGATAAGAATTCAATAATATTTATCATAATATATATATGCATATATATATATATATATATATATATATATATATATATATATATATATATATATGTTTGTATGTATATATAAATAATAAGATTGTTGCGATCGATAAAACTTGAACATTGTTCCAAGAATTCAAAACCAACTGTTATTAGGTGTACGATCGTTTCCAATACTTTTTGGGAAATATTTTATTTTTCATTATTTTTTGATTAGTCACAAAACGTCTTTTCGTCAGCGCCTTTATAACGACACATACAGAAGGCTCTTGCGAAAAAAACACATCAGATTTCAGTACTAAAAGGCAACACCAGTGCAAGTACGGCTTAAATAGTATTACTTACATGTGAGGACATTATTTTGCTTAGAAATCCAATCTTTTTATTCTGTTCTTAGTTTATTACCTTCGATATATATATATATATATATATAGAGAAGAGGGTTGTGTAGCATCAGTGCAGTTCCAACGAGAGAAAAAAGTATATTTAAAGAATTGTGGTTACCAACGCTAGTAAAAAAACTTTTTCAATAATTATTTATTATCTTTATCATTTTAAGTTTTTTAAATATAATTACATAACGCGTTTCGAGCATTTATCGTTTATCCATTATGCTCTCTTCAGATGTAAATTCCATTTGATAAAAGTGTTTCATTTGAGAAAACGTTTCATTTTTCTTTCATTTGAAAGTGTCTGTTCCATTTGACAGAAAAAAATGTTTGTTCTGATGACAGAAAAAAATGCTGTCTTGTTGAGATAAAAATATATTTAGTTTGGCCAGTGGTTGGTCATTTAAGTTCATTTGTGTATTAGGTTTTATTGCTTTAATTGCTGTCGGTCAAATCTGTATGGTATGTGTGGGTGTGGTCATTCCCGGTCATTCATGACGGTGTCCCTGCTGGGTTCACACATGAATGTGGATGTGTGGGTGGTTGGGGGTGAGGATGTTTGCTTGGGTTTGGAGAGAGAGATTAGTAGGAAAGAGGATGGGTGAGTAGATACATAAGTAGGGGGGGGGGAAGTAAGAGAGGGGGAAGGAAGATTGAGTGTAGATAGAAATATAAATAGAATTATAGAAAGGTATATATATATTTATATATATATATATATATACACACATAGATAGATAGATAGATAGATAGATAGATAGATACACACATTCATATTATTTTCTGTATGTGTGTATGAATACACTCACATGGGGTATGTATTTGTTCCATGTGTTAGGGTGTGCAAATGCACACGTGTCCGAGTGCAGATGGGTTCCTGTTTATACATGTGTTCGTACTTGTTTTTATATGTCTGTGGTGTGATTTGTCTTATGATTTATTTAATGGTGGGTTAAATTTGTATATGAAGATTTTTTCTTGTGTTAGGAGGTATGAGTAGTCCTGAGTTTGGAAAATGGGCATTATCTGGAATTTTCCACTGCTGCATGAGTGTACATGTTTGGAGACAGGCAATTTTCTATTTTCTTGAATTTTAATGTTGCTCTTATGGAGGGCCACTCTATTATTGAATGTTTTTGTGGCACCTATGTAGTATTTTTTACATGTTATGCATTCAAGTACATATATTACATTTTTAGAGGTGCAGTTTAGATCCTTCTTTATTTTGAAGGTTTGTGTTGGATTTTTGAATGTGTATGTGTTACCCTCTATTATTATGTCGCAAACTCCACATCTTTCTTTGTTGCATTTTGTGACCCCTTGTGATGCATGTTGATTGAATTTGGATGAGGTTAGAATTTGTTTGAGGTTTTTCGGTTGGCGTTTACTTTTGATTATCTTCATTGTTTTAAGTATGTTGCTTAGTTTGCTATTTTGATTGAGTAAGGTTAGGTTTCTTGTTATCTCTGTGAATAATTCTGGGTTGTTTTTGTTATGTGTAGATACGTATGCTAATATGTGTTCTTTGTTCCGTTTTTGGGGAATTCGTAATTGTTCTAATGGTATTTGCTCTGCTAATTCTATACCTTTGTGTATTATTTGTGCGGGGTATCCTCTTTTTGCTAATGTCTTACGTAGTTCCTCCAGTCGGACAATCCGGAGGTCTTTGTCACTGACTATAGTGCATATTCTGCGTGCTAGAGAATAGGGTATAGATTTTAGGCAGCTTTTGGGGTGATGGCTTTTAAAGTGGAGGTACTGTTGGGTGTCCGTGGGTTTGTGGTAGATGTCTGTGATAATATGGTTGTTCTTAATTTTAACTAGTATATCTAGGAAGGGTAGCTCTGTGTGATTGTGTTCTAGTGTGAATTTGATTTTGGGGTGTAGATTTTGTAGTGTGTTGTGTAATTCGTTGATGTCTCCCCATGTGGGATCCCAAAGAATGAAACAGTCATCCAGATATCTTTTCCAAGATTTTATGAATAGGGATTTTGTATTTGTTCCATAAATTGATTTTATCTTTGTGTATAATATTTCTTCTAGGTAGGCTAGTGTCAGGGTAGCATATGTCGGTGCCATTTTGGTTCCCATTGCTGTACCTAAGGTCTGGATGAAGTTCTCGTTGTTAAATTCGAAGGAGTTATTGTTGAGGATAATGTTTATACTGTCGATAATAAATTGTTTATTAAACCTCGGGTGTAGGATTTGCGGATGTTTGTTAATCCAGTATGAGATTGCTTCTTTACCTAGGTCATGGGGTATGTTACTATACAGGCTGCTAACGTCAAATGTCACTAGTTCAGTTCCTGGGTTTACTGTTTGTGGTAAGGAGCTTAGAAAGTGTATGTTGTCTCTTATGTAGCTTCTTACTTGTCCGGTAAAAGGTTGTAGTAAAATGTCAATTAGGTTGCTAAGTCTGCTTGTTGGGCATGTTGGTCCTGCTACTATGGGTCTGAATGTAAGGTCACTTGGATTTGGGATACTAATGTATTCTGATTTTTGTGTGTTGATGGCATTTTTAATCTCATTTGATTTGTGTATTTTGGGTAGTCCGTAAAAGTAGTTTGTTTTTGTCATGAAGTTGGTTAGGAAATCTCTTTCTTTCTTTGTAAGAATGTTATTGTATGTTGTGCAAAGTTTTGTGATTTTTGAAATGGTGTTGTTGTCAATGTTGGTGCTAATTTGTTTATAGTAATCTTTGTTCCCTAGTGCTTCTATAATTTTCGATTTATAGTAGTTTTTGTCCATGATGACTACAGTGCTGCCTTTGTCTGCTTCTTTTATGATTATGTTATTGTTATTAAGGAGGTTATCTAGTGTCTGTTTTTGTTTGGGTGTTAGGTTACTGGAAGGTTTAGTTTTTCTCTCCATACAGATTTGACCGACAGCAATTAAAGCAATAAAACCTAATACACAAATGAACTTAAATGACCAACCACTGGCCAAACTAAATATATTTTTATCTCAACAAGACAGCATTTTTTTCTGTCATCAGAACAAACATTTTTTTCTGTCAAATGGAACAGACACTTTCAAATGAAAGAAAAATGAAACGTTTTCTCAAATGAAACACTTTTATCAAATGGAATTTACATCTGAAGAGAGCATAATGGATAAACGATAAATGCTCGAAACGCGTTATGTAATTATATTTAAAAAACTTAAAATGATAAAGATAATAAATAATTATTGAAAAAGTTTTTTTACTAGCGTTGGTAACCACAATTCTTTATATATATATATATATATATATATATATATATATATATATATATATATAGAGAGAGAGAGAGAGAGAGAGAGAGAGAGAGACAGGGGCGAGAGTAATAGACAATGTATAGAATAAGAGCGGGATTCACGCAACATAAAATTAAAGTGGGTGAAATTGATAGATAAAAGGTAAGAGATGCTGATACACAGAGAGAGGAATAGACGAAGCGAGAGTAATAGATACTATATGAAATAAGAGCGGCGTTGGGAGGGGGGGTTATAACAACATACATATAGTGAGAGAGGGTGAGAGTGATAGCTAAAAGCTAAGTAACAGATGGGTCACTTGGTGATTTAATTGCAAATTACAGCTTATTATAACAAATGAAATCGTTTTGTTTTTTCAAACGTAACTTAATTCCAATAACAAGGAATATTTTACAATTTATTTTGTGGGATTAAAATACATAGGAAAAAGCTTTAAGGAAACAAACGTTGCTTGAGGAAGCTTTAATATTATAAGAGAAACATAAATATTATTTTCTTTGTTATGTGCATTATTCAGATGTTCAAATCATGATAATATCACAGCAGTTCCAATACTGATATTTCAGCTAACAGATAATAATAAAATAATAGTAATCGAACTGGAAAAATGTTACTTCCAGACAGTGTATCCCCTGTAGAGCATCGAGACAGAGAGAGAGAGAGAGAGAGAGAGAGAGAGAGAGAGAGGGAGGGAGGGAGAGAGAGAGAGAGAGAGCAAAATCAACTCCTGGCTATTATGGTGTCCCACATGCGGGTGAGAGTTAAGAGAATGATACACCATTTTTCTACCTGTCCTAGCCATGTCTAAATTTTAAACTTGTCTGGTGCCATATGGGCCTTATAAATGAGCAAAAAAAATTACGCCCAATTTTCCTTCTATTATTCTAAGTTTCGGAAATATTGAAAAGTTTTATTGATATTTTTATATATATTTTTTACTTAAACTGTGTCAGTTAATATTGCTTTCTTAGTAAGATTATATTCGTTCAAGTTCACATTCAGAAAAGCTACAGTCGATGTGCAAATCTAAAATTTGATTTCTATCATCAGTTTGTGTTTGTTGCTTATAATAAAAGACTTAAATCATGTAGCTTACATTTGATTAAAATTCGATATAAATACTTTTTCAGAATTACTGTGCAGACGTACGTACTATAGACAAAAATAATATTTACTTTGCTTTACAGATTGAGATGTAAGAATCTTTGTAATATGGCATGATTTCCAATGCGGTTGTTTATAAGCTGACAGTTTGGGCTTTGTTATTTATTGAAGGGATTATGCTTATAATTTATCTTCGACTTGCAACTTTGGTTTGAAGAGGCCTTGGCTTAAAGAAACGTAATACAAATCGAACCCAGCTCCAGGAGGTGGTTGCTCCCCGACAAAATCTTCTCAATGCATGATAACGAAATGTACAGAATCGATTCTTGGCACCTATAATGTCCCCCATGTGGATGAAAGCTTTTTCTTCTTCTTTCGTTTGCTTCACAGCATCTCACTGTTAGATCACCAGCTCGGTTGAGAAAAGCCATGCTAATGTTTTGTTGTCTAGCGCAGCTATGCCGGCTTCGCCGTTGGGTGGTCGATATTTAAGGCATGACTCGATGATGTGGTCTACTGTCTGTTCAGAGTGACCACAGTCGCAGACAGCCGAGTCCCTGAGTCCCCATCCTTTCATAGTCACGGCAAAACGGCCGACACCTGTCCTGAGGCGGTTGAGCATTGTCCACTGCCGGCGAGGGAGGTCCATGCCTGGTAGGTTATCCAGGTCCTCCACAAATCTGTGCAACCTTGATTTATCTGCTGCCTGCTATTCCTCCTTCCAGCAACGTTTCAGCCAGATTCGTTTTGTGATGTCACCGGGTGTTGAAAGCTGAAAGAACTATAGTCAATTTTTGTACCTGCTTCAGGCATGCCTCACCTTTAAATTGGTCTGGTGCCATGTTCTGCTCTTGCACACAATATTCTTTATATTATTCTAAGTTTAAGAAATACTGAAAAATTTTATTGATACTTTTTGAATACGATGTTTACTTAAAGTCTGTCAGGTGATGTTCATCTTGATGTGCGATTATTTCCCTCCAACTTCCCAATTCAGAAAAACTACATTTCCATTCGACGTGCAAATCTAAAATTTGATTTGTATTATCAGTTTCTGTTTATTCCTAATTTCTTTGAATCTTTTGCTGTGTTTCCTTGTTTAGAATAAAAGACTTCAACCAGATTTTATTTTTAAAAGCCGAACTTGAAATGCAAAGCTGATTAGATTTGAGGAAGAATTCAATTTGCTTTTGTAAGCCGAGAAGTTGGTTAGCGGCTTTCAAAATTTCAAACTTTTATTCATTATTTTTTATCAGAAATTTTAATTACGAATTATCTGATTTTTATTCAGAATACTTTTGAAATTGGCATTCATTTATGAAAACGAAATATTTGTTTATTTGTCTAAACAGACAAATTAACAACAAAAACATGAAGTGCAGTAGAGACTGAACCAAATATTAGAAATGATGTTGTAAATCTTGGGTTCAATCCTTGGGAAAGGCAGAAGACTATTTTATTAATATATTCATAATAACTAGACTTTACTTAAATGTTTTTTTTTATTAAATATATTTTTGTTACTTATTGAATAACTGAGTAGAGCAGACTATAATCCAGATATTCTTTCAATTCGGAAGGTCATTTCATTTATAAACTGACCTCTGGTTATTGTTTTAGGTTTGTTGTGGCTTGCCTGTGAAGCAGCCCCCCTTTTATTTAGCAACAAAACCGGATGTAGTTGAACGGACGGGTGACCCTAAACTTGTTGAACAAAAGTTTGACTTTCACCTTCCACGGCTGGTTAGTTTCTGATTAAACACTTCGTTTCGACATCAAATTAACACACAGTGAAGAAAAAGATTATACTAGGGGATATTTTTCTTGTGAGTGGGAATTGTGGTACACTGGACGACTGGTCATTGCTTTCTGTACCACTGCTCCAACTATAGGTCTATCAGATCTTGAACAAACAGATTTAGGAACAGTTTTTATCCTAGAGTTTTTTGGGTTTTTTTATTGTTGGATCACCACTTATCAAGGCCAATAGCTACTCGAAGATGCGGGTTAATGAGATGGAACGATTGGCATTCATTTATGAAAATGGAATATTTGTTTATTTGTCTAAACAGACAAATTAACAACAACAAAAATGAAGTGCAGTAGAGACTGAACCAAATATTAGAAATGATGTTGTTATCTTGAGTTCAATCCTTGGCTGAGGCAGAAGATTATTTTATTGATATATTTATTAAAAGTATACTTTACTTAAATGCTATAATTAATAAAAGGGTTTTTCTAATTACAACACTTTTTTTTAATTAAATATAGTCAGTCCTACATCAATTTCTTTATGAAATTGAATTTAACCATAATGCATTTCGATTCATTCGTACACCGGTCAGCCATTTCATTATTTTGTTATATATAAATTAAAACCAAATTCCACAAAACCCCAAAACACACACACACCTGGCAAACAAAGAAATCTGTGAGTACCTCTCTCACCCTAAATAACCTTTTTTTATCATTTTTTTGGTAAAAGAGTCTTTCTGTTTTTTTTCCTCTCAATGTACTTCTTCTTCTATCAGAACAGTTTTTTATCATAGAGCTTTTTGTGGTTTTTTTTACTGTTTTACTGTTTTCTACTAGAGCCACTCGAGGATAATGGGATGGAAATATTGTCAGCCGAAAGATTAGGAACAATCAATGGTGTGAACACGGTTCGATTACTTATGACAAGTATTTGTTGGC
Organism: Sepiola atlantica; assembly: GCA_963556195.1. NCBI lineage: Eukaryota > Metazoa > Mollusca > Cephalopoda > Sepiida > Sepiolidae > Sepiola > Sepiola atlantica. The sequence goes on along the minus strand of OY744527.1, from coordinate 41,197,560 downwards.
ATTGAATTTGAAGACGACTATGTGGTAATCTGCAGGGAAGTAGTTCTGCAGACGATAAGCTTGAGTTACCAGGCGACTGGTACTTTGCACTGATTTGGAGTCACGACACTCGTAGACGTTAAGAGATAACACCAGATGTTTGGCCGCCATTTGACTTCTCTTCATCTAAAGGTTTAGGATGGGGGAGAGGGTATTGCAAATCGGAAATAAGAGTTACACGACGATGATACGTCGTCCTTCGATGTGAGGTCAATACGTTCATAAATGTTTTAAGAGATGATAGCCGACCAGCTGCATCGTCTGATTTCCTTTTGGTTAGGTTTTGGATGGGGCGGTGTATCGCTAATTAGACACACGATTCGCTTCTCATGAGTGCAAGGATAGGGGATGGTTTGAAGGTTTCGGTACAACCAGATACTACATTTCTTAGTGTGCAGGCTTTTTAATTCCCAACCTTCTGACCTTGTGTCACATCTTCTGGTAGTGTGGCTTTACAATTTTCATGTAAGTTTTTCTAGCCGCACCAGAGTTTCAGTCTTGCTTCTAATACTGGTTGTCGACCACATCTATGGAGTTTAGTCTACTGTATAATATTACTCATAGGAGCGAAAACCGGCCTCATACCTTTCTGAAAAGTATTAATGTGAAATTGAACTGAAAGTCTTTAATCAGAGTTGGGCAAAGCTCTCTGTTCATATATTCTGTGTTAATGACAATTAATTAAACAATTGCATACTCAAAGGTATAAAACTAACGAATATTTTATATTTACGTTTTTAGCACTGAGGTGTTTGGTCGCCATTTTGTGGGTTGTGTAATCGGGGATTACACATGGGTATCCTGAGAAAGAAAAAAAGGAGAATAGTGAAGAACAGTTGTATTTCCATACATACACATTTATGCTCACATAAAGAGTTGGTCGAAGATTAACTTAAAAAGGGGATACGAAACATGATATACAAAAATGATATACATAAACAGAACATATTAGTACCAAAAAAAGAATACAGTATTGTGCCAATACAATAAGAAAGACACACGTGCTACTAGGGTCGTAGTTAGAGGTAGTTAGAGAAGATACGTGAACAATGTATAAGTACATATGGCTTAGATTTGTTTGTTGCAGTATTTTGGGAGTCTGGGCGACTGCCACCAGAAAAGGGTGTCTAATAGGATTACTACCAGTTTTTGTGAAGCCAGGACATGATAGCAGCCAGTCGGATCGGTAATGATATGATAGATCTCGTATTCACTACCACACATGTGTGGGGCGAGTTTTCTTACTTCTGGACTGAAGAGCACATTCTCTCTACATTGAGCAGACTCAGGCCAAGGGAGATAACTCAGAAAACTCTGCCCTTAGGGAAAAACAGGCAACCTCACAAGTAAGCAACGTCATTTTGCATGCCTCATCTGTCGACAGAAGTGAAAAGTTCATATGGGTTCTCTCTTATAGGTAATCTCTATGCAAATGTGTGTCTTTCTTCAACCAATTGCTAACACGTTGAGAGATAGAAACTGACCGAATAAGGAGTTGGCGTTTAATGTGGTGTGTATGAATTACGTACATACATTCAACCTACCTATTTATGACTTACAGGTTTGTCGTGAACGGGTAGGATTCTTCAAGTTATTTTGACATCAGTCGTTAATATGTTTATATATGAGTGGTGGCAACGTGGTAGAGTCAGAGCTCTAGTGAAAATCTAGAAGGAGTCAACATCAGGATCCGTCACTATCTGGTCGTCTATCTGCCTCTGCTTGAGGCAAGCAAATACATGTCAGATGTGAAACAACTAATCCATTGAGTGAGGATGACAATGTTGCTTCTGCAACTGTTATTTCTTTTGTGTGTTCTGAGACTAACCTTCCTAGACTTTATATGCAGCCGCTGTGCCTTGCCGTTTCTGGGATCGAAAGTAAAACCTGCGATCTTGTAAGTATAACCAATGGCTATAGGCAACGAGTAGGACTTCATGCAGACCAGACAATCCTGAGGCACGATCTTTGTGAGCTCTGTGCCGAATTCCGATTCACTCAACAAACGCAACACTCAGCAGAAACAAAAAAGGTCAATGGGTTATCTGATGAAAATTGTCTTCCTCAACCAATCACTAAATCTTTGACTGAAATAAAAAGACGCAAGTGTTAGTGTGATTGTTAGACTTAGGAGTAAGTTCATGGAATTTCTGTTATAATTGGTATAAGTAGAGCATTACCACTGGTAATATGAATTGTAAGTTGAGGAAATCATATGAGAATGATACGATAAATGTGTAATTTAAGTCATTAAGGCAGGCTTACATCTCATGATCTCTGAGGAAGATTAAATCTGGACAGTATAGGAAGATGTGTGCATAGCAGGAGACTTCGTTAGTATGGTAACATTGAAAGAATGGATGAGAGCTCTTGAGTTAGTAGATGTAGAACAGTTGAACTACCAGGATCAGTTTGAAGAGAATGTCAAGAAAAACATGGGAGGATTTGATAAGCATGAATTTGAGAGAAAATGGATAAATAAAGACGTGATCAGGAAGAGGGTTGGCCCTAGAATGGATCCTTAAGGCACTACTTTTATAAACCTATAGGAGAGAAAGGGTTTAATGGTTGAGAGGACATTTCTAGATATTCCATAACTGACAAGCTAGTGAAACAAACCTTTGTGCCAAACCCTATTGAAGGCCTTTGATATATCAATAGCTATCGTTCTAGAAATGAAGCCTCCATCAATAGATTCACTGATCTTGTGCGATAACACAGTTAGCACATCAGCTGTTGATCTTGCAGGACGAAATCCATATTGCTTGTAACTAAGTAAGTTGTTTTTGTTGAAGTAATTAATAACTTCTTGATTTATTATAGATTCAAGGAACTAACTCATGATGTACATGAGACTAATTGGTCTGTATTGAAATGCAGAGGATCGATCGGCAGTATTTTTAAATACTGGGCAGACCAACAAAGTCTTCTAAGGTGATATCTGAACACTTTATTGCCGTTTCACAGTAGGCCCATATAAGACATATACACACGTATATATGGAAAATGAAAAAGTAAAAAAAAAAAAATTATTTATATATTCATCAGCGTTTCGTCTATATTCTAAGACTTTCTCAAAATGATGGATTTGAAGAAATAACATACAAGTACAATATTTGAAAATATTTGGTGCGTTTATGACTTGAAAAAATGCTTTGTTTTTTTTTCAAACGAAATATAGTTAAAATTCAAAGAAATGTAGTGTGATTATGATGTGAAAATAATTTTTTTTTCGAACGAACCATAGCTGCTATAATTCTAAATGTGTAATGCGTTTATGAAATGGAATGAGTATTTTTTCTTATATTTGTTTATCGATGTTATGTACAAAATTTAGTTTTGAATGTGGTGGTGTAAAATAGCTAACCTTGATCTAAATTCAAGTTCTATTCAGTTAATATAAGTTTACTGATTAAGAGAGATAAATTGTAGAAGCCGTTATGTTGTTTAATTGTGTTAGAGTTTGTAATGAGTGATGATTCAAGAAGTCTTCGTCGACATTTATTTAAAATGAATTTAATGTGTCTAGCTTGTTTAAAGTTAAAAGAATGATCATGTTGTAATGCATGAGAGAATAGTGCATTTAAGGAATTGTAATTTTGTATATCTCTTTTATGTTCACCAAGCCTTTTCTTTAGTTCCTATTAAGTTTCACCAGTTAAGTTTCATCTGATGACAATTATTGCATGGGACACTATATATCTCTGCATTAGATGTTTTTTTTTCGAAAATGTTTCGTCGTTTTTAATATTTGTTTTATAGTTTATTATATATATATATATATATATATATATATATATTCATAATGGAGATTATGTATCTGTCTGTCTGAAGCTGAAACTAAAAAAAAACTGAAAAAATTTAAGACTATTGTACTATTGTACTTAGTATGAAATACAGTAGTATATTTCGTGTAGTATAGTATAGGGAGGGTAGTGGAGTATAGTCTGAAATAGTGTGGGGAGGAATTACTCATTCACACTATGTTTACTGGAATGTATATGAATATTGTGCTTAAGAAGCTGCTACTGGAATTTTCTCCTATTCTAACAAAATTATACATCATGCTTAAAGGAAAAATTCTTTCCAGGTTAGTTTGGAAGTCAATTTCTAAAAACCTTCCAACATATGCCAGCATGTAAAACAGGCATTGAACCGGAGATGATGATGATGATGATGATGATGATGATGATGATGATGATTGTTACCTAACGAGAGCCGTTAATTAAATCGAGAAGTGATTGACGGATGGAAGGTCAGAATTTAACCTTTAGTTAACGGAAGTTGGCGAAACAACATAACTTTCAGAAGAAGAGAGATATTCTTAACTTTGACTAACAATGTAAGCAGGCGAAGCGAAAGGTGGTCGTTTCCTGAAGAACCTCAGTAAGGGTGGGGGCGGTCGCACACAATGTAGCTAGTTGACAAGACAAGCTATCTATCTGTCTATCGGTTTATCTGTGTCTCTCTCTCTATTTCTCTGAAAAGCAGCCCACATTTGTAAAAGTCCAGAGATCCCTAACCGTGTTTGTGAACGTTCCAACGTTCAAGTTGTTTGTATTAAGAAACCTTTATTAAAAACTAAACATCAGCGTCCGAGTGATTGTATCCACAGACAATCAAGAACCTGGGATCCCGCCGATGACCACGAAACTGGTTCATGATGTCGCAAATAAGTTGATAGTTTACATTGCTGTGTGTGTGAATTAAATATGTACGTTTGACCTACAGATTTATGATTTAAAAGCTAATTGACCGAATTTGTTAACAATGGTTAATAAAAGATCAATAGTAAACGATTGAATGGAAATGCATCGTCTCTTTCCATTCGAGTAAAACTAGGTAAATAATTGAGTTAAGAAATTCATATTCCAGACAAGATTATTCGATTTTTAAAATGCCATCATATTTGCATGACTGCTTCACTAGAAGAAGAATTTTGGTCTCTTTTTCTCTTCCTTTTGTTCAACTCGTTTTACGATGTCGAAACATCGAACAGAATATCGGAAACTTATAAAGTGGATTAGTTTAGATGTACATTAAAAAATCGGCGTAGTTCTGCTCTTTCTTCTTTCGCTAACATAATTAATTCAGAAAACAAATAGACAGACATATACGCTGCGTTACCCTCCCCCTCTAAAATATTGGCCATTCAATTTCTTTTCTCAGAAGTTTTCGGATTATGCTCAATTAGGCACTAAATTTAAAGATTAGAGAAAAAGACATTTCGAAGACAAAAAATGAATCGTTCAAGTTTTAGTATGGGGTTCAGATTTTTATATGAGATTTGTAGAGTCGTAGTGATGTGACATGAATGAACGTAAACAGTTACTAGCTCATATAAGCTACTCTCTTTCTTTCTCCATTCGTTTAGCTTACTCTTTTCTTATAATTTCTTCCCTTTTGTCTCAAGGAAAATGAGATACATCCGCTTCCCAAATAAAAAAAAACATGATTTCACATAAATGTGCGGATAGGGGAGGGGGTAGCATCAAAACCTCACCCTCGATGTTTATTTTTTTGATACTTTCCTAACTAAAAAAATTCAGACATTTGTTAAGTCGACTTTTAAAATAATACTCATAAGAACAATTAGATGCATGTATTCGAAGTTTTAAGGGTTCTGTCACCATTACTCACTTAGAGGTGGGTGCACGTAGATATTCGGCACATCGAAGGTAAAGTAGAGATTCAGGACAACTTCCATTGTTTTTCTCAAACAATTTTAATCATATGATATAAATTTCATCAAAATGGGATACACTTAAAGTTTTAAGGGGGTTATGGTCTTATAGCTGCCTTAAGAGTACACTTAGAAATTCGGGAACACTTCTATTGTCTTCCCCCCAAAATAATATACAGAGGATTTAAATTTCATAAAAATAGGATATATATGAAGATTTGAGGGGATTATACCCTCATAGCTTCATAAGGATGCACTTAGAGATTGGGGAATACTTCCATTGTCTTCCCTGGTAAATCTTACATGAGAATACACTTTTAGATTTTATGTAGATTCTCTAACCCTTTATTCCATAGGGAATACCCAAACATCACACACATGCACATACACATACACACAGACATTGAGTTTTATATAAAGAGGTGTATAAAATTCTCCAGGAAAGACAATGGAAGTGGTCCTGAATCTCTACGTTAACCTCTATGTGCCGTATATCTATGTGCCCCACCTTTAAGTGCTCTATGGGGACAGAACCCCCTTAAAACCTCAAATACGTATATCCGATTTCAATGAAATTTAAACCATATGTATAAGACACTAATTCAGATAGGTTTCAAACATTTCAACTTTTTACGTTTGGTTGTTTTGTTTTACGGCATATCCACCTTTTTCGGGTTACTTATTGCCAAATCCGGTGATTTTGATAAAAGTTTTTATGCTTCAAGTTCTTTATGTCTCAAATATTTATTCATCGTGTTTTGGTTGTTTTGTAGAGGAACATTTTTGTTTTTTGTTTTTGGCTTTGCAGAACATGATTGAGTTTTGCAAAAGGAAAGGAAAAAACAATAACATTAATGTTTGGTACATTTTATGTCAGGAAGCCGGTATTTTGCAAACTTCTTACGACTACATACTATGTAGTATAGGTGCAAAACTGGAGGAGAGGGGCAGTAAAAACAAAGAAAGTAATATGGTGGGTTGAGCATAATGAAAATAACATAGTAGTGATCCTCATTCAATCCCGAGCAACGTTAGATGTTCCTGCTAGAAGAATATATATACGGGGTGGCATAACTCCAGGATATTGCTTTATATGTGTAAATACTTAAAAACGTTGCCTTAAATATAGGCCCTGAAATGATTGGTGTCTGAGTCATAAGCTATTTAAACAAATAGTGGATTATACAGGATTATGTTCTACACGTGTAAAAGAGCCTCTTTGTGTGCGGGCTCCTTTTATAATACCACTTCTAGTCTAATTTCCTTTGTGGTCCATTTCTTCCTCTGCATAGTCTTTTGTTTGTGTCAATTATATTTAGTTACCTCTATTTGATCTGTTATATTCTTTTATCTGAAATAAGATGAGTAAACATTCGCAGGATGCCGACCGGGTCTCCCAGAATGGCTATCCAAGGACCCCTTGCAATCATGATGCATGAATCCCATGGCTTTTATATTTGCTTATTGTCATATTTTCATGGTTTTGTTGGTGTAAGTGGTAACACCAGGCCCAGCCTTATTTAACCTGTGATGCTGTCACAGGGATAGTGTTTATCTATCCCATATGCAGAAATAACATTGCACTATCACACACAGTTGAACGTGGTAGATGTTTACAATGAAGAATGTTGGTCAGTATTAGTTTCAATGGCCCATAACTCGGAAACTAGGCAATTCCGGACATAGTGTTATGGGAACCTTTTTCATTATTTATATATAGAGAACATAATCCCTATATATATATATATATATATATATATATATATATATATATATATATATATATATATATATATATATATATATATATATATATAGTAAGCAATGAAAATATATATGGCAATCAAGCTACACAGAGGCTCCCGTGTTTCATCCCCGGGGGAATCGTCAGTCTGACGGTTCCCCCGGGGATGAAACACGGGAGCCTCTGTGTAGCTTGATTGCCATATATATTTTCATTGCTTACTACCTAGCTCTACTTACGTATCGAGCACTGTTGAAGTAAATACTGAAAACTGACACAAAAAATTATATCTCCTTATAATATTTTATGTGGATACATGAAGTACTAATACATATATATATATATATATATATATATATATATATATATCTTAAAAAAATTAAAAATACTGGAAGCTATCTACATAAAAACACAACAACCTAAAATTAATATCACGTATGTAACCAGGGGCAATATTTTAAAATGCTTAACGTAATGCGATTTTATTCTGTGATGCCACGCCAACGTCGCTGAATTTACATCGTCAACGACTTTCCTGGAACAATGTGAAAAACGTTCTTTGCACGTTTCTCCGCCGTCTTTTTAAACATTCTCTTCTTTCTCCAGCTTTTTTGTTCATTTGCTTTTGACACCTGCGGATGATTCGACGAAAAATCGAAAACGTTCGTTCGTGAAACCTATGGAACATTTATTTTTTTTTTTGATTTTAATACAAACAAGACCATCAGAAAAATTGAAAAAATAAACAAAGTTATAATAAAACAGACGAATATATAGAGTAAGATGCTACTTTAAAGATATAAATATTATCTTTAACTAGTTGACTATCAAGATAAAAACAAAGCTTAATATAGTGTATAGTGTATAGAGCAATATATATATATATTCTTTTGTAATGCAGAAAATTTGGTGACTAAATTGATGATATTCTAAAGAGAAAATAAACGTTTTTATTAGTGATTTACTAAAAACATAATTAGAATTCATCAATAAATGTGACCATGCTTTCTTATTTACATGAATTATTTGGTACTCTTCTAGATGGCACACCATGTTTCTGTGACTTCGCGTCGTCAATGGTCGGGCAGGTTACGCAAGCACCAGAGAGTTGACGAGACGAAAATTGCCAAATGCTAAATTGAAGACTGGCAGCCGATAAATTGAAGACTTGCAGCCAATAAATTGCGATAAAGAAAACCAAACTAAAATACATATATAAAAATAAAGAACGAACAAACCATAGCTAAACAACTGTTATTAATTGTTTTTTTGTCAAAAGAACCATTGTTAATCAAATGTTTTTAAATAAAATGTTTTGTTTTTTTGTGCACTGGAATGTGCACCGGATTATTTTGTTTTATTTATTAAGCAAATTTTTTTTTTTTTTACTTTTGGTACATTTTTTCCAAAAAACTCAATTAGTCCTTCGGGCGATTCAACGAGCTGACAAAGATTATAGAAATTCATTTTTTTTTTATTGAACGCGATTAATTTCTTCCAAAAGTTATCGGCTGCTTGGTTAATAGTTTCGTCGACTCTTGGACGATTCCGAGACCTGCCCGATCGTTGACGACGCAAAGTCACGGAAACATGGTGCGGCAGCTATAAGAGTACCAACTATTTATTATACTGAGACAAATGATGTAATGAAATAACATCACAGTTATTTATTAAAAGAGGCTTTTAAAACATTTTAGGCAGATTAGATGTCCAATCAATCTGTAAATTTTTAATGCTATTTAAATGATATTTTAGTTAAATATAGATATCAATTTATTTATATATATATATACCATTCTAAAATTATTAGAGGTTCTGAAGTGACTCTAGTCTAAGTGTCATCGACTATTCCCAGATTCATTTTCTTTGTTTTAGAATGTATCTATAAGTCATACATAGATAACATAACATTACATTTTACTAAAGAAGGGAAGATGTTTGTTTTTTATAATTGATGTTTAAGGCCGATGAAGCGCTCTTTAACCTTGGTTGGCTATCACATAGAGATGGTGTCTCGACAAAAAAACTGGTCTCCATCACACGAGGAAGGGAATCCGGCCTATAAAAATCTTGATTAAATTAAGGGAATGACTTCCAAAGAAATCTGACCAGAGATAAGTTTTGAAGTCAATTCTTTAAAAAGCCGTCCAACACATGCCACCATGTAAAACGGATTTTAAACCGAATATTATTATGATGATGATGACAGAGTTTGTGTCAATTTAATTTGTTAGTCATTTTTACCAAAGTTCTGTCGGATTAAAAACCATTGATAAACTAGTAAGTAGATGTTTTTAAAAAGGGTTTATTATTCAATATATAATTCAATATATATAGTTTCAATCATAATGAGCGCCGTGTTTGGATGAAAATGTTTGAGTGACATCTTAAGGGTCAAGGGTAATCAGAACGGAAGTCAACAAAACCACGTGACTTCCGGCCGGGGATTTTCTTTCTGTTTGGCTTCAAGCAGAAAAGATGTGTATGAGTGCTGTCCCCTATAGAGGGCAACAGGCACAGGGTGGCTGAGTGTAGCCAGATAAGCTATCCATCTGTCTGTCTGTCGGTCTGTCTGTCTGTCTGTCTCTCCCCCTCTCTCTCACACACGTATACAAGTAACCTGTCATTCTAGTATTTTTATGTGACTCTCTCTCGTTTTAAATAAATATTTTCTATAAACATCGGCGTCCGAGTGAGCCATTAAGCAGACGAAAAGAACCGTGGTTCATGACAACGACATCAGTGTATAATGGTTTATGCACCCATCGCTACGTGAAAGTACAATAATAAGAGAAAAATATTAATTGTTTTTCTTACTTATTAAGTTATTTTTTCTAACATCTTTACCATCTCAATTTGGACTATATTGACAGAGTGAAAGCACAGTGTCTTTGAAATGAAATGTTCAAGAACTATCTTTGGGGTAACTTTGCAAGATAAGACAAAGAAATGCAGAAAGAATCTTAATATTAACAGATCCATCAACAACGTTATTAAAAAAAAATGAACATGGTTTGGATATGTTTCCCGGCGACCATACTCCAGCTATGTAAAGAAATCATATCAAGAAGATTTTATTTAAGAAAGATCAATAAGACGACCACCAAAGAGATGCACAAACGAAATAACGGTTGATATTGGTATGCCGCTCTTGACAGCTGAAAGACTGGCCCAAGACCATAATAAGTGGCAGAATGTTGTTCTCAAACATGTGGCGAAGCACATAATTGAAGTGAGTCAACTTTGATATTTGATGCATTGATTTGACTCATGGAACTCTTAATATTCTGTTTTATTAAGAAATCAGGGTTTTTTTTTGTAATCACTGCCTATTTTAAAATCTTAGACGCCACTTGTTCCGACTCCTTTTCACCAGCAAGGATTGCGGAATCCGTGGTGAATCCCGGCACGGCGGCTCTGCTTGCCGAAACAAGGAAGCGCGGAAAATGCAGCTCGCTCACTGGCCATTTCGTCTTCCAACCAATTTCAGTGGAAACGTCGGGTGTGCTTGGCCCCGAGACTGTTAAATTTTTTCAGGACATTGGATGGAGGATTTCAACGTCTAGGTACGAGCCCTGTGAGTCAGCCTGGTTATTCCAACGCATCCCCCTGGCTATCGTTCGCGGAAACGCTATGCCAGTAACGGCGGCGTCACTTCCGTTCTAATCATCATCTGTTGACTCTCTCTTTCTTTCTCTCCCCTCTCTATCTACCTATGTCTGTATCTGTCTCTTTGCTTCTCTTTCTTCCTCTCCCCCTCTCAATCTACCTATGTCTGTATCTGTCTCTTTGCTTCTCTTTCTTTCTCTCCCCCTCTCAATCTACCTATGTCTGTATCTGTCTCTTTGCTTCTCTTTCTCTCACTAACTTGCCAGAGATTGTTGTCAAGTTGAGTTAATAATAAACAAAGAAGGAAAACACATCAAATAAAAGAATCTTTAATCGGTAATTAATCACAAATAGGAGCGGTTAATCCATCAATTAAAGAAATCCATTTTCATTCAATTTTTGTGTTATTGTATTTGTTCATTCTTCGGTTATCGATCAGCAGAAGGAAAAAAGTTTCAATCATAATTGACATTATTAATGTCTTACTCTTTTATCATCACTCACACCGAGGGTTACAGAGTCAGAAGGAAGGTCTGACTCTGACTCCTAAGGTTCTAAAATTCAAACTCCGACTCTTTATTTTAAAGTCTTCCAATATTCAGACTGTCTGTTGATTCTTCTCTCTTACTCCAACTCCGACTCCTAGCATTCATACGAGTCCAACTCCAACCCCGACTTGTTCCAAAACACCCGAATCCGACTTCACAACCCTGTTCACACTTCCCAAAACACGCAATAATGCTTATTGATTAAGAAATTCTTAAAGTTTATTGGCTATGTTTAATGCTTACAGTCTTTTTTATGTTTTAAACTACAGTTGCTTATGTTCGAGTGTTCTCAGCTTATAACCTTTTGAAAAAAATATAAGCATAATCTTTGTTGCTGAAAGAAATCCAAAAATCTCAACAATAAAAATACAAACGGTTTTGCCAGAGATTGTGGATTTTTTTGTTAGAAGAATAGAGTAATGCTAATGCATAATTCTATGTTAAATATTCAAATAGTTTTTCCTCGGATGTTATGCATTAAACTGCTTAGTAACATAATAGTTACTAATGTAGACTGTATGCATTAAACTGCTTAGTAACATAATGGTGACTAATGTAGACTGTACACATTAAACTGTTTAGTAACATAATGATGACTAATGTAGACTGTATGCATTAAACTGTTTAGTAACATAATGGTGACTAATGTAGACTGTATGTGTAACTGTTTAGTAACATAATGGTTACTAATGTAGACTGTATGCATTAAACTGTTTAGTAACATAATAGTTACTAATGTAGACTGTATGTGTAACTGTTTAGTGTAATGATAATGGATAATTCTATGTTAAATATTCAAATAGTTTTTCCTTGGATGTTATGCATTAAACTGCTTAGTAACATAATAGTTACTAATGTAGACTGTATGCATTAAACTGTTTAGTAACATAATGGTTACTAATGTAAACTGTATGTGTAACTGTTTAGTAACATAATGGTTACTAATGTAGACTGCATGCATTAAACTGTTTAGTAACATAATAGTTACTAATGTAGACTGTATGCATTAAACTGTTTAGTAACATAATGGTGACTAATGTAGACTGTATGCATTAAACTGTTTAGTAACATAATGGTGACTAATGTAGACTGTATACATTAAACTGTTTAGTAACATAATGGTGACTAATGTAGACTGTATGTGTAACTGTTTAGTAACATAATGGTTACTAATGTAAACTTTATGCATTAAACTGCTTAGTAACATAATGGTTACTAATGTAAACTGTATGCATTAAACTGTTTAGTAACATAATGGTTACTAATGTAAACTGTATGCATTAAACTGCTTAGTAACATAATGGTTACTAATGTAAACTGTATGCATTAAACTGCTTAGTAACATAATGGTTACTAATGTAAACTGTATGCATTAAACTGCTTAGTAACATAATGGTTACTAATGTAAACTGTATGCATTAAACTGCTTAGTAACATAATGGTTACTAATGTAGACTGTATGCATTAAACTGCTTAGTAACATAATGTTTACTAACGTAGACTGTATGCATTAAACTGCTTAGTAACATAATGGTTACTAATGTAAACTGTATGCATTAAACTGCTTAGTAACATAATGGTTACTAATGTAAACTGTATGCATTAAACTGCTTAGTAACATAATGTTTACTAACGTAGACTGTATGCATTAAACTGCTTAGTAACATAGTGGTTACTAATGTAAACTGTATGCATTAAACTGCTTAGTAACATAGTGGTTACTAATGTAAACTGTATGCATTAAACTGCTTAGTAACATAATGGTTACTAATGTAAACTGTATGCATTAAACTGCTTAGTAACATAATGGTTACTAATGTAAACTGTATGCATTAAACTGCTTAGTAACATAATGGTTACCAATGTAAACTGTATGCATTAAACTGCTTAGTAACATAATGGTTACTAATGTAAACTGTATGCATTAAACTGCTTAGTAACATAATGGTTACTAATGTAACCTGTATGCATTAAACTGCTTAGTAACATAATGGTTACTAATGTAAACTGTATGCATTAAACTGCTTAGTAACATAATGTTTACTAACGTAGACTGTATGCATTAAACTGCTTAGTAACATAGTGGTTACTAATGTAAACTGTATGCATTAAACTGCTTAGTAACATAATGGTTACTAATGTAAACTGTATGCATTAAACTGCTTAGTAACATAATGTTTACTAACGTAGACTGTATGCATTAAACTGCTTAGTAACATAATGGTTATTAACGTAGACTGTATGCATTAAACTGCTTAGTAACATAATGTTTACTAACGTAGACTGTATGCATTAAACTGCTTAGTAACATAATGTTTACTAACGTAGACTGTATGCATTAAACTGCTTAGTAACATAATGGTTACTAACGTAGACTGTATGCATTAAACTGCTTAGTAACATAATGTTTACTAACGTAGACTGTATGCATTAAACTGCTTAGTAACATAATGGTTACTAATGTAAACTGTATGCATTAAACTGCTTAGTAACATAATGGTTACTAATGTAGACTGTATGCATTAAACTGCTTAGTAACATAATGTTTACTAACGTAGACTGTATGCATTAAACTGCTTAGTAACATAGTGGTTACTAATGTAAACTGTATGCATTAAACTGCTTAGTAACATAATGGTTACTAATGTAAACTGTATGCATTAAACTGCTTAGTAACATAATGGTTACTGATGTAGACTGTGGAATACGTGATGGACACCTATCTCTATGGAATCCGTAGAGGAACAGACTGATGTTTCCCTGTTTAGTAAATGCGTATGATACGTTAGAGGCATTTGGTTTATGAAACCTGAGGCATTTGTTAACAATAATAACATTTATTTGATGTGTGATGTGCGAAATAAGATGTTGTACACATGTGTGCAATAAGTTGAAAGAGTGAGTTTGTTATGTATATTTTGGTTTTGACTTATTCCTAAGAAGTGTTTGCTTGGGATATGCCCCCAAAGAATATATTGAATGAACGTCTCCAGTATTCGTGAGAAAGAGATAGAAAGATAGTCATGTGACTGACGTCACACCATTCAGAGTTAGGCGTGGGATATTCAGACTTGTTTCTATTTTCGTATTGTTTGCTAAAAGACTAGGGAATTGGCTAAAGTAGAAGTTCAAATCCCATCATACATTATGAATTTACCCGAGCACTAATGGTAATTATATAAACTTTATCTCGCTTTGTTGTCGGTCACATTTTTATTACTAGTTAAATATTAAACATTGTATAAAAGTGAAATTTGATAGCACAGTTATATGTGGGGGTGTAAAAATAATTTTAAAACGGTATTTTCCACATGAGGTTAGAGTAGTGGAAAATTACTTTAAAAGTTAAAAGTTTAGAATTAGGATTATATGTCAGGAAGTGTGTTTAAAATATATATGATAAAAGTCTTAGAGAAACAAACATTTATTAATTCAGCTTTAATATATATATATATATATATATATATATATATATATATGGGGTAAGGTACACGATAATTCATGAAAATATATGTCGTGGTGGACAAAATGTGTGAAATTAAAATGACAAACGGAAAATTCTCCTGCACCGTAACTTGTTTTTCCGTTTGTCATTTTTTTCACACATATATATATATATATATATATATATATATATATATATTGAGTCTTGATTGAAAAGAGACGAAACGTATACGTCCATAGATAAATAAACAATAACAAATATTTATATTTGAAGCTCCTCGTTAAAAAGTAGAGCACTGTAAATGGTAGCACTAATACAACGTGACGTCACTTGCTTTATATGCATCATTCCTTCACTTATAGAAGTTGAATGCCTGTATGTCTCGCCGCTTTTAAATGTGTTAAAATTATCATTGTTTATAAGCTGTTCAGAATTGTCCTATCGGTTAGCGACGTTGGATTGTGGTTGAAAAATACTTGTAATGCAGGGTTTCGAATCGTGTGACCGGTAGTGAATAGTCATACTTCTATGCTGATGAGCCTTGATTGAAAAGAGACGAAACGTATACGTCCATAAATAAATAAACAATAACAAATATTTATATATATATATATATATATATATATATATACATATATATAAAATATATATATATGCGTGTATCTTGGCAGCATCTTTTCTTTTATACAAGTATCATTAAAAATAACAAACATCTTGTGTCTGGATATTTTTTCTATGATCCTTTCCGTTTTTCTGATTAGGTTCTTAGTTTCAGACGGAAACTGGCTGATAAAATTGCCAAAGCTTCCCAAAGCGCTTTCGGACCCTTCCAGGTCCATCGACTGTTACGACGCTATCCAGAAGATTAACTATGCATTCATCTAACGACTCCGCCATAACCCAGCACCTCTATAAAAAGTAGATAACACAAAAATCATCGCACAAAATATTAATACACTTAAACTCCACATACTCGAAGCCCTATACATTAAAACAGAAAAAACCAGCTATTAACAAGATTAATTATACTATTAGTACTATTATACTCAAATGCCTATAAATATAAATTTAAATTAAACACAGTCCTTTATTTTTCCCGCCTAAATAGAATATATATTCACTCATAGGTCTATGCCTGGTTAACATTACTCCACTGACCTGGAATGGTCCGAAAGCGCTTTGGGAAGCTTTGGCAATTTTATCAGCCAGTTTCCGTCTGAAACTAAGAACCTAATCAGAAAAACGGAAAGGATCATAGAAAAAATATCCAGACACAAGATGTCCGTTATTTTTAATGATACTTATATATATATATATATATATATATATGTATATATATATATATATATATATATATATATATATATATATATATATATGCATGTACATATATATATAATAGGAAGCCAATGTTATATTGTTGAATGTTTATTGCCATGTGAAGGATCAATATTGAATATACACTAAATAGAGCTTAGTAATATGTATTCAGAGATTTATAATAGTATTTAAATAAAGTTTGGAACTGAAAGTGTCAAATAACATGAATGTTATGTAAGTCTCAAGAGAAATGTTTTTAATAGTTTTAATAGAAAAGTCAGTATGAATTCAAGGCATAACGAAAAGTCATCCCCCTTCATCACAAACTCACGTTCAGTCAGTATGATATGTATAGTAATATATACATTAATTATGATCGTGTAAGAGAATAAATATTATAACACCAACAATGAAGAAATCCAAATCGTATGGTTAATAGTCCATGTCATAATAAAAATGTCAGTTAAATACTTCCATGCCGTTTTTTTAGTCTTCTGGTATCAAGGACAAGAATAAAAGCCAGTCTCTATTAAATTGAACCGTCCTGGAAAATTAAAAAAATTATTGTCTAAGGGAGACGATCCCATAATTACCAAAAGCCATTTAGAATTTGCGAAAATCTAATAAATGATAACTATAAATAAACCAATAACGTATTATGTTTAGATTAACGAAGAGTTAAGTATTATTAATCTATGGATAAAAAACAATGCAAAAGAAAGAAGAAGCAACTATACACTTATTATATTTAGTTGCTATATTGATATAGATAATATATTATATAATTAATTAAATTTATTAACAAGAGTTTTTTAATTTTTTTACTAATCTTATTATTTTACCAAATTTTAATTTAATTAATCATGGTATAAATTTGATTTCGCTTTATATGGGCAGAGTTTAAAAAAATTTAAGGAGATGTTCGATATTTCATTTTTAATAGTTAAGCCAAAAGAAAACGCTATTAAATAGTAAGTATATAGGTATTTATTAAGGCTGTATGCAATGCGAACAAAAAACGGAAAGATGAAAGAGGAGATGAACAAAAACAAATAATTGCAGACAATATATGCGATACATTTTTCTTCAAATATTTTCATTAAATATTTCACATACTGTTACACTTACTGTTAATAAAATCTGGGATGGTGGAAAATATTTTGATATTTCGGGAGAAAGTCCTCTTTCACAAAAAAGAAACAACCATTTTTCCACAGCAAATAATAAATAGTAATAAGGAGAACACGCAACTGTGGTTATGAAAGATGTAAAAGGAACTAAATTCTAGTAGTAGGCCTCCATCGGTCATGGTTAACCATGAGTAACATACCGGTGTGGGATAGTGATTAACTAAGATTAAGTCTTAGTTAATCACTATCCCACACCGGGTTTTTTTCGGTGACCACCTCAGAGATACACCGTTTTCTGTCATTGTTGACGCCATTCCCTGTCGGGCGTGACTACAATCGTTTCAGCTTGCTGATGATTTCACTGGGAACTCTTTTGGTCGAGATCAAAGTGTAGTATCTGTTCCGATGGATACTGCACCCTATAGACTGGTATTGTCTTGGCCTTCGGGGCTTGATTTACGCCGGTCTATGGAATTGTCCTGTGCAGTTCTAGGAGGTCCACCCTCCCAGGCTTTGCCTCCCCTCTTTGGGGAGGAGTAAGTTAATTGCTTACTGCTTGAGGCGCCCCTACCGGGGAATGCCGACGGGGCTGCCCAGGCAATTTTTGATGGTCAGAGTGCTCACCTCTCGGGCGCTGGCTTTTCAACCCCCACTTTCAAACCCGAGCTTGGGTCACATCTTACTTGTGGGAGTAGGATAAAAACTGGCCTTGTGCCTAACTCCTGGAGAGCAGTAAATTACACTAAAGATGTCTAAATCTGCCCTTTTAGATGAAACCGCGGTACATTGCTGAATTATGTAATATACAGTATCTAAATAAATTATATTAGCTCTCTTATATTGATTTCTTTTCATATACAACCTGACACACTATATATATATATATATATATATATATATATATATATGTTCCGACACCGTTTGTTGAATACTCTAATCAGTCTTTCTATATATGTCTCTATTCACATAAATGGAACTTTAATTCCCTTCTTGACGTGGTAATGTCACGTGGCTGTATGGTTATGACGCTAGGTTGATTCTGCCACAGGGGTTCGAACCTTGCGACCGTCTGAGATAATCATTCCCTACAGTGATGAGAGCGAAAGCTTGAAACGCTAGCGTATGTCTGATAAAAATGATTAATATTATTTACTTGAAATTAATATTGTTATAAGCCCCTTTTTAATAAGATTGAAGTTGAGCCCTGTTCTGGCAAGTTAAAAATAGACTGAAAACGTAGCTATAAGGCATATTCTGACAACGTTCGTTGAATACTCTAGTCAGTATGTGTCTCTCTTCGCATAAATAGAACTTAAATTCTCTTCTTGACATGGTAATGTCTCGTGGCCGTTTGTTTGCAGAGTATAGGTTGATTCTATAGCAGTGATGGTAGGCTTTTTTGTTCTACTACCAATGACAAGGACTAAGTACCAGTTAATAATTAAGTGTTCAAGGTAGTGATCGAAGGGTTAAGTAATTGAGATTAGATTAGTCCAAGTGATATCAGTGTTAATAGCTGTCCCAGTTATGGGTTTATGTTAGAATTGGTAGTATGGCTGAGAGGCTATTGAGGCTGTGCATTATAGGTAGTACGTAGAGATTTGATGTTATTGGTAGTTTAGAGGGGTGGTTATATATTTATAGATTCATCATGACTTGTTGGGGTGGGATTGGGTGGTAAATTTGGGTGGGTGGGTAGGGGGTTATAGTGTGTTTTGGGGTAATGATGGTGATATTTATCATTATTACTATTATTATTATTATTAGTATTATTATTATTATTATTATTATTATTTTTTAATATTATTATTATTATTATTATTATTATTATTATTATTATTATTATTATTATTATTATTATTATTATTATTATTATTATTGTTATTATCATTAATATTCTTACAAACTTGTTATTTCTATTTTTATTCTAATTTTATTTATATTTATCTTTATTTTTATTTTTATTTTTTATTTTAATTTTAATTTTATTTTTATTAAGGCTTTTATTAAGGCTATTATCACTGCGACTATCGTAGGTATGATTGGCAGGCGTAGTCATTGTTATCATAATCGGTTTTGTTAATGCTAAAACTAGTAACACCAGAAAACTTCTCTTATAAAATGATTCCACTAGTATTGATCTCGGTATAATATAATCACAATTTAAAAAAAAAAAAAAAAATATAATCACACCAAAATTCACTACAAATAATAAACAAAACATTAAAATAAAATAAATAAAATGCAGAAGTAGCAATTAATACCCTAAATTAAAATTATCAAACATTTTTATCCACATGATAATTACTTATTAGAATTAAAATAAAATAGGAATGACGGTTATAATCATAATTTTATTCTCATTTTAAATTTAACTCACTCTGGCCGTCGCCCCATCTCCCTTCCTCCCACCCCAGCCGAAATTGAGATCATCACAGCACAAACACGTGAAAAACCTCCCACGTAATAATTTGAAACGAGACTTGTTGGGGTCCTCCCCCCTCCCCTCTCATGTCCCATGTCACCGTTATAGACAAAGCCCCAACTCTGTCCCCCTCCCCCTCCAATGTATTTTCAATTTTCAATCTCCCGTTAAAATGAAGTTTAAACTTATGCCATTTGAATTCCATCGCCAGCCCGATGAGTTGGTCGCTATTTGCACCAATGAAACAAAACTTGTTTTGTCGCAACTAATGGAATAAAATCAAAAAATATATATTTTGCTCTGAATTTTCATTGAGCACTCTCATAAACCTGGTTTCAACTTCCTTCGGATTCATACCCCCTGGATATTTGTAACAAGTTAATTATATATATATATATATATATATATATATATATATATATATATATATATATGTATGTATGTATGTATGGATGTATTTATGTATGTATGTGTGTTCGTGTGTAAGTGAGAAAGCTAGCTAACAAAAACAAATGAGAAAAAATATATGTAAGCAAATGCTTTAAAATATTCATAATTTTAACAATAGTACGAGATGTGGAAATAAATTAAACTGTTATCAATATAGTGAGTAATCGCCTTGCCTTCAGAAAAAAATCTTCTCATTGCAATTACCTCCCTTGAAAATAATTGTAAAAGAAGCATAATAAATAAATAAAAGAAATTGATTTTTTCTTTACTTACTTCTCATATTCATAAAACTTTGCTTATATAAGGCAATACATTACAATTAAATTAAAAATAGATTTTTCAATTTAATTCAATTAATTTGGCAAAAAATAAAACAAGCATGTTTCAGTTGCTATGTAGGGAAATGGTGGTAGAAATTTACACAGAATAGGATACAGTAATCCAGCACATGTCCAAATTCGCCTTGAATTGATGTGTTTTTGGCACATGTATTACCTTTCTTGGGAGACTATTCCAAGGTCCAGGTATCCTGATTGAGAAGGCGACTCTCTTCCTGTTCAATCGAAATAGTTTCTTGTGGTGTCCGCATAGACCTCTTTCTGGTGCAGAAGTGAATAATAGGTTCTGAGGTATATCGTAATGAAAGAAGATTGTAGGCCAAAATGAGATCACCACATAATCGTCGGCGCTTAAGGGAGAAAAGGTTAAGTTTCTTGAGTCGGTTTTCATAGGGAAAGATCCCATAGACTTTGCACCATTCGAGTAGCAAGTCTTTGAACTCTTTCCAAATATCACGTATTAGATATGGAGCAAGGGCCTGGACACCATACTTTAACAGTGGTCTGATGAGAGAGACATGGTAGAACTATTTCAGGAGTGAGTTTGCAGAAAGAACGTTGAATGAGAAATAGAGTGCTCCTTGCTTTGTTTGCGGCCTGAATGCGATGTTTAGATAGCTGTAATGACGAGTCGACCAGAAGGTCAATAGTTTTGTCCCATTCGCCTTCTTGAGCAGAGCCGTGTCACCGCCGAGAGTAAGAGCCGATTCAAAAGGAGACCCCCACTGCAATATGGCAGCATTTATCGGCATTAAGGTATAAGTCCCATTCAACGGACTATTTCCATGCACATTGAAGGCTAGACCTATAGATAGTCAATTTCGCTTCTACGAACTATTAATTTGACATCATCTGCAAATAGGAGCACGTTTCTACTAATCACTTGTGGCATGTCGTTTATATAAAGTAGAAGGAGAATAGGACTCAGCGCGGAACCTTGAGAAACACTACTACAAGCATCCATTTCAGATGACAGACTGACATTTATCTGAACCCTGTATGTACGATCACCAAGAAAGGATCTTATCCCCTTTATAACCGATTCATGAAGACCATAGGTGTTTAGTTTATATAAAAGTAAACAGTGATTGAGAGAATCAAAGACCTTGGCAAAGTCCAAAAAGACAATGTCAGCAGTATCTCCTTCGTCCATTAAACTCGTAACCCATTCTTCCATCACAAGTAAATTTGTGAGACATAAACGTTTTGGAATGAAGCCATGTTGAGATGGAGAGAAGGTAGCAGAGGATATAAGATGAGCCATGATTGCTTGCTTGAGTAGAACTTCCATGGATTTTGAGACAATAGAGGTGAGGCTCACTGGTCTGTAATTCATTGGGTCTTCTTTGTCACCCTTTTTAAAGATAGGGCAGATTGTGGCCACCCGCTAATCAGCAGGAACAACTCCGGTAGCAAGTGAAAGGTTGAAAAGAGCTACTAAAGGTTTAGATAGTTCAGGTGCAACGGCCCGTAAAATTGCTGGATGTAGTCCATCTAAATCTTACCCTTATCCAAGAACAAAAGCTGCTTCTTGACCTCTTGAATGACGTAGGATAGTTAATTATAAACACAGGATTCTAAGAATGTTTTTGAAAATGAGATTTACCATGACTATGGTAAGCCTTTTCTACCTCTCTCTCTCTCTCTCTTTCTCTCTCTCTCTCTCTCTTTTCTTTATATATATATATATATATATATATATATATATATATATATATATACATATATATATACATACACACAGCTTTTTTGTTTGTTATTTTTTTACTAGCGATAGAACACCGGTGTGTTTATTATAATTTTTCGCTCCCTGAGTGTTTTTAAGTTTATGTAGATTATCGCATTAAATCGCCCTTAATCTGACGTGTCATCAATTTTATATATATTTATCAATTAATTTTTTTATAAATTAATTTTTTCTTTTATGTACATAAAATTGATTTATAAAAAATTAATTAATAAATATATATATATATATATATCAAGGGAGGCGAGATAGCGCTCTATCCCTTAATAGACTGCAAAAATGGCCTATGATAGGTTCTATAAGTGTGTAGAATTTCAGCATCATTAGTCAAGGCAACCCAGAGATCCAGAAAGTTCAATCATGAAATCATGTTATCTGTGTGTACGTACGTATGTACATATGTACGTATGTATGTGCCACCCTGTATCTCATCAACTATTTGATGGATTCAGCTGATTTTGTGCAGAGATAGAGGTTCTTGAGTCTAGTTGATGGCATTTTAATTTCAGTTTACCATATACCTTAGTTTTTTAGAAAATTCCAAAAAAACCTTTAAAATGACCATTGTATTGAGGCATAGCCTTTACAAAAGTAGTGACATTCCATGATAAATGCCAGTATACTGAAATCATATGCCCTTAATAGGGTAAAGATGAAAATTCATATACATTAAATGTACAAAAGCAAGGAAATTTCCAAATTTTTACACTTTTATTGTCATTAAGGGTATGCGAGCACAAAAGGGCTATGTATTTACTGGTAGGAATTTTTCTTCAGCGCACCTCACACACTTCATCTACTCATGCATAGAGATTTATACTGTAGTGATGTGATAATGAAATGGTTTGGTTGATATGTAGTCATACCCTTAATTAATGACAATAAAAGTGTAAAAATTTGGGAATTTCCTTGCTTTTATACATTTAGTGTATATGAATTTTCATCTTAACCCTATTAAGGGCATATGATTTCAGTATACTGGCATTTATCATGGAATATATATATATATATATATATATATATATATATATATATATATATATATATATACGTGTGTGTAAAGGATTCTCTCCTAGACTAATGGACCGATCACTATGAATTATGGAATATGTATTGTCGACAACATGATGAATAAGGTAGATATATTTATTTTTTCGTAAAATTTACCATTTAAGAGGTGTGCCCCAAATTCGCCCCCACCCCCAAGAACTTTTACAATAAGCGAAATACAAAACATTTAATAGAGAAAAGAATTGCCTACCTCCAATTTTGAGTTATATTATGTAATAACATTTTTACTGAATTGATGCAGGTGAATGAGCGTCAATAACATATGTATGTGATGGGTAAACTCCTAAACTATTGAACTTATCATTATGAATTATGGAATACATATTTTAGGCAACACGGTGAGTAACGTTAGCGACTTATATTTTTTAGTGAACTTTCCCATTTAGGAGGTGTGGCCCCCAAATCCCCCCCGCCCCCCAAAAAAAAGAAGAAAAAATTATAATTAAAATTAGTAAGTAATGTTAAACATATTTCTTATACCTGTCCTGGGTTTACTATATAGAAGCACATTGCACACCAGCAGATCAACTTATTATTTATCAACTTATGATTTAGCATGATGTCAGTCGTTTTTATATTAGGTTAAGTGCACCGATATTCGGATTTAATCATATAGACGAAAAACTATGAACTTATAATTTAGAGTCAACATTTGAATTTACAGTAGAAATACTTTGAATTAATTTCGTATTTATTGCATTAATTATTCATTGTTTGATTTATCAGTTTTAATGTAATTATTATTCTAACATCTACTTATCAATGCCCAGTCTTATTATGCAGAAGCATAAGACTTTTGTTGTTGCGTGGAATGCCTATTGGAGAGAATTTGAACGACCACTAAAGAGAATTTGAATGACAACTGGAGTGAATTTCAATGACCACTGGAGAAAATTTGAATGACAACTGGAGAGAATTTCCATGACTACTAGAGAGAATTTCAATGACAACTGGAGAGAATTCCATAGACAACTGGAGAGAATTTCAATGCCTATTGGAGAGAATTTCAATGACTACTGAAGAGAATTTGAATGACCACTGGAGATAATTTCAATGACAACTGGAGAGAATTTCAATGACCACTGGAGAGAATTTGAATGCCTATTGGAGAGAATTTCAATGCCAACTGGAGAGAATTTCAATGACCACTGGAGAAAATTTGAATGATCACTGGATAGAATTTCAATGACCACTGAAGACAATTTCAATGACCACCAGAGAGAATTTCAATGACCACTGGAAAGAATTTGAATGCCTATTTGAGAGAATTTCAATGACCACTGGACGAGAATTTGAATGCCTATTGAAGAGAATTTCACTGAACACTGGAGAGAATTTGAATGCCTATTGGAGAGAATTTCAATGCCAACTGGAGAGAATTTCAATGACCACTGGAGAAAATTTGAATGATCACTGGATAGAATTTCAATGACCACTGAAGACAATTTCAATGACCACCAGAGAGAATTTCAATGACCACTGGAAAGAATTTGAATGCCTATTTGAGAGAATTTCAATGACCACTGGACGAGAATTTGAATGCCTATTGAAGAGAATTTCACTGAACACTGGAGAGAATTTGAATGCATATTGGAGAGAATTTGAATGACCACTGGAGAGAATTTCAATTAACACTGGAAAGAATTTGAATGCCTATTGGAGAAAATTCAATGATCACTGGAGAGAATTTCAATAACCACTGGAGAGAATTTGAATGCCTATTGGAGAAAATTTCAATGATCACTGGAAAGAATTTGAATGCCTACTAGACACTGTCCTCGAGTGTCTAAGGTCTCTGTACAGGGATTTGTCAGGACTACCTGGCATGTGGAATCTTCCCCCTATAAGTAAACCCTGACCACATATTCAAAATAACATAGTATCTGGAGCCCAAATAAGATTCCTTCAGTATGACTCTCCCACACTGTTTTATACGAAGGATTCTGCACCTTCTCCAGGTGATGTTTCTTCTAGTAACAGCACTAAGCCGGATACTCCACCGGACTAGATGAATTCTTCTCCTGGAATCCGGTAAGACCAAGAGACCCCAAGAAATAGATATACTAGAACATAGTTGACTGGTCAATTGGGAAGAGGAAAATGAATGTTCTTCACTTCTTTACTGCTTAAACGTTTGAGAGGTAAAGGAGAACTTTAATGGAATACTCTGATATCTATGTATCTCATTTACAGATCAAGTGTTAGCCCCAGGAATAGGCCCATTGATTTCTGAAAACTTTGATTGAAGTAAAATGAAAAAATGGAGGTATTGCTACTGCATTCTAGCAGAAATACTTTAAATACAAGCCTATTCCTTCATACATATATAAATGATGGAAAAGAAAACTAGACTACATCAGTGACGTGCAGAGGTTTGATAATTCCCTGATGATGCCCGGGATCAACTCCGTGATTGTATGCCCTAAAGACTCAAGTCTTAGTACTGAGAAATATTATGAAAAAGAGAGATATCTTGAATATGGACCCCCCCACACACACACATTTTGATGCCGGGACTCTTGGTCAGTTCACTCCCCCACTCTTAGATTCAACTGCATCACATTAAACTCCTTCAGATACAAAAAACAAGGCAAATACGGCACTCGCGAGCCGAATATGGCAACTTCAAGAAGAAAATACACCCTTCACCATCAAATGGAAAGTAATTGAGAGAAAACCATCCTTCTCTCCAGCCATAAACAGATGTCCTCTATGTAGTGCTGGAAAATGCCACATTTTAAAGACCATCTTTGATCTGAATACAGTCTGTTTGAATATCCGTGATGAAATCTTTAAGGGATGTATCCACAAGAGACACGCACTACTCATAAACTGGACTGACCGATTCACATAAGCCTAGCTACTCCCCCCTCTGCCCCCATCATTACTAATATAAACAAATTAAAAAATACGAACAAACACCTTATCAACCCATATCCACATTAATTTTCAAGAGCAAAAACTTCGACTTTCACTAAAATATTTCTCTAGTCATTATGAGGATATACCACCATTTCACAATTTATTCATCAGTCATTAGACTAATCTAACAAATCCATTTAAACGACCTCAAACAATTTATAATTCCAACAGAGTTACCTACCTTAGACCCAGCGATTTATTTATTCAAATTACTTCAGGTTGTCTAAAAGAATTTAAACACGATATTAATTAACGGTTTTCCCTTTAAACTTTTTCTTTCTCTATTCCTTTTTCTCCCTCCTTTTAGAACGCAAATCTTCAAACGCCAAAACAGTAACGGCCAATAATGCAAATTCATAAAATTGGCTCATGGGAATTATATAGAAACCTTTTTATTTTTATTTTTTATATATATTTTTTATTTCACTTCTTTCTTTTCTTATAATATATATTTTTATTTTTATTTTTCCTGTTTTATATTTATTTTTATTTTTATTTTTATTTTTTATATTTTATTTTTATTTTTATTTTTATTTCTATTTTTATTCTCTTTTATCTTCATTTTAATATTCTTATATATCTTCAAATCTCCGGTTTTAAATCTCAACCGTTCCATTACACTAAATTTAAATTCAAACAAACATACACAACACGCTGAGCAAATAACGCGTCCCAACGAGAGTGTCATGTGACTTCACATTTCCGAAACAGATGACAACAGAAGCTGAAGAGAGCCGGATGGCTAAGACTTTCCGTGCTTGAAACCGACGGTACGAATGTTGTACTAATTTTTCTGTACCAAAATAAATATATATATATATATATATATATATATATATATATATATGTGTGTGTGTGTGTGTGTGTGTGTGTGTGTATGTGTAAAGGATTCTCTCCTAGACTAATAGACCGATCACTATGAATTATGGAATATGTATTGTCGGCAACATGATGAATAAGGTAGATATATTTATTTTTTCGTAAAATTTACAATTTAGGAGGTGTGCCCCAAATTCGCCCCCAAGAACTTTTACAATAAGCGAAATACAAAACATTTAATAGAGAAAAGAATTGCCCTACCTCCAATTTTGAGTTATATTATGTAATAACATTTTTACTGAATTGGTGCAGGCGCATGAGCGTCAATAATATGTATGTGCTGGGTAAACTCCTAAACTATTGAACTTATCATTAGGAATTATGGAATACATATTTTAGATGAATTCTTCTCCTGAAATCCGGTAAGACCAAGAGACCCCAAGAAAGATATACTATAACATAGTTGACTGGTCAATTGGGAAGAGGAAAATGAATGTTCTTCACTTCTTTACTGCTTAAACGTTTGGGAGGTAAAGGAGAACTTTAATGGAATACTCTGATATCTATGTATCTCATTTACAGATCAAGTGTTAGCCCCAGGAATAGGCCCGTTGATTTCTGAAAACTTCGATTGAAGTAAAATGAAAAAAGGGAGGTATTGCTACTGCATTCTGGCAGAAATACCTTGAATATTGACTCCCCCCCCCCACACACACACATTTTGATTCCCGGACTCTTGGTCAGTTCACTCCCCCACCCTTGGATGCAACTGCATCACATTAAATATTATACCTGAAGTAATGCATACGTCATATGAAGGCATCTCAATGTATATATATATATATATATATATATATATATATATATATATATATAAAGAGAGAGAGAGAGAGAGAGAGAGAGAGAGAGAGACAGATAGAGAGAGACAGATAGAGAGAGAGAAAAAGAGACAGAGATTATAATGGTTTAGAAACCAAAAAAATGCAGATTTTTTTAATATAAATAAATGTATCACTTCATACTCCATAAATAAATACATTCACTTATTTAAATTTTAAATATTATATCTGAAATAATGTATACGTCACGTGAAGGCATCTCTATGCATATATATATATATATATATATAAAGAGAGAGAGAGAGAGATTATAATGGTTTAGAAATCAGAAAAATGCAGATTTTTTAAATATAAATAAATGTATCCATTCATACTCCATAAATAAATACATTAACTTATTTCACTTTTGGTTCCGTTAATCGTAGAGACTCGGTACTTGGCCCATTTTGTAGCCAATAAGCCCAGCATCTTACGTGAACTGTATCTTGAAAAGTTCATGCAAGGTCGAAATTTTTACTAAATTTCAACTTTCGATTTTCCCAAAGTTGTTGCATGGAGCTGATGCTCTTTGATAACAATAGCCACATGCACAATTTCAACCTGATAAGATAAATCATTTTTGAGTTCTCAACGTTTCCATGGCACAACTTTGGGAATACTTTATACAATATAGAGAAGTAGGCCCAGATAAGACTTTGTCCCATCCTTACGTTGTCAGGCAGAGGTATGCAGTTTAAGGACTGACTTATATTTTTGTTTACTCTCAAAAATAAAATGGTAAAATAAAACAGTTCTATAGGGAATTAAAATTGATAAAACAGCAATTATTTCTGAAAGGTTTGGCCGTTTTTCAGTGGCTGATGATTAACGATGGGAATTTGGCAGATGAGGTCAGTTTTTATCAGTGAAAAAATGTAACGTTGGTTTGAGTCCAGGAAATCGAAAGACATGAAATAAAAAGGAGTTCATAGAAATTTGACACTGTAAAATAATCAATATTTATTTCATAATTAAACCTGGTGATTAAAGTCCATTTCGAAGAAATTTATTTATTACCCCATCCCCCTCATAAAATGCATGGCAACTAGGTTGTTGGTATGGTGGAACTGCAGCATCCCTTATTTATTTTCAACTATCCTCCACTCTATAATAAAAACCAATGTGTATTCATTTCCATCCCATCACACAAAACTAAGCAAGTAAAACACATGCTTTTTTTCTAGCCCCCACCTCCCCAAGAAAAAAACAACATTTCATATGGTGAGGAGAAGCGAGTAAGCAAATAGCAAGCCAGACAACCTGAACGAGTCAATGCAACGGTTCGTCAAAATAATGCAGCACTTTCTTCTTCTGTTTGCTTCCTTGAACGAGTCACAACGTTTCACAAAAATAAATGCAGCACTTTCTTCTTCTTCTTCTTCTTCTTCTTTTTCTTCTTCTTCTTCTTTTCCCACTCACCTCAAAACGAATCTCCCAAAATCAGGTTTTGTCATGCTCTTTATAGCAGCGACATTTTACACATGCTAATGAGCCACGGCAAAGCCGCTCACTGCCGTTTCCTCTTTAAAAAAAATGATATTAAGTTAAACTTTTTGCGTGGCAACCCGGTGCAGGTCTTTTTCACCAGGTGCTTCTCCGTGATAATATGGCTGTGACTTCCTCCTCAAATACCTCGCCTGCGGAGGGAGCATCCGATGTATCTGTATCAGGTCTGGGACTGTCCACCTCTCTTTGTGGTGATGCGACCACAACTTCCTCTTCAGATAACACGTCTGCAGAAGAATCATCCGATACATTGGTGCTGGGCATGGGGCTGTTCACTCTGCTCATCGTGATCACTCGTGAACTTTGAGTGGACGGCTTGCTGTCACTTCCTCTTTCTGACGCAGTCAGGCCGATAACGGGACGTAGGTCCATTACATGCCGAGGCATCCAATCAATGAGGACATTCTGTGAGTTAATCACGCCCGTAACGCGTCCAACTGTGTAAGGGAATGTACACCGTCCATCTGGGATGCTTGTCAAACACGATCTCCCATCTTGTAACTCAGGTGTTGTTGTTCGGGCTCATCAGGGGGCAGCACCTCAATGCCATTCAATCTGACCTTGTAACGATGGATCATGTTGTCTGGGGCAGTTAGTGGTAACACATCGTCTTTCGGGGTGACGTTATACCAGTAAACTGCATCCATCACTGAGCACAGTTTTCTTGTGGCAATCCGTTTTACACTTCCATGGCACCATTCTGTAATATCATTACCTGATGGTATGTGTGCACAGCGAAATCGCAGTCGAACTTCCCACTCATTTACAAAGTGTCTGAAAGTCTTACTGCAAAATTCTGGGTAATTGGCAGTAAGTATTTCAGTTGGTGTCTTGCGCTCATAAAATATGACTTTCAATTGGTCGACGATGCTTGCTGCGTCTTGCCGTCTAAGACAACGCCAAACAGAAAAACGCATGGGCCCACAGTCAATACACGACAGATTATGCCTTCTCTGGATGTGGATTATGTCTATCCCCACTCGATACGTCTCAGTTTCCCTTCGGCCAGCGCGTGGACAGTTGATCAATGGACTGACACTCTTTACACTCTTTAACTACTTTCTTCATGGATGCCTTAGAAATCGTGGGGTCGACCCGCCTAACAAAGTACCACATCCTTTTTATGCCAGGGTGACCACTTTGACGATGGGTGCATCTTATTTGGTCGCATTCTGTCCTGCCTGTTAATGTAGTGCATACATGGCTCTGGGGTTTAGCTGCCGTTCTGATTAAATCAAGTCACCACGGCGTCAGGTTATTCGCTCGGTTGTGTTCTGACTTTACAAGGGTAATGTCTACTGACAACCCATATACTTTTATCAAGCTTGAAAGCGCACCAAGTCGTCGTTTTACTAGCATTTTACTAGCTGTTTTAGTATGCACCTTTGACTTTCCTGTAAGAGTGTCCGTTATCCATGTGTACATGCATGCAGAGTCGGTAAAAAGATGCAATATGGATGCTTCCCACATCAGTGCCATATTAACACTCTTTAGTACAGCATCGAGTTTTGCCAGATTTATGTGCTGTGCATCGTTTGCCTTGCATAATCAACTTGCATCTTCCATCACAGCTCCATTGTGCTCCAGTGACACCCCAGTTGCTAAAGAGCTTGCGTCAACATAGAAATCGACCTAACGACCGTCAACACACCACTTGTCTCACACAGGGTCTCCTTCATGCACTCTTGCAAGGATTTCCGTCATCATCGTGGTCAATGGAACATCATCCACGTCATCGTCCAAGCCCTTGGTGACTGCTACTGCTCTCGTCTTAATAAACGCTGCTGTCACTCTGATCTGTCTTCTCTTCGATCGCCGCGGACAAGTGTCGTGGTCCACAGCAGTCGACTGCCTCTCCTGCTCTCAGCTATACAACCACTTTGGAATTTGGAAAAAATCCTTCACTCTACCGTGGGTCTCTTTTCTTTCCATCATCAGAAATAATGATAATAATTTCTATATAAAAATTAAATTACTGACAAAGCCTTTGACAATATGTGGCATAAAGGGCTTCTCATAAAGATTAATTCATATAGTATTAGTGGACGAATACTTAATATAATTAGATCTTTCCTAACCAAAGAAAAGATCCAGATTGCCCTCCATGGCCGTTCATCAAAACAACATTACATAAATGCAGGTGTACTCCAGAAATCGATCCTTAGACTTTTATTGTTGGTGATTTTCATAAACGACCTCTCTGATTACATTGTGTCTGAGATGGGTATATTTTACTGACGACACCACACTCTACTCTCATCATGTGGGTAAAATGGATGCACATATATCCGTGGCAATGGCTGAATCCTTAGAAAGTGACCTCCAGTCTGTAGTGAAATGAGTTCATAAATGGATGATAACATTTAATGCTGCTAAGACAAAGCTCCTTTCATTCAACAACTACAAGAAACCTCTTTAACCACCGATTGCCATGGCAAATAACACCCAACCTGAGAGTCCAACGTTAAAACTCTTCAGCCTACCATTCGCAGGTAGCATGAATAGGAACAAATACATAGAAGACATTGCCAAAGCTGCTGCAAAGTAGGTGGGCTCCCTCTACCGAGCTAGAAAACTTCTCACACCTGACAGTATGCTATATCTCTAATAAGCCACCATTCGCCTATGCATAGAGTATTGTTGTCACATCTAGGCTGATGCGCCATGCACTAGTCACTCCTTCCTAGACAAGGTTAACAAAAGTCGCTAATCTAATAGGTCCTTTACTATCCACCAAGCTCCAGCCCCTGTCCCATCGCTGCAATGTTGCAACCTTGTGCTTGTTTTACAAATACTTCAATAGAATGTGCTCCAATGAACTTGAAGCTCTGGTGTCCCTTCGACGTAAATACACTCGACCAACCCGACAATCAGCTAAATCCCATCCATTCACTGTGGATATTCCCAGATACCGGAGAGCCTTCTACTCCAATAGCTTCTTTCCTCGAGCTGCCGGCCTTTGAATTCCCTTCCTTCTCCCTGTTTCCCCGACTGTACCGAAATGCAGAAATTTAAAACTAATGTGAACAAGTATTTCGCTGCACAGGCTATAGGATGACCCCCAAATTTTCACCCTGATTCTCAGTAGCCCCTTACGTCTACAGTAGCAACTAACCTTGTGTGGGGGGAACTAAGTTAAACAAACAATTCAAAAATATAATAATTTCTATACGAAAAATTAAATTACTGACATTAATCTATGATTATATATAAATATTTCATAATACTGAAATAAAAATAGCGAGTGCAAACGGTGGCGAAGCATAACTTTTTTCCAGCATTTTTGACAGAGAGTGTACACTAGAAATATAATAATATCAATATATAAATAGTTGTTCATTTACATGCAGAACTAAGGCTGTACAAACATGCAGAAATTTAAATACAATGTGAACAAACATTTGCTGCACAATTCCCCTGCATAGCATGCTCCTATAAATCTAGCCCCTAATTCACAGTAGACTTTTACGTCTCAGTGGCGATGTGCCTTTTTTGGTGTGAATATAAGTAAGAAAAAAATAATTCAGTATATATTCAAAGTAATGCAATCATCAACAGCAGCTCACATGAAGTATCAGTATTGTTTGTGATGTAAACAAGACGAAAGTAAATAGAAGAAATGACAAATGGTTATGTGCAGTCCTCTCGGAAGTACCAAGATTGATGGATACACAATTTCCTGCAACTGATATGGTTTTGCGAATCGTCAGCAATGTAGGACATGTGATGCCTCCTCATTTCTTTCAACAGAGTCTTTGAGTTAGCTTTGCTGCTTACATAGAAGTTTTTCGATTACTTATATAATCCATATACTCTTAAGGTGATGACAATCTTACGTCCTATCGTTTCTTTAAAAGATTTAGTTGATTTAAATAATTTTTTATATAAAAACTTTATGAAACCGGTTTGAATTGTTAGCCCCTAAATATTAACTCTCGCATAACTCCCCTTTAAATTTGGACCATTGCGGATCGGTCTTCTAGGGGGTGGAGGGTTGGTGGATTCGGGATACCCTCCCTTTTCAGGATAGTATAACTATCCCTTAGATGAGTTTGTACTATAAATTGTAGTGAATCAAGAGCATACAGTATGTCCACTATCTTAGTGATTATTTTAATTTATTTTATTAATACTTAACTTATCATTATTATTGTTGAATCTTGTCTTTAGTTTAGTTTAGTTGCCTCTAGTTCAGTTTCCAGAGATTATGCATTCTATATTAGTTATGCATTGAATAATTAGATAGCTTGGTTTAAAATACCTCTGTGTGTGTGTGTGTGTGTGTGTGTGTGTGTGTGTGTATGTCAGAGAGATAGAGTGTGCATGCATGGGTAAACATTGGAATTTATTTCTGCCAGTAAATTATGGTAGTCAAGCGTTCGAATCATTTTTTTAACTTTGTGGTTTCATTCGTTTATTCCCAGCCCTGTGGACTAAATTAACCTATGCAAAAACATGAGTGTCAACAAAAATGCAGATAGCTTGGCTTAAAATACCGATGACCTCATAGTAAATATGCCCTAATTTCTGAATTACACGTTCTATACTTTGTATCTTAGATAGTTCTGTGGGTAATTTGACAATATGCTTTAACCTTTAATTAATCTTTCAAGTTTTCTTTTCTACTTCTAACCTATTAGAAATAGATTTTTATTTAGGCTGCTTACTATAGCCTTGATGGCCAATTTCTTTACCAATGATATTTAACCTTATAAGCCTTAACATTTTCTCATTGTTCGATTATATATGTTACTAATTCTCCCTCCTAATAATACTTAAATATTGTATAGAACAATATTTGTTTTAATTTTTCCATTTGAGGTGCGACATCCTACTTGTAATATTGCAAAGACTTCTTTCTACTTATAACCATTTGTACATCCCGAATTAAAATTCCATCCGGGTAAACTTTGATTAAATCCTTGATAGCATCTACTCCCCTCATCGTTTCTATTTACTGTATAGATGGGGATGTTGATCTGTACTCCATTGCTGCTGTCTATATGCTTTTGCTTTTTACTGCGTGTTAACACCCTGTGCTGACGATGGGATCTAATATCAATAAAACATATGGTCTCTGAAATGATCGTACACAAACAGTTGTTAGGTTGAATTCTTAGAATGCGATTTGAGCATATAATTGTTGTTATATGGATCTATGCTTTATATACGAGGCATGTCTAATAAGTATCCGACCTTAGGTCAGAAACAATATTTCAAATACAGGCCCCTTGTGATTGCACACACTTAGTAACCTTCATTAAATAATCTGGATCCTTCATAAATTGAATTGGCGAAACCAATGACGACAACAGAATTTTGCAGGTTAACAAAAAAAGTTGCTGATCCATAAAAAAAGAAACAAATTTGATTGAATTTCCTAAAATATTACCAAGTTATTAAATTTGTCGCAACCCCAAAACTGATGAATATTGTAAAATGTATTTTTTGGGATTAAAATATGAGAAACAAATGTTGATTAACTCAGCTTTAGTATTATAATAATAATAATAATAATAATAATAATAATAATAATAATAATAATAATAATAATAATAATAATAACAATAATAATAATAATAATATAAATTTTTTTTTTAAATACATGTATATATATTTTTTTTTAATTTTTAAATATTTTTAATATAAAACTAAAACTAAAAATACATTAAACTATAAATTCACCTAAAAAGTAGTGTAATGGATTCGTCCGAACACTTTAAAATACAGCAACATTTGTGTAATTAACAGATACATTATATTAGCCACAGACGAACAACACAGGTAAGGAGGACATTTTTTAATAACTAATATAAGTTAACTAAACATTTATCTGGAACAAAACTTATATCTAATATATGGAACGTTTATGTTTTTGTCTTTTAAGGGAAGTGGGGTTTGATCAACTCTGCTGGGAAGCCATGAAATAAAATACGGCTTTGTTTTTAAATTCCCGAAACAGTTTTTCATGTTAAACAACTGATGATCCCTTAAATAATGTTAAGACTAGTTTACATTCTAGGAAGCAAACTAATATAGTAACTACAAAAAATAAATTGACTTACATGAGTTATTTTCTACTGAACGACTTAGGACGAAAACGTTTGTTTTTTGTTTTCCTTATATAGTTTTAATGGTTGAGAAACTTCCGAAACTATATATATATATATATATATATATATATATATATATATATATATATATATATATATATATATACAAACAGATTGTTTTGCTGCATCACAGGAACTAAGTATAATTATAGTATGATAATTATGAAAAGAATGATTAGCAGCTCACCATACATGATATCACTCAAACTTGTCATCTCTAGACACAACATATATTTCCAATGGACATAGTCTCAGATCCCAAAATAATATTCTCCCAATTACAAATCCAAAAACAGGTTATATGTACTTTTCATATAAAATATAATGGCCAAATGAACCTGGCTAGTGATGGTTGAGGACATGCGTTGCATGGACAGAAAGGATATGAGAATGACACGATGGATGTATAATATGATTCTGTAAGACAGGCTTAGTTTCGATATCCTCAAAGGAAGATAAAATCTGGACAGTATAGGGAGATGTGTGCAGAACAGGAGACTTCGATGGTATGGCCACCTGGAAAGAATGGATGAAGGTTCTTGGGTTAGTATATGTAAAACAGTTAATATAGCAATCCAGTTTACAGGGGGAGGCAAAGTAAAACATGAGAGGAAGTGATAAAAATGTACTTGAAAGAGGGATGAATTAAGACCTGACCAGAGATAGGTTAGTTTGGAAGTCAATTTCTAATAGTCGTTCAACACATACCAGCATGTAAAACGGACGGTAAACCGATGCTGCTGCTGCTGCTGATGATGATGATGATGATGATGATGATGATGATGATGATGATGATCACAATATAATAAAATAAATATGCGATTTCAATTTACTATGTAATTTAACCGAAACACGAATAACTATTTTTACACAAAGTTATTAAATGTATAATTCAATGGTGATAGGCAGTGCAATAGGATTATTATAAACTCGTATCAATATTTATTTCATGTTATATCTTTCACTATTTATCCAAACTCTCTGTTATTCTGTGATTATTGATTCAGCAATGGTGCTTGTAAATAGCAAACAACTCATTAATGCAATTACTTTCTTCAGAATTGTAAAGTGACCGAATGATGTGTGTAAAATGTTTTGGTCTTGGATATGAGTTAATACTGTTTTACAGATAACTGCTTACATTCGCATTATTTGCTCACATGGATGGGTTAGTCCAATATTGTTTGGTTACAGAACACCTCTTTATATAATACGTTCAACACACTACTCTACATGAATAAAGAAAAATCACGAATAGAATTAAACTATGAATTATATGTGAAACGTCCTTTTCTGGGACCTGATGCCTGATGTGGCATTCACCTTGGGCTTGTTGAGCTGACTTCTTCTTCAGAAGAAAGTTTCTAGGGAATATTACTTAAGAATATTAAATTAACAAGTGTGATGTGAAAGTTTGAACAGAACACTACTCGTATTCTGATTTCCACAATAATCCAAAAGTCTGGAAATATAATGGCTGAACGAACCAAGAGCTGCGCATCTGTTCTTGCTAATCACTCTCTGGCAATAAATGACGTGGATGCTAGAGAAGTTCCAAGCTAAACTGGCGAATCATCCATGTAATATAAAGCTCGAAATGACAAATTGTTTGTAACCCAGATTTCAAGGGTTCGAATCAGCTTCACTGCATCTCATTTCTTAGTGTTTAAGATTAACAAAGCTCTGGTGAAAATACAGAAGGAGTCGACAAACACAGAGGTGTTAGACGTGTAACTGTAAAATATTACAATGAAATTGGCAACGTTGTTTCTACACCATTCCTTTGCGTGTTCTGGACCAAACTTTTCCCCGACTTCAGACGCAACAGCTAAACACTGCTGCTCTCGGTGTCAGTGCTAACAATCTGCAATCTTGAAGGTTAATGAATAGCTGCGACCAATAAGGAGGACTTCATGCAGACCATACAACCCTGAGACACGATCTTCGTGAGCTTTATGCAGAAGTCCGACTAGCTTAAAAAACAAACAAACGAAGCCTTTCTTAATAGAACTGCATTCTCTAAATTTTTGGTAGTTAATATTGGATGTAAGTTAACACGTCAGAGTTAGTGAGCTCAATCAACTGTGATGTTACTTTGTAGAGATGGCAGTAAATGACCGTTACTATGTGTAGATCGGACCTGTTTTTCTCTCTTTTGTTTTAATTGTTGCTAACAGCCATTAACAAAGACAACACCATTATTTTGCTCTGTGTCTTTCATGTTTTTATTTTCGACTAACTTAAACAATCGTATTACATACAGTATACTGCTGGGTTATATTAGCATTACATCAGCTTATCATCACCCAATATCCTGGGAAGAAGTGAACATAGATAGAAATACGAACAATACCTCTGAATCTGTTAAGACCGCTAGCCAAAGAAGATTTGACACGTTACTCTGGACTTTCTGTCCATAACGTCATATCCTGAACACATTAGCTTAATTTACTGATGGTATTAAATTCCTATTTTTATCTAATGAAGAATACAAAAAAGTTTATTTAAAAGAATTGTGTCGAATCATAATCTATTATGAACATTTTTCAGACATTTAATCTTCTTATTGGGAATTTTTTTAACGTCTTCAGGTTATAATCTTTGATTTAAAAGAAAAAAATAACAAACAGAATACTGTCTTCTTTAAAATAAAACGACAAACAAACAGTAAATTGCATGAAAGAAATCCGAGAATACCTCTTTGGAAAGCATAGAAACCATCTTCACCAGTCATTGGAGAATATAACTAACTGATATAATAAACATTATTCTGACTAACAAATGTATGCTCCCTTTCATTGCATATTTTTTGCTAGTATTAGAGGATAGTATCATGATGAACGAACATATGCTAAACTACCCTCTCTCAGAAAAGTAGGTAATGCCTGGGAAGATGGTCTTGTGAAAACAGAACATATACTACACTAACCCCTTCCCCAACTAAGAAAGTAATGCCTGGGAAGATAAATGAACAAACCTGGAAGGATAATCTTATGACAACAGAACAGCTACTGCACTACCTTTCCAAAAAAAAAGAAGGAGGTAATGTCTGGGAGGACGTTCTCATGACAACAGAACAGATACTGCACTACCTCTTTACTCCAAAGGAGAGATACAGTCTGAGAGGATGGTTTCATGACAGAATAAATACTACACTACCCCCCCCCCCCTGAATTGATCATTGAAAGATAGGACATTAGTATTTCATAGTATAGTAAACTGAACTGAGCATTAAAAGATAGTACATTAGTACAATATGTGAAGGTTAGGGTTGTTAAGTGGATAATCCAGTCGATTCCATAATACCATTTTTACTTAGGGATGTTGGCAACCATTATGTGGTCCCTTCTACAAGAATGCCGACAACAGAACCAAACCAGTCAACAAAGTTGTACCATTCTGATGCATACGAATTTAATTAAATTTTACTAGTACAATATTAATAGAAGTAATAGTAGAAAGATACCAAATCTCCATTATGTTGCATAGCTCCCGAGAATGGGCCGTGGCAGTTCTCGTTTTACATACTCGTCCCGGAATTGGCCGTGGCAGCCCTCACTTAAACAACTGGTCATTTTTACACCAAAAAGGAATATGTTGCATACCTTTAATTTCTCGAACCTTCTTCTTCTTCTTCACGGAGGGGTGCCGTCTTGATGTCATCTAGTGGTTGAATTCTTTCTTCTTTCTTTCTGCAGTGCCGCTGCAACAAAAAGCTTCATGACCGATTCAGGAGACAAACAATCTTTTAAACTTTCAATTCTGTTTTATTTCAGGCGTTGGATTTCTATCGATGGAGATATTCACAAACGTCGAGGGAGAGACCAATTTACTGCTTTATCGTAGTTATTTTCTAGATTAAATCCTTTGCCATTCGAGGAGGGGAAAGAAGGAGATCTCACGCCTGTATTCTCTTAGGGAATTTAAATCCCCTATTTCATTTAAAGACTACATAGAGAAACACGTCTGTTTGGCTCGCCTCCAAAACCCAGACTCGCAAAACTCTGTTCCTCACACAAAAGCCCGTGACGTCACAGAACCCCTATCGCAGGTGCACATTGACCCTTGATCTGAGGTCTCATCAACGTGGTGACCTTGTCAGCGCTTGTGAGCTCCGACTGTGAGAACCAGTTTTTTCTGCACTCGACTGTATGGGTCCACCCACACTAAATCGCGCAAGCCAAACCAAACGACTTCCCACAGATACGTCCACCTCAAGATGCGTCCGTTCCCACAGGGCCATTATCCAACAATTTGATGAAATAAAAATTCCACAGATGGAAAGTTCTTGAAAAGAAACTCTGTTCATAGAAGTTCCGTTTGGTTTAAGGCACACAGAAAGGAAATTTATTTGTAGTGGTTGTAAATAGACGAGTTCTTGCTGTTAATGTTTAATAGTCAGAACCAGATATTGAGCTCAATCGAACACCTACTATAAAAATAACGATTGAGTAGAGAAGGACTAGCAACGTCTCTTCTGTAAAAAAAGAGCTGTAGGGAAGAAAGGAGTTAGTCCCTGAAGATTGTGAATCGATTTTGTACCCTGTCAAGGCAAAGAAGAGTGTTATCAGCTGCATCTCCACAGCTGTAGCAGCAGAACTCCATCTTATGACGTATCTGACTCGTATATAGTTAGAGGATTATGCCAGGAGTGAGGTGTTTACACATTTACTCTATAAAGTAACACAGCCTTTATTAGTCAATAACCAACAAAACCACTGCTATGTAAACCAACCAACAGAGCCACCTAAGTACTATTGCTTACTGTATTCTATAAATCCAATTATTCAAGAGGAGATAACTACAACATTAAAAAGAGCACTCTTTAACAGAGAAGAGATAAGAAATTTTTAAAGTAAAAGGAAGAGGTTAATGAGACAAGTTTGCTTGTATATCATTGTTATTTACATTGATTACATGTTTAGAATGTTTTTCTCCTCTTGGTTATTGTTATTTTCACTCATTTCAGCTGTTGCACTCTCCGGCCTTCTCCAAACAACTTTTTTCATAGTCGGTAACTTTTTAGAAATTTCAAACTAAACCCAATATTTAATTTCCTGAAGCAGGTTTTTCTAATTCGGTGTTGCCTACCTTTTAAATCGTTATCACAGAATTCAACTTACAAACTCAAGATAGAGTTCAATCTAAATTATGTATTTTAAACAATGCTATCATCCACTTGACCATATGACAATAATGTAATTTCTTCATCTCATTTTTTTTATATCTATATAATAATACGTTAAAGAACTTCATGTTCGTACGTACGTTATCACGTTTCTTTTTTTATGGAAATCTCTTCAGACAAGGCATGAAGCTACTTGATGTAAGATGTTAAAAAGAACGAAAGATGATTAACGAAAAGACATAAGATGTCTATTGACCTTAGCCTTAAAAAGACCAAGGCTATAGGTAGGACGAAAACAGTCAGCAGGATGAGAGTTCCACAAGGCTGCAGTTATTGGAATGAAGCTACTGAAATAGGAAAATGTATCATAAAGAGCTATCTGAAGAGCGAATTGATAAAGACCACTAGACCAACGAGTCAAACGAGTTGGAACAAAGGAAGCAGCAAATAAATCAGAAAATTCTGAAGAACACATGCTATAATAGTATTTATAGAAGAGACTGACACCAGCAACATCATGTCAATGAAAGGTTGGACTAATCAAATTACAGATACAATTCTGAACCTTATGAAGAACCTTCAAATGAGACAGAGATTCACAAGATCAAATATAACCACAGTAGTCCATAAAAAGTCGTCTGATAGATTTGTAGAGATAGGAAATAGCCTCACACATATGTAAAAAAATGAAATCGTCCGATTAGCAAAGACGGTGATTAATCTGATGACTCTAAGGTAAAAATTCTGACTTTACCCATTTGAAAAAGAATTTCTCAAAATCAGATCATGCCGTCCCGTCGATTAAAACAGTACAATTTTAAATAAATATTTAGCTGGCAATTACTTTTATGGTAATAAGGCAGAATATGTATTGCTTTAAATAGAATTAAATTGCTACAATTTTAAATAAATACATTTAAAAATAATTATAGATTTGAAAAATATTTAGGTGGCAATTACTTTTATGGTAATAAGGCAGAATATGTATTGCTTTAAATAGAATTAAATTGCTACAATTTTAAATAAATACATTTCAAAAAGTTTTAATGATTTGAAAAATATTTAGCTGGCAATTACTTTTATGGTAATAAGGCAGAATATGTATTGCTTTAAATAGAATTAAATTGCTACAATTTTAAATAAATACATTTAAAAAATGCTAATGATTTGAAAAATATTTAGGTGGCAATTACTTTTATAGTAATAAGGCAGAATATATATTGCTTTAAATAGAATTAAATTGCGACAATTTTAAATAAATACATTTCAAAAAGTTTTAATGATTTGAACAATATTTAGCTGGCAATTACTTTTATGGTAATAAGGCAGAATATGTATTGCTTTAAATAGAATTAAATTGCTACAATTTTAAATAAATACATTTAAATTTATTTTAATGATTTAATGAAAAATATTGAGCTGGCAATTACCTTTATGGTAATAAGGCAGAATATGTATTGCTTTAAATAGAATTAAATTGCTACAATTTTAAATAAATACATTTCAAAAAGTTTTAATGATTTGAAAAATATTTAGCTGGCAATTACTTTTATGATAATAAGGCAGAATATGTATTGCTTTAAATAGAATTAAATTGCTACAATTTTAAATAAATACATTTCAAAAAGTTTTAATGATTTGAAAAATATTAAGCTGGCAATTACTTTTATGGTAATAAGGCAGAATATTTATTGCTTTAAATAGAATTAAATTGCTACAATTTTAAATAAATACATTTCAAAAAGTTTTAATGATTTGAAAAATATTTAGCTGGCAATTACTTTTATGGTAATAAGGCAGAATATGTATTGCTTTAAATAGAATTAAATTGCTACAATTTTAAATAAATAAACGAAGAAGAATTATATTCGTTTTATTTATTTAAAGAATATTTAACTGATCATGACAATTATTTTTGATGAAAAATAAATAGTCAAGACCCTGACAGATATTTATTATTTCAAAAGAGAATATTATCATGAACAGTAAATTATACAGATTGATATAAAAAGCACAGTGGAATTTCCACAAGATCCGCTAGCTATATTATAATGTGTTATAATGTATGCAGTTTTTTTGTGGGTTTAGATATTTTCATAAACAAGTAGTTACTTAGTTTATATTATATCTTATAATGTATGCAGTTTTTTGTGGGTTTGGATATTTTCATAAACAGGTAGTTACTTAGTTTATATTATATCTTATAATGTATGCAGTTTTTTGTGGGTTTAGATATTTTCATAAACAAGTAGTTACTTAGTTTATATTATATCTTATAATGTATGCAGTTTTTTGTGGGTTTAGATATTTTCATAAACAAGTAGTTACTAAGTTTATATTATATCTTATAATGTATGCAGTTTTTTGTGGGTTTGGATATTTTCATAAACAGGTAGTTACTTAGTTTATATTATATCTTATAATGTATGTAGTTTTTTGTGGGTTTAGATATTTTCATAAACAAGTAGATACTTTGTTTATATTGTATTATATAATATATGTAGTTTTTCGTGGGTTTGGATATTTTCATAAACAAGTAGTTACTTAGTTTATATTATATCTTATAATGTATGCAGTTTTTCGTGGGTTTGGATATTTTCATAAACAAGTAGTTAATTAGTTTATATTATGTCTTATTTTTAATACTTTTAGATGTAAACCACCGTTAAACAGCTTGTACTTGAGAAATTCATACAAGTGAGCCTGAGGGCTACAGCAACCACATCCCATTCCTTGCTAAATATGTAAGCAGTGTTTAGAGTGAGGGCTCAATTCTTCCAATCTCAGGGTGTATATGCTTGCTGCATCTTGCCACACTGATGATTCTTGAAAAGATGGAACATGTGTCTGTGTATGACTATATATATATATATATATATATATATATATATATTTGTACATATATATATATACATATAGGCATATATATATACATATATAAAGATAGATGAAAGAAGAGGGATAAACATGTACGAATGACAAA
Organism: Sepiola atlantica; assembly: GCA_963556195.1. Taxonomy (NCBI): domain Eukaryota; kingdom Metazoa; phylum Mollusca; class Cephalopoda; order Sepiida; family Sepiolidae; genus Sepiola; species Sepiola atlantica. The sequence continues at coordinate 41,153,662 of OY744527.1, read as the reverse complement.
TTTATTTCAACTTCGATTGTTCAATGCCAGGTGTACTCGGTAAAAACATGTTTATTATTTTTTCCTTAAGCCAAGGCTTTTCAAAGATTAAAATCTTATCATCAGAGGAATAACATAGATAAATATTAAGTAATCGACAATGAGAATGGGCGTGTAAAAATGATATGAGGGCTGTCCAGTGGAAGTTGAAATAAATTTGTCATTCGTACATGTTTAACCCTCTTCTTTCATCTATCTTCATAATTGCTCTATCTCGTATATTGAGCTTAAACCATTTCACTATAGATTCTATCTACTAAAAGTATACTTTTAATTTCATATTTTATATATATGTATATATATATATATATATATATATATATATATATATATACGCTCACCTATGAGTGGAGCACTCTGGTGAAGGAAATGATAGTTTCAACTTAAATGTAAAGCAAGATTCTTTTGTAAAAGGGATTGAGTCTTCTATGATACCAATGTCATAAAAAGTAAACAAATGATTAAAAATGTCATTAAAAGCGATACATATTTCTTCAATTTAGAACAGCAGGTAGGTTAGGTAAGACAGTAGGGTGTCTGATTGTCATTATAGGTAGTGACTAATGCCCAGGATTCGAATCTTTGGGTTGATACAGTCACTGCATTTATAACCACACTGATGATTCTACAAAAGACGAAACCCATGTCTGGGGATGATACTCCTATAATAATTATCATTACCATTATTAATATTGTCACTGTTGGTATTGTTGCTAGTATTATTATTAGTATTAGTATTATTATTATTCTAAATGTAGAGCGCATCAATGTAACTGATATAAATGATGTTTTTACGTGCATGCTGTTTTCGTCCCTCTCTATAAATAACATATGTTCAGAAAATAGGTGGGATACGTTGACGTTGCCACTGAACTTCTATTTGTGAAGAAGAAGAAGACACATATTGGAATGTACGTATAAAAATAAGTAAATAAAAACAATTCCTCAACGTCCCAGAAACGATCGTATGCCTAACCGTTGTTTATCTTGAATTCGTGGAACTGTAATTGATAATGTCGTAAATTTATTTATTTCTACTTATTCTCTCTATCTCTCTATCACCCTCTCTCTCTCTCTCTCTCTCTCTCTATATATATATATATATATATATATATATATATATATATATATATATATAATATTAGAATATTAAATTAAATTAAAGATAATCGATTTATCGTTTAATGATAATCTATCGTGATAATATAAAGCTTAATATATTGAATAGAGCAATCAATTCAAGCGATGAAAGATGAGAATAAAAAATTGCAAAGACAATATTTATTAAAACATCAGAAGTTCAAAGCAAGGAGTTCCATATCCTTAATCCATGGACTCAAAAACAAACTATTTTCATTCCAACATTCTAGCTGTTTTTGCTTTTGACGTGTCTTTTGACGGTGGCTACCCTTACTCTACTTTTATTTCTCACCAAAAAGTTCTTTATCTTTTGATTTTTGTTTCTGTGTATAAATTTTTCGAAGTTAAATGTTGCCGATAATATTTACAATTACATTGTCGATTTTTCTTATCCTCTGATGAAAAGTGTTTTTCTTTGAAAATCCATGGGTTAAGGATATGGGACTCCTTGCTTTGAACCTCTGATGTTTTAATAAATATTGTTTCTTTGTTTTTTATTCTCATCTTTCATCTCTCTCTCTCTCTCTCTCTCTCTCTCTCTCTCTCTCTCTCTCTCTCTATATATATATATATATATATATATATATATATATATAAAAGATCATTTACTATGTGTTGAAGTGTAAGTGGGGGCATGTGACTTGTATTTAAATAAAATGTACTGTCATTGAAAATGCTGATGTGAAAATTTCATTTGTTTCATTCTTAGATAAATGTCAATTCTCATAAAACGGACATAAATCAGCACATAAATTGTTTGTTTTAATATTTCGAATACGATGCTTCATTTTTATCACTTCCATTCCATCGGATGTCTTAACACTCTTCGAATATAAGATGTCAAATGATAAAAGAGGATTTTGAAAGTTTCAGTTGCTGAATATATATATATATATATATATATATATATATATATATATATATATATATATATATATATATATATATATATACATATATATATATATACATATATACCAATATTAATTTTAAGTAAATAATATTAAATTATTTTTGTCTACATATGCCAGCGTTTCAAGCTTCTGCACTTATCAGTGTAGGGAATAATTATCTCAGACGGTCGCAATGTTCGAACTCCTGCTACAGAATCAACCTATATATATATATATATATATATATATATATATATATATATATATATATATATATATATATATATGAAGAAGAATTGAAAGGAATTAGAGAAGCAAAAGCCAAATCAAATTTCAATTCAATTGCTCAGAGCAAGGTATATTCCGCAAAAAGGCAATTTATTCAAGTTAAATTTTCCTTAAGCCAGGCTTTTCAAAGATCAAAATCTTATCATCAGAGGAAGTCGTTGGGATAGATAAGTTGGCAAAGGCCAAGATTTAAAATTTGAAAAAGTAAAATAAAAGTTGTAGGGAAAGAAACACAGGGCAAAACTCTCTGCCCGAATGCAAGCAAATGTTCGATTGATAAAAAGTCCGGTGTCGAAAAGTCCAGCGGAGAAAATGAAATGTAGATAGGTATGTCGTTAAAAGGCAAGAGAGGTGGTGAGAGAGGATTCGAAGTTAAATTCCAAAGACCACAACTTCAGGTGCGGCGAAGATAGAATGAATCCAAAGGGTAAAAAGTCCAAAAAGAGGTACGTTCGTGGATGCACGCAGGGCTCAGTAAAACGTGAGGTGGAAAATATTCGCCATTAAAAAGAATATTTTGGCGAATATTTTCCACCTCATGTTTTTCTGAGCCTTGCCTGCATCCACGAACGTACCTCTTTTTGGACTTTTTACCCTTTGGATTCATTCTATCTTCGCAGCACCTTATTCATGGTAATACAAACAATATTTTCCTTTTTTCTTTTTCTTTATTTTCATGGTGGAAGTTTTACAGCGTAGGTGAAGATCAACGATCTTCTGGTGTTATCAAAGAGACTGTTTTTTTTATGTCCGCTCTGTAGTGGAGCTATATATATATATATATATATATATATATATATATATATATATATATATATGGAGGAATAACACAAGGTAACTATTTTGGTTTAATTAAATCCCCTGTCAAAACATAAGCCAGTTCTAGTTTTAGTGCATATTGCAGAGTAGACTGTGAACAAAAAGTGCGAGAGAAAACGTACGATAATAAAAAGAACACTTGTTTTTTTTGTTTTTTTTTTAAACTTAGTTCACCCCAAACAAGGCAACTCGCCACTGTAGACGTAAGGGGCTACTGAGAATCAGGGTGAAAGTTTTGCAGTATATCCTAATTTGAAAGCTGTTCAGCAAGATGCTTGCTCACATAAGTTTTAAATTTCTGAATGTCGGTACAGTCGCAGAAGCAGGGAGTAGGGAGCAGGATTTCCAAAGGCTGGAAGCTCGGGGAAAGAAGTTATTGGAGTAGAAGGCTCTCCAGCATCTGGGGGCCTCCACAGTGAATGGATAGGATTTAGCTGATTGTTGGGTTAGATGAGTGTATTTACACCGAGGTGGAACAAAGGCAGTAAGTACATCGGAGCACATTCAATTGAAGTACTTGTAAAACAAGCACAAGCATGCAACATTGCGGCGATGGTATAGGGACTGGAGCTTGGTTGATAGTAAGGGATCTATTAGATTAGCGATTCTTTTTTAGACCTTGTCTAAGATGGAGAGACAAGTAGATGGTGCACCAGCCCAGATCTGACGACAATACTCTATGCATGGGCAGATTGTGACTTTGTAGTGATATTGGATACTGTCAGGTGTGAGAAGTTTTCTAGCTCGGTAGAGGGAGCCTACTTTCTTTGCAGCAGTCTTGGCAATGTCTTCTATGTATTTATTCCAATTCATATTACCTGTGACTGTTAGGCCAAGGAGTTTTAACATTGGACTTTCACGGTAGGTGTTATTTGCCATGGCAATCAGTGGTTGAAGAGGATTGTTGTAGTTGTTGAAGGAAAGGAGCTTTGTCTTAGCAGCATTAAATGTTATCATCCATTTATGACCCCATTCCACTATAGACTGGAGATCACTTTTTAAGTATTCAGCCATTGCCTCGGATATGTGTGCGTTCATTTTACCCCCATCATGAGAGTACAGTGTGGTGTGGTGTGGTCAGTCAAATATACCCATCTCAGACACAATGTCATCAGGGAGGTCGTTTATAAAAATCAGGAACAATAAAGATCCAATGATCAATCATTGGGGTACACCTGCATATATGTCATGTTGTTTGGATGAACGGGATCGAAGACAACCTGGATCTTTCTTTTTGATAGCAAGGATCTAATTATATTAAATATTCGTCCAGTAATACCATATAAATTAATTTTTATGAGAAGATCTTCATGCCAGACCTTGTCAAAGGCTTTGAATATATCAAGTGCTACTGCCCTAGCTGTACCTGCCTTGTCCAGTGTATGGTATATGTGCTCAGAGATGACCATTAGGAAATCTGCAGTAGACATACTGATGGTCAGAAAGAAGTTAAGCATTTACGAGGTGATGGACTATCACTAGATTGATTAAGGATTCAAAGATTTTAGCGAAGAGCAGGAGTAGACTGATAGGGCGATAATTCTGAGGGTCAGTTCTATCTCCAGAATTCTTGAACACTAGTATCACAGAGACAATTTTGCAGCTATCAGAGAAGCAAGATTTGGCAAGGCATTTGTTGTAGAGTTTGGAGAGGACAGGGGCCAGTTCAGCAGAACATTTCTTTATTATTATTACTGGTGTCAGATAAGGCCACCAGGCATTGGATGTGTCAAGGTTTTTTATGATCTCTTGGACATGAGATGTGGTAATGGTCAGGTCATCTAGTGTGGCTTCAGTCTGCAATGGGAAATTTGGGAGGGAGTGGTTTGTGGAATCCAAAGTAGAGTTTAAGGCAAGTAGTTCAACTTTATCAGTTGCCGTGACAATGAAATCATTGTGGTTGTATATTGTTCACCACACTATTGAAGATTTTCCAAAAATCACGAGTACCTAGTTTCTGTGACTGAATTCGTTTTCTGGTCATCTCTGTATGCCTTCTCTTTGCTTCATCTATTACAGTCTTACAATGATTTCTTGATACTATAAGTTTCTGTTTATTTGTAGTTGACTTATGGCGGTTGAATTGTTGGAGTGTTGGTTGCTTCTGAGCAATAGCAGCTGCACAGTTCGAGGTGAACCATTGTGGAGAGTGGGGCTTGCTGTCGAATTTTCGCATGGGTACATGTGCTTCAATACCTGCTTTGACCCATTTGGTTAACCTATTTGCACACTGATCAGCAGAGAGTGAGAAGGTTTCACTCCATGGGGCGTCGCTGATGTGATCTCTGATGGACTCAAAATCAGCCTGTTCGTAGTATCTCGTCGTTTTGAGCAACGGCTCATCAGCTTTTGGACAAGGTTTTAGAGTGATATCAATCATTACCACGATGTGATCAGCGTTCCCGAGCGGACTATGGCCATTCATCACACAAGCCTCAGGTAGTGCGGTCAAGAAGTGAGGCTTGTTGGTTTACACGATCGGGGAGGCGGGTCGGGAAAGTGAGAGTTTGTGAGAGGGAGTGAGCTAAAGAGATATGATACATAGAGTTACCAGCTGCATCAATAAAGCTGGAGAATTTCGGCCAGTCACAGTGGTGTGCATTAAAATCCCCAAATACATGTATTTTGAAAGACAAACTTAATAATCGTACAGTCCTGGGTCGAAGGTGAAGGGTATGAGAAATATAAGTAACTAACTCTGTTATGTAAGGTCAATCTAAAGCACATAAAGGTTTGGTCATCAGATTCTTGCCTGAGTTCTCTAGTCAAGGAGAGGCTGTTCCGAACATAAACTCCTAGCCCGTGCATATGTTTGTCAGAGTCTTTACGGTAGAGTGGGATGTATTCAGGCATGTCAAAATGGTGTGAGGAGATGTTTAGGATAGTAGGTTGGTCTCACTTAGTGCTAGGATATCCGGGGAGTTTACTAGGAGAAAGGTTTCTACATTGTTGATGTTGGTTCTAAGTTCCCGGATATGTGTCAATGCGAGCCTCAAGATATATTTGATGGGTGTCTGGTTTATATTTGTTTCTATTTCTTTGTATTGTCATTTTGGTTCGTTAAATGTCCAATCTCTCTGCCCGCCTCGCCAAATCATACACGGCACATATTACATGCAATTTTAGTGGTTATGAGCAGTACTTCACATTTAGTAGTTTTTGAAAGAACAATTTTATAGTCATTGAGAAGAACTTTGCATATCGTTGCTTAACTTCTCATAATGATGTCATTCAACTGAGAATGATTTTTTGTCATACCTGCTACTGATGGCATCAGAATCTCGATAGGAGCATTTTCATAGTTTTCAACCGATTGAGTAAGTATTTTGAAAAGGTTGATCTCCCTACTCATTTGACAAACAAGTTAGATCTGTTTTGTTGTGTTGAATTGGCATGTTTCATGTACAGGTTCAGAGACACCGAATAGCCTACAGTGGATACATTTCTCACTCTCAATAGATTATCCTGACAGCAGCTCATCATGTAAACAGATAAAGTCTTATTGTGTAGATGACACATAGCAGTAGTGTGTTACACGCTCAGTGTGTTACACGCTCTCTTTCTTTTTCTCTTTCTCCTTGTTGCAGTCGTTCTTATCTTATTTTTAATACCAGTGGTTGTAACAATAATAAAGAACAACACACGATCATTTTAGTGTTTAACAATTCTTCCGTTTTTCTTTCTTTTTCTTTTACAGTGTACTATATGCATAGATAATACCCCTCAAGCCCTTCCAATAGGGAGAAGGAGCAGGTGTCTTAAATGCGACCGCTCCCCTAAGTGTTCTAGAAAAAAGAGAAATAATTTTTCAGCTTACCCGCTACACGTAACTGGAAACTTCCGATCTGTGATTCCATATCCTGACATATAAAATCCACAATCGTTTTTCTAATTGGTCAAAAAAGACTTATGTATCGGACGAGTCAAAATTAAGTTCCATTTTGATCGTATGAGAAGTTACTGCTGAGTTGAGACTTTTGTTTAAGTATAAAAATACATAACTTCTGACTGGCTTACTATGCGTCAAATATATAGAAAGAAATTAGATAGAACTTTTAAAGCATTTAAAATTAAATATACTAATTAAGTATTAACAAATCAAAAGGTAACCCCCTCCCCCAGAAAATAGAAAACGGGCCCAACTAACAGTTTTTTCTTATATCCTTCATTAATTCATCTTGCAGAACATGGTTGAAGCCAAACTTAGGAGCTCCATCAAGGAATATACTGTGTCAAACATTTCTACAGGATAGGCTTGTACAAGAAAGTGCAGGGCATTTTCGTGCACGAGTTCAAATGTGAGTAAGTCTCCTTTCAAGAGGAGCATTCAGGAATGGATGGACCACTTCGAGAACTATGTGACAGTGGAGAACCTCACTGCAACCAGTTAGAATCATCCAAGGCATTCAAGACGCTCCAAGAATATGCTCCAAATGTGCACCTCTGCATGTCAAGCACACCTGTATACGATTGATTTGGGCTGTGAGAGACCTCATTAGTTCAAGAATAGTCTAGAAATGTTTTTGATAAATAAAAATCTGAAGGTTAATGTTCGATAAGTGTGAAGTCTATTCAGGATAACACCTTCTACTGATGCGACTATCACCAAAGTGTCCCCACATATCATTGAATGGCAATAAAACAACGACTGTTGAACTTTCATGACTGCACCTTAGTGGACGAGTCAGCCATAGACTGAAGTTTATTTGTACCAAATATAGTTGCATTGTAGGAAGGATTGTGAATTTTATTACCGATTCCATGGATGGCTATTTTAGGAGAGGGGGTCACCATGTACAGGAAAACAGACAGATGTAATTTTGTATAATTACAAAGATATTTGATATCAGCCCTGTGTTATTTATTGATTTCAATATCTCTCTCTTTCTATTCTGACATTGGGCATCTATCAAAAATAATCGATAAATCATGGCCAATTTCTATAAAATGCTTGAGATATCTGTTGTCTTCTTTTATTTTATTCTTCACAACTACAGACACCAAATTCTATAATAATAATTAATCATTGTGTCAGAAGGATGGTCTTAACCAAATAGACGTAGAACTAGCAGATATGTCCAACATTGTCTCGGTCAATTGCTGATATATTAAAAAATGTTATATTCCTAGTTAAAACTGGTCACAGAACATCTAGTATCTTCCTTAAATCTTTCTTTAGGTTTTTCTCATGTTTTCTTAGCTAAAGTAAAGCTCCTTTTGAAAGGGGACTCACATTTGAACTGGCGCACGTAATATACCAGAGCTAGAATTTTGGGTTTGAAAAAAGAAAAGAAAACTTATCAGAAATAATTCTTAAAACCGAAAATAACATGCAATAATATTTTAGAACATATATAATAGGTCAGAATAGGTCAGAAATGTGTCGGCCAAGACGTCTAGGAGAGTTGAGACAGATTCTTCAGCTACAACTATCAGGTCCTGACTGAGTGAGCCATCTTCCAATGTGCTGAATTTGGACAGGGTATCAGTGACAATATTGTCTGTTACTTTAACATATTGGATGTCAGATGTGAACTGTGAGATATAGTCCACGTGTCTAATCTCACGAGCAGTGTACTTGTCTGCGTTGTTAGACAAAGAAATCGTCAGAGTTTGGCGGTCGGTCAGAATTGTGAAATTCCTGCCTTCCAGAGGGTGACGAAAGTGTTTTGTGGCCAGGTACATGGCCAAAAGTTTCATGTACCTCGACTGGGCTAATGATGCGATTACTTCCTTTTCACCGTAGGAAGATGTGATACAAGGTTGGAAAGTGGGAAGAATCAAGCCAGTGTCCCTAAATAATGGGCACTCAGGCCTCGTAAAAATTGCCAGAGCAGTCCCATTGACAGTTACCAATAAACTAACTCCACCCCAAAGAAGGGAGGCAAGGCCTGGGATGGTGGACCTCCTATGACTACTCAGGACAAATACCTCAGCTAAACAGATAAAAAGCAACTGAAATGGTCCAGTTTCTGCCGGACTTATTGTCGAATTAGAACCTTGAATGGTATGTCTGTCATCCTCATTGGACACCAAATAAATGGTGCAGGGTGATTATTTATTTACCTCCCCAGGAGGTTAGGCACATGCCAGTTTTATCTTACTCCCACAAGGTAAGATGTGACCCAAGGTCGGGTCGGGAAAGTGGGACTTGAAAAGCCAGCGCCCGAGAAGGTGAGCACTCTGGCCATTAAAAATTGCCTGGGCAGCCCCGTCAGCATTCCCCGGTAGGGGCGCCTCAGGCAGTAAGCAATAAACTTACTCCTCCCCAAAGAGGGGAGGCAAAGCCTGGGAGGGTGCACCTCCTAGAACTGCACAGGACAAACCCACAGACCGGTGGAATCAAGACCCGAAGGCCAAGACGATACCGGTCTATAGGGTGTAGTATCCATCGGAACAGATACTACACTTTGATCTTGGCCAAAAGGCCAATAAGTTATGAAACGTAACTATGTCACATGATACGGTTATGCTCCCACTAAATATTAAAAATCCTAGTGTTAATTACTGACTTGGAGAAATACAGTCTTATTTAGCTGAACTTTTAGCCAATTGTATTTATATAAATATACTCCAGTTCTTAGTGTGTGTGATGATTCAGTAGGGAGAATATGATAAAAGTGTCTTACACAATTTTGTTAACGACGGACAGAAAAAAATATCCACCATCTTAAAAACGAGAATATCAGTAGCTGCTTGTTTTAGAGGGGCGTGCCTTATGGCCATGCTTCAACTTTCTTAGGAGCAGTGGGTTTATAAACAAGGCATTGCAACAGGTTGTTCGGAAAATAATGACCGATTTCAAAAACTAACATTTATTTATTAAGCTCATGCAAGATACATTTATAAAGGTTTTAACCTCATCAATTTATTTCAGATAGTCAGATACTGGTGAAATACTGACTTAGACATTTCTATGTCCTATTGATTTTTGGAAAATTCAATGTCCGCATATCCAGTCTCTACCGGTATCCTTACCAAAATGAATTAATTCGTTTGTTTATATTCTTGGTTTATAAAATCGTTTATGCATTGTTTGGATTATTCGAACTACTGTTCTCATCTTGGATGTTATTCTTACTATGTTTCGTCCGATGTAACCTCCGACTTACTTCAGGTGTATCTTGTCGATACCGGGAATCGTTCTGTCGATCTCGGGAATCTGGACGGAATTTCGAACTGAACCCTTTATTAAAGCCACGGGGTTAGCTTGCTTTTGTACCATCAGCTATGACCGGGTAGACGTCTTAAGTAATTCGTAATCAGTATCGCCCACACTGAGGATTGAACCTTCAGAAGACTCACTTAAGACTGATTATATTTATCTGTTACATCATGGATCCTGTCGCCTATCTAAAAGCTTTGTACCGAAATAAATTGTCCCCAAAAAACTGGTAGACAATTCTTTATTTTTGAAACTTGATGTAAACATGTTTTAATTAAGTATTATATGGAAAAACAAAAACAAAAAAAAAACCCACACTTTTAGTCCCAAGTCCTTTGGTGGAAAATTACTTTTCTTGAAAATCAATTTACTTTTTACAGTCACTATATTAATTTACTTCCAAGAATTTATGCTAGTCTTAACATTATTTAAGGGATCATCAGTTGTTTACCATGAAAAACTGTTTCGGGAATTTAAAAGCAAAACAGTATTTTATCTTATGGCTTCCCAGCAGAGTGGATCAGACCCCACTTTTCTTAAAAAAGCAGAACAGAAACGTTCCGTATATTATTATATCTATGTTGTGTTCCAGATTAATGTTTTGCTAACTTATTTTGTTATTAAAATATGTCCTCCTTACCTGTGTTGTTCGTCTCTGTCTAAGAAAATTTATCCGTTATTTACAAAAATTTGCTGTATTCAATAGTGTGCGGACGAATCCATCACACTATATATTTGGTTATTTATAGTTTTATGTATTTTATTGTATTTAGTTTCATATTTGAAATATTTCAAAATTAAAAATATTTGGTTATTTACATTTATATATATATATATATATATATATATATATATATATATTTACAAATAAATATTAAATTATTCATAGCTACATATGCCGGCGTTTCAAGCTTTCGCTCTCATCAGTGTAGGAAGTGACAATTTCAAACGGTTACAGGGTGAAAACCCGCTTTACAGATTCAACCAAGACTCTGCACGCTTTCTCTCTATCCTCACGACTATATATATATATACAATATTATAATATATGTTATGTTTTTCTCAATGAAAACAAAGTGAAAGTATTAATTCAACATTTTATTGTGAGTGCCATTATTTACAAGTGTGTTAACATGCTGAGCCAGCCCAGCCGGAAGTGCCCAGTGTTTTGTGTGGCTGATGCCCCCTGTGAATATACGTCCAGTGTTTTGCCAGTCTATATATGCTCTGAACGTATGTACATTACAATATCTATTTTTCAATTTTTATCAACATACACATGTGTTTCATCCTCTTCCGGGAATCATCAGTGTGGAGGATGATTGTTCTGCCGGTCGCACGATTCAAAACTCCACACTCAAGTCAACATTTTAACTTGAGATGAGAGAGCGGGAGGGTTAAAAGTCAAGTTTGTGTAAGGAGGGAGGGGAGAGGGAGGGGTAGAACAAAATCAGGTGTGGCAACTTAATTTCCCACTGCCACCATCTATTTGTACTTCATAACTTTTTTTCATAAGCAGCCCCAGTTTTAAGCTCACACCCGCCACCACTTTTTGTTTCAAACATTTGGTACTTGTGTTTGTTTTTCCAGACAATCATCCTGAGGAAGCCTTATAATAAAGACGAAACGTAGGTGAATACATAAATAATATTGTGTGGTTTTCCTTTTTAAATTTCCATTACGTCGGAACACTTTTTCCATTCTTTATCATATATATATATATATATATATATATATATATATATATATATATACTTTGAATAAGGTCGCAGCTAAAACATGTATGCCTATATGTATCCAAAATGTATGTATATATAAAAATTGTATACTAAAGTACAACTTTATATGTTATTAAGATCATCGGATTAATACCTATGAACTAACAACTGTACAAATATTATATATATATATATACATATATATAGTTCTGCATGAATTAATGCTGAGTTAAAATTACTTATCTCCTCAATCAATACTTATATTATTTTTAATTTTTGCTATCATTATATCTATCAGTGAACAAAGTCTAAACCTCCTACCCTACATAGAGATGTACTTCAGCTAGTCTCTTTTAAAGAATAGGAATTTTGTATGCTGTACTTGAATTTACTGCAGCAGTCATGGTGACAGATGCAAGGGAGCTCCAACCTGCAAATTATGGAAACATTTCAGATGCCACAAAATGCTAATGCTATTTACTTCATTTCTCAATGCAATGTGTCAACTTCAGAACCTCGAAAACAAGAAGACGAGCATTACACGCTCAAATGCAGTGACCAGACGCCTCTAGCTGTCTATACTGGCTTACTTGCACATACAATTCTACAAGAAGGTCTATAAATGCCTTGTTGCCCCAAAATTGAATGTCATTAAAGAATCCAAAACAGCAAGACATCAGTGTAATACACGTAGATCTATCAGTGTCCAGATTCAATCATACACTTACGATGCACAAGTTTTTATATCATTTTCTCTTTTAAATGGATCGTTTATTATTCAAAATATAAATTTGATACAAAATCTGAAACTTTTTCATTACTTATTTTTATTGCTTATTGTAATTGTATAGAATGAATTAAACTTCATTTATTTATTAAATAAATATTTCATTTCAATATTTATCTGTCCTAAATAGAAATAAAAATCTTAATCTACTTCTTAAAGCTAGATTACATAACAAGTTTCTTGTTTAAAAGATTTAAATAACTTTTGTTTCGCTATAATTATTTAAAAAATACTTTTATTAATAAAGCCACTCGATAATAATGGTTAATAAAATGGAATCATTGTCTGTTGAGAGATGAAGAACATTTTGAGAGGATTTAGAATGATTGATGGAGTGAACTAAGTTCGAAAATGAGGCAGTTCATGTAAGGAATTTGTTGACATTGGATTTCAAGACGACCATATTGTATTCTGCAGGGAATCAGTTTCGTGGTAATGTGTATTCACACATGAAAAGCCTTTTAGAAGAAGCTTTGCTTGTAAACATTCCACCTGATGCTAGTCGCACGAAGGAAGAAAGGAAAATTTTCATTGTAGCAGCAAAACAATGCGATAACCGACCTAATTATATATCTGTTTTCTAACATCTATAACAATTTAATCGTCAGCGTGGACATTGACGAATTTTCATAGACGCAAATATCGTCTACACCTTACCCATCTGACGTTAGACACACGGAGGAAGAAGGGGATGTTCTTTTCGGTTGTGGTAGCAGACCAGTTCTTGCTGTGAATGTCTTACAAGGAGGAACCAGGGATTGGAGCTTAGTAGAGCACTTTTCATGGAAATAAATATAGAGTAGAGAGAGACTAGCAACATCTTTTCCATGTAAGAAACATAAGAATATATCCCCCACCAGATTCAGAGTCGATTTTGAGAAATCCTAAAAACTGCAACAACAAAATAATACTTACTCTTGCATAGAGTCATTATATTTAATTAAAAAAACAAAATAACATAAATAACAATAAGCTATATGAATTTGTATCGGATATGCGAAATCGTGAAAAACATCATGTCGTTTGGGATTTTAAAACTAAATCATGCAGGACGGAAGGGAAATAAATCTGTTCGTAATATGCCACAAGGGAAATTACTCTCGTCCACTAATAAAAATTCAAATTTTATTTATTTCCATTTTGGAAAATAATTAATTGTTTCGGAATCTTTGAGATGAGAATTGATAATTTGTTATTTGGATTATTAAGACTACTGTTTTTATTTTCGATGTGATTTTCACAACGATGTAACCTCCAAATATTTCTTTGTTGTCAAATTAGTTCTATATTGCCACATTATCCATGAAACAAACCAAAAGAGACCAAAATACGTTTAAGTGATTATGAAGAAGTAATCTGATATGCGAATGGCCACCATTGAATGCATATTTTTACATTTTCTATTTGTTAAGCGTAAAAGGTAGTTTCATATTCTTTTGTAGTTTGGCTTCTCCATTTAATGGCAAATCAACGTCATTTGGTTTATTTAATGGCAAACACAATACTTATTTCAAACAATGCATTGTATACGATTAAACAGACACAAGTTGCTATTTTACACACTTGTAGATTCATACCGTTGCCAACTTTATTAGTGTATGCCATGAAGTTGTGTGAGTGGTGAAACACAAATATGAAGAAATAAATGGATGAAAACGATTTTATTGAGATCAACAATATACAATGATATATTTAACAAATTTACAACGATAAATGAGGAAGGATTAATCGTCTGTCGCTAAGCTGATTTTGGTAGAATACTCCATTTTGAATTTCCCTCTCTGTTATGATCATGTGCTTTATCAGGGGCAGATGAATCCTATCTAATCTGTCTCACCAAGTGCAGATAAATCTTGCTTCAAAATGTCCTTTGGTAAGGGAGATAATTTTAGTGTACAAAAGAGTTTTTCTCTTTGAATATAGAAATATAAAATATTATAGGTGGCTTATTTATCCACCTAACAGTGTGTAAATGGCTACACTAGATCTGTTAGGCATAAACGATTTCATAGTCTATGAAATATCCATTAGGCCAATCACACATCCCATCTCAGTAGCTGAAGGAAGATACTTACTTCAAAGAATTGTAGAAAAAACAAATTCCTAGACAATGATGAGCTTCAAATAAACAACATCAAGATCACTAGTACTGAACAAAATTGATTGATTTAGTCTGTTTAAAATCAGTTGAGGTTTTACTTAATGCATAAACACAATACCTATTTTTTATGTAAGCTGATCTACCTATTTCAGGATTAAATTGACTAACTCAGGCACAATAAATACAGTTATGATTAAGCGCCGTTATTGGTGGCAGTTATGGCCCAAGAATTAGACAATACTTTCTTTGACATACTTTTGTTAATACACTTTTGTTAATTATACTTCTGTGTTTGTCTTGATTATTACCGACCCTGCAAGGTCACAACACTATTGTAACTAATCTGTTGTGTTTCATAAATGAAAGATCGCCATTTAATTTTGCCCTATGCCGTAACTAGACTTGGTTCTTGTCTGATGATGGTGACAGTGATGATGGTAGTACTAAACTTTTTATCTCAGTTTGCCATCATTAATTCGAAGAGCATTGGTCATGCTGAAAGAAACAGCTCTCGAAATAAACCATGTTGATATAGTTCACTAGTTTATTGAAGCTCTCCAGAAAACCAAATACATTAAATCATGGTTGTTTTAAGTACCGCCGTGAGAAGGAGATTGCCTAGATACCAGCCATCATCAAACGCATCTGAACTCACCAATACAAGCAGGAAAAGAGACCAGGAAGATAGACACCAGAAGTCAATTTAACCTGTTCTGGCTATGACATTACCGTCTCACAATTCGGTTGTGAGACGGTCACACAACCTGACTTCTCTTCAATATCTTACAATTGTATACAATTACTATAACACAAGTTGCTATTTTATCTATACTCGAGAGTAAATTGTGCGTGTATAAGTTTTCTCAAAGTTATTAGTGCATAATTGAATGCAGTTGTTAAAATCGACTTTTTACTGCTGGCTGGACATGTATTCTGGCATGCCGAACCTGTTGGAAAAGTGCTTCTGTAGTTCCTAGAGGTCAAGCGACAGGTTGTAAGGCCTCATATTACAATCAAGACTTTTCTGGAGAAAAACACTGGCCTCTCAAGGATTGGAGCTTCTGCTCACAATGAGTGGGCATGCATCAGGGTGCATAAACTTCGTGAATGTTTCACCATCAATCGATGGATTACTCAAGACAAGAAGACAAGACAATTGAATGCAGTAGATCAATCATAGGGTTTGAACTCCGTGCAGCAATCACACAACCTTATGTATATAAAAGATATGGAAGAAGGAGAGAGAAAGAACAGATAACTAGGAGGGATGGGGGAATTGGAGGGAAAGAGAGTATACACGTGTAAGGAATTTTCAATTGTTTATTAGGAAATAATCACAAATTTGTAGTTGATAAATTCTGACAAACAAGCAATTAATATTCGGTTCAGTGAATGCCAAGAAATGAATTGGGTGTTATTCATTTCCATTGCCTTCACCTCGTCTCACCTTTTCTCGACAGGGACTTCACCTAATGTTGAATAAATAAAGAAGAGATTTATGACGAAAAAGAAAAATAAGCGAATAAGACATTGAGTGGATTTACTAAAATGCCAAACACATTATGTAAAAACGATTTTTGAAACGGGGAGAGACAGTAGGTGGGCATGAAATACTGAGTTTGGAGAAAAAGGGTTACATTTAGCTAGTCTGCTTACGGCAAATCAAACCTTTTGGAGTTTGTTATAAATAGGGGCAGGGTTATCCTGTCACAATTATAATTATAATAAGCTGTGATAGAAAGTCCAACTAACTCCATAGATGAATAAATAGATGACAAATGATGTCATATATACAAAGAAATACCTTTTACTTGGGCTGTGGTGAAAAGAAATTAAACACTCTTAAGCGTCAAGCTTAGGTATGTGTATATGTTTATATATTTCTTAGTGTAAGATTCACGCGTAAGCAAATTAAGCGATCATTATGAATTTTAAAACACAGCTTCTATCCGTAAGGGTGATTAATGTGGGCTATATTTAGTTTAATTTAGTTTCATGCAAAGGTGCAAAAAGGGAGTGGAAGGCCTTTGTGAAAATTCAAATACCTCCGGGTTTTTTTTTAAATTTTAACAATAGGTATGAGACATCAATTAATTAATATTCTCCAAATTTCAGTTTTGGGATTATTTTAAAGGGTTTTTAGGGGCATAATATGGACACAATCTCCTATTTGAGAATTCAAATATTTCAGATTTGCATTAAATTTGATCCATAGTCATTAGACACCAATTTAACAAGATTCCCTTGGTAGATTTATCATGTCGTTGGTGAGTTGGGGAAGCCAACGAGAATACGTTTGTCTTAACTCCATGATGTCTTAACTATGTCCTAACTCATGATGTCTTAACTCCAACTGGTTAAGTAGGAAGTACAGATTGTGTGGGTGCTGTAAGAAGTAGTTCAATAAATTCCTGTGTTCCTACGCTAAGACCTTTGATTGGCTGGTGGACCAATCGCTCAGTGATAAACCTGTCTATTTACAGAAAGGAAAATAGTTCATAAAATATGTAACTGTTACAATTTAATGACGCATCTCAATAGCTATTGCAAACGATTTATTATAAAAGATTTATTGTATATGATTTATTGAACCCAAGTTGTGTTTTTACTCATAGCTGAGAGGAAATTGCAGTGTAAAGCTAAAAAGTATATTATAGGGTACACCGGAGTGAAGAGAGCAACCGGAATGAATTAAGTGATCAATTATTATCTCTGTTTTTTCCCAACTTTGTTTTTCTTAGAGTTTACTGCTTCCATTATGGATTGCATCAGGCATTGTCTTAATGATATGGCCATAGAAACAATCATTTTTTCTGCTCTGCGATCTGATGAAGAAGGAAATGTGAATGCCAAGGTATGCACTTTTTGCTCATTTCTATTTATATCAGTTGAGAACTCTAGCATATGATAGTCTTAACGTGAGAAGGCCATAAAAGTATAATCGCAAAGCACTTTTAAAATTTTTGTTGGGAAGCAAGATTTTTCTTAGAATTAAATAACAAGGGTGAAGTGGCCAGACTTCAGTTTTATATATTTATTGAATCCAGCAGGAGAGTGGTATATAATTTCAGAGCTGCATGATGATTCCCATGTCACATTGGCAGACTTTTGGTTGTTACTTTAGAATATACCAGGTATGACTGTCTAAACATTGTATTAGTTCATTTTATGTTTGTTTCACATTAGTGACCCCTTATGATACTAGTTGATACGTGACACCTGTGACAAGCATGTGTGCCCTGTGTGTGTACCAAGTGATACTGATCTTTAACAGAATTTTTATTGTAAAAATGTATGCAAGAGTACACATGTGTTGATGAACACATTCTTAATGCTCTTCTTTACTGTGATTTAAACTCTTAATATAGGTGTCCCACCTCACCCCGGTAATTTTCTTTTCAAGATACGTCAAGTATCTCAGAAAACTTGGTACATTTTATTATTATAGGGAACAGTATCATGTATTATCTTTATTTGACTGAATGCTGAGAACCCATTTGCTAACTCTAACCCTAACCATAAACCATTTGCTACCCTGAGCACATTCGCCCTTCATACAAGCAGTTTTTGGAAAGTTATCAAATGTCAAAGAAAGGAAACACCGAAAAGTGGTAAATTTCACCCCGGTCTACCTTATGCTACATTTTACGTTTTTAGTGACCACATGTTTGTGTATCTTTCCGAGACAGGCAGTGTGATATTATCAAGGTCAACATATAAATGTTGGGAGAAAGATGAATAGGACGATGGGTAAACATGTTTGGTAATACTTAATATGATATACAACAGGAAAGAAGAGACAGCTACTAAAAAGAGAATACATTAAAATCCCAATACAATCGATAAAGAACATATATTGCCAGGGTCCAAGATAGAGAACATACATGAATAATGTATAAGTAAATTACATATAATTTGTTTGTCTGTCCTGGAAGTCTGGATGGCGGCAACCAGAAAGCATTGATGACGCAGCATCAGGATTTATGAAAGTTATGCAGAGATCTCCGATAGCTTTAAGGCCTAGCCACAAAGAGGATAATACCTTGTTTTAAATTCCTTACACGAGTGGAATGACATTTTTTACTTTTGGACAGGAGACCTCATTCTCTCTAACGTTAGCAAGAATAATTCATGGGAGACAACTTGTACATAATCCAAGGGAGATTACTCAGATAATTTTGTAATTACAGAGCGTTTATAACTTTCTCATTAGTAGTTATTAGTGCATAAATAACCGCAATGGATAACATTTTTAGTAATGAAAATAATAATGGATTTTCAAATCCAGATCAGAATTAACATGAATTCTATTAATGCATTTTATTTGTATGGCATGTTTGGGGGAGGTTCATGAAGCTGCTGCCGATGATTTCATCTTGGCACATTTTCTTCAAGATTCTGAGGCAAAGTCTTTTCAGTCTATGTTCACTCTACCATCTTGCATGGAAGTGAGACATGGGCCCTAAGTATTTCTGATCTGCAATGGCTTTAGCGTAAAGGCATCAGATGGATATGCGATCAAGTGGATCCCTTCAACTGTGCTTCATCAGGTGGGATTATGCATGCTATGATCAGGTGGATGCGTGCTTGCAAACTGAAGAAAAGGATCCCTTCAACTGTGTTTTATCAGAAACTTGTTATTGGTGGGATTTGGGATGCCTTAAGTGCTTTGCGTCTCAAGTGGTTTTGGCCATGTACAGCGCACCACCTCCTGCATCAACTCAATGCACAAAGGTGTGTGGAAGACTCAGGGCAACTTGGCTTGTGTGCGTACAAAGTGACTTAACTGCTTGCAACATGACTGGTATTAACCCTATGGATCGGACTGCATGGAGAGCAGGCGTGAGACGTTGCATGGTGTTGTCCACCCCGGAGTCTGACACACTTGCAGCACCTTCAAGTGATTTGGCTCTGTACAACATGCACTTTTTGCATAAAATTCATAACATGTCTGGATATCCTAGACACTAGAGAGTGTGGTGGATCGTGGAAGATGTGATTTGACTGCATGCAATGTGGCTGATATACAGCCATTGGATTGGACTGCATGCTGAGATGTGGCCTGGTGTTGCCCACCCTGGAGACTGGGACACTTGCATCACCTTAAATACGAAAACTGGACGATGATGATGACGATGACGATGATGATGATGATGACGATGACGATGACGATGATGACGATGACGATGACGATTATGATGATGATGATGTATTCATTTATTGCAGGAGAATCTGGAGTTTCATTGGTTAGAAAAGTATTACATTGGTTAAGCAATCGATCATCAACTATGTCCACAGCCTGAGGTGGCACTACCTACTTCCAAAACATCTGATATGTGCGGCCCAAGAGGGATGGTTTCAGTAACACGCCTTAGTTTTATTTTTTGTACCTTTAATTAAAATGTTGTCAGAAAAAATATATACTATATAAACAGGTGCAACATATTGAATCAAAAAGACGAAAGCGTTACTACACCTGCACGTTATACCTAGACTGAAAATCAATCAAAATCCCATTCCTTTGTAAATCACTAAGATGTTAAATTCTAAATTTTTTATGTTTTTGTTTATTAATGAGTCGCTACTTATTTCGGCCAAACTCCACTCGAGGATAAGGTTTAACGAGATGGATGGATTGTCAGTGGAATGATGAAAAATATTGTGAGAGGATTTAAAATGATAAATGAAAGGAACAAAGTTTGATTACTTATGGTAACGTTTTATGGCAAATATTTGTTGACATTGAATTTTCTAAAATAGAACCTGTTTTTGATTAAATAAGCTCATTTTCATTAGTCAGCTTAAAGGTTATCTTGAAAATCCGACAAAATAACTTTATAAGTTATATATATATATATGTATATATATAAATATATATATATATATATATGTATATATATATATATATATATATATATATATATATATATATATGATTATTTTTATTTACACAGACATGTACAAAATCTGCGACACTGGCATGTCGATGTTATCGATCAACAGCTATTATAAACTGAGATCTCATCAGGCAGAGTTAGAATCCGATCTTAACCTTAGATCATATTTGGAAAGAATTAAATGGAGAAAAAAGAAAAGAAATTTAAAATTTCAAAATTTGGAAAGTCACGTGGTTGGGACCGTTAAGAATCAAAATCTTAAAATCAAAATCAAAATCGAAAAAGAAAAAAAAATATATATATACGTATATATATATATATATAGAGAGAGAGAGAGAGAGAGAAAGAGGAGTATTAGAAAGCTATCACAATGCAAGAAATGGAAATATGTCAGCATTGAGAAGTAAGACAAAAACAAGTAATTTTTTTATATATATTAAAAAAAATATATATAACAAATCTTACTTGATTAGGTAAAAGGTCAACACTGTGATGTAATGTGTGTGACCCTGTTCGATAGTATATTTCGAGGGAGACCTCTTTATCAAATGGTGGGTGTTTCAAATCTGAAACTCATGTGTGGAATGGCAATCTTGCTTATAACGGAGTAAATATTAATATTCGCAGCAAATGGAATAAAACTATAACTAAATGCTTTGTTTTTTTTTTGTTTTTTCTTAATATTTCATATTTGACTTAATTGATGAAGCATTATATTTGTTTGAATGAATTTAACTATTTAAATATATATTTTGTGGAAGGAGGAGGTAGGGATAGAGGTAACAGCTAAGAGCGGTGTTTGATTAATATTTGTTTTCCTAATATTATCTATTTAATATTATTTATTTATTTTTTAATTATATACTATTGTTATTTTATTCTTACAGTACTTATTTACTTGTATTTCTAGTAATTTTTAAAGATTTATTTTTATAATTAATGGATAAATATGTTTTGATTTATACCCTGGCCAGCTTGTGTGTAGCACACAGTAAAAGTAATAAACAAAATAAATTCCTTTAAATGACGGAGTAATTCTTGTTTTATTTATCTGTAAATAATATCATTATCTACTTACTCTAAAACTATTTAATGCTCTTATGATTTTAGTAAAATGTTATTAAAATTCATTAACGATCTTTTTTAAAATTTTAATTTAATTTAATTTGTGTTTTCCTTCCGAAAAAGGAGGAACAACTCTCATAAACTTGTGTACTAATAGATACACACACATGTACACAAACACACACACATACACGCACATATATATATATATATATATACACATATACATATATATACATATATACATATACATACATATAGATATATACATATATATATACACATACATATACACACATACACATACACACATACATACAAATATAACACTTATATATATATATATATATATATATATATATATATATTCGTGTGTATGTGTTATATTCTCGTCCAAACAGGTTCTTTTTCATGCCTAACATGATTCACTGACTCTGATTGTTTTCCTCCACCCTTTTCCACCATTCACGCAGCAATTTTTTACTACCTTAAATAATTTCGGTGTCAAGTTTTCAAGGAAAGAAAAATGATTGCATTTTCTAAGTTACAAATGAACCCTTGCTTTTGTTTCTAAAGTAAACAATGAGAAAACCTAATCATAAGAAAACCTGGAATTTTGAATAAACACAAATAAGGAACGTTAAAAGAATAAGAGTTATTCTGCTTGGCTAATTTTTCTTTTTAGGTGATTATTTAAGAATGTTTCTATATTACCAAACTGCTAGACTGTATTGAATATTAAAAAAAATAAAATGGTAGCAATGTTTATTAGCTTATTGCAAATAACATAGTACAATAATAACAAATGAAAATTGGCTGGTCAGAATCAAAGTTTGAATTGTCAGTTTAAATGCTATTTAGGTCCAGCTTTTAAAATCCGTCCGACAGAATTTTATATATGAGATATGTTCACTTATTTTTAGAAAGTTTATTATTCATGTCGTAATGATTCCAAGTGTCTATGATTTGAGATCTTTGGGCCAAAAAAATCAATAAAAATTTCTTGGGCACTAAAATGCTAAAAACGAAGGCATAATGAAAGAAAGGCTAGCAACACGGTTTTTGTGTCTGTGTACACAAACAAGTGAATATAACAACACGTTCAAACAAATGCACACATGTATATGTTGACACAGTGAGAAGAAAAGGAGAAACTGTGTTTGAAAAATAGGAAGAAAGAATCATGGAAAAATAATGGTTAAATATAGAATCCTAATGGCGTCATTATTTTTAATATGTATTATTATCTTAAATATCTCAGCTAAAGCCGAAATACATCAAGTCTTTTCTGAACACGAATATTTGTCACATTTTTACTTTTTGTATTTAATCATTCATCTTAGTTTTTCTATTTCTGATTTTTTTTTCTTGAGAATGTTTTTGACTTTACTGAATTCCAGACACAATGAAATGTAAATTTATACAAATTTTATTATTGAAAAAATCACCTCTAAACGATATTTTTCTTTGTGCAGCCTTTTAAGTTACTAATGAAGCCTTAATCTGTATATACTAGTATTAAGACTTTGTAGAGCTTACCTGCTTGCTTGGTCTCTTGGTTACTTGTCACCGTGAACACTGGATTATGTCGCAAAAGGCGAATGACATAAGTAAAGGGGGAAATATGTACGGAATGAGAAGAATGGCAATAGATAATTGAAATAGAGAGAGGAAAGAGGAGAGAAATATAGAGAGGTGGGAAAAGAAAGGAGTGAGAGAAAGGACAGAGAAAAGAGAGAGAAAAGAAGTGAGAATGAGGAGGAAATAAAGAAAGAAAAAGAGGGGTGAAAAAAGAACGAGATTGATAGATAGATAGATAAATAGATAGAGAGAGAGAGACAGAAACAGGGAAAGAGAGAGAGAGAGAGAGGAAGAGCAAATAAAAAACAGAATGATTATTATCAACAAAGAAATATATGTATTTACCTGAAAATGAAAAACATCATAAATAAACATTTTCAAAAACTGAAGCTCATTTTTGGAAATCATTCATTTTCAAGAAAATATAGAATATGTCTAACGAAAACTGACTTAACAGGTCACGGATGGTGTAATAACTTATAATATTGTATGTTTCTCCAGTTCTCCTAGATACTAGCCCAGTCTTATAATACTAAACCAGCAGCGACAATGATATATACATATGCTTTAAATGCTCCTATTTACTTTCCTCCCCACAAGGTCAAAGTTAAACATGGGTTGATTTTTTCATGTGACGAAAATTCAGCTCCCTGAAAGGGGCAATCTGAGATGGGAAAAAAAAATTAAAATTGCCTCTATCAAGAAGAATCTCTCCCTCACAAACTGAGGACAGAACAGAGACTACACTTTAATCCCAGCCTGAAGGCCGATAAATTTGCTCTTTTTCACACTATTTTTCTCTTCATACCTTCTTCTGCTGGTTTCTTCTGAACAGCCTGTTTTTATTTCTGTTTCTCTATCTAACAACTTTTAGTGAAAACAGCAAAAGTATTCCCTCTCACAAAAAATGTGTTTCTCTTAAAAGTTTCCAGACATCCAGTACCTTGTTCTCGGTCAGTGAAAGAAAGATCCATTCTAGACTGAGTCAAATTTTATTTTTGACACATCATGAATTCCCTTTTTTGGGGAGCAGGATGTTCCACACGTTAAAAATCGACTATGTGCCTAACTCTGCCCTTGTGGGGAGGCAAGTACATAGGTACTAGATATCGAGGACGAGATAATCTTCATCTTAGGTAACAGCAACCCATTTTCAGTAGAGGAGGTTTTGGGTTAACTTCACTTTATGTTTTATTTTTCTTGTTTTATCTAATGCAATTATGGATGCCTGTCTTATTATCACTTATTTAAATATGTATTTGATACTCATTAACCCTCACCCCTGATCCGTGGGGTAACAATCACCACCACTATTTATTCTACTTTGATTTCATTTGAAAATAAATAAACTCTGACTAATCTGTTCAGACATTCTTCTTGCATAGCTAAAAATAATAAGTCTCTTTACTTCTATATTGTCCTTATGGATGATACAGAATTAAGGAGCCTTTTTATTTTACTATTTAATTTACATAGTGTAAATTAGATGGAGACACTGAAAAAAGAAAGTCGCTCTTTCTCTTCATGCTCAAAGACATATTATAGAGCTGTTGAATCAGCATAGACTGAGAGGGGTGAGAGAAATACATAGGCAGCTAAGAGAGGGATTAGTGACTTGTTTAGTTAATTACAAATTACAACTAATTTGAAAATTAAAAGACAATTTTTCCAAACATAACTCAATCCCAGAAATAAGGTGTATTTTAGCATGTATTTTGTATTATTAAAGTATGTAGGAAAAATGTCTTGGGAAACAAATATTTATTGACTCAGCCTTAGTATAATAGATTCTATGTCAGAACTCCCATTGTAACTGCTGGTCTAGATTAACATAGTTTTCAGGAATGATGGAAAATAAAAGTTATTTGAGCTATCCATTATCATAAAAATCTGTTTTTCATAAATTAATCCTTGTTGGGTTGAAGAGTTGGGTAAAATTGTGTAATATTTCCCATTGCTTGCACAGTACAGGGATTGAACTCACGGCCTTTACGTTATGAGATTTTTGTGTTTAATATACTCTCTTCCCTTCTATTGCACACTTGTCATCACTTTTCCTCCCTTTAACCCTTCATTGTCTCCATTTACATTTTGTTTAGCCTGTGAATTTCTAAAAGCCGTCCAACACATGTCAGCATGTAAAACACGTTTTACTAAATATAATGATGATCAGCGTTTCTGTATTTTCTAGTATGTATTTCTCTCCTCCTTTTATTCTCTCTTCTATGAAACTTTCAATGCACAAGATCACTTCATCACTTCTTTTCTTCTTTACATCGCATCTCTAAACATCATCCTTCCGGTTTATGCATAGCAATTTGTTTCCTAGTGCTTTCCTCATATTCGATTTAATGTCCATTTTACATGTTGGCATGTGTTGGGCATCTTTCAAAAACTGACTTCCAAACTAACCTATTACTGGCCAGGTCTTTATTTATCCCTCTTTCTCTCAAGTCCATCCTTATCACTTCCGCTAATTATTTTCTTGACATCTCCATGTGAACTGATTCTGTTACTTTAACTGTTCTACATCTACTAACACAAGAACTCTCGTCCATTCTTTCAACGTGGGCATACAACAAAACCTCCTGTTCTCCACACATCTTCCAATACTGTCCACATTTAATCTTCATCTAAGATCATCTGATATAAGCCTGTCTATAAGACTCACATCACACCATATCATTCTCATATCATTTCTCTCCATGCACCACATATCCTCAACTCTCACTGGCCAGGTTTTACTTCCATACTTTATCACACTACCTATACATGCTTAATAGACACTTCTCTTGCTCAACAGTGGTAGCAGCCTGCTGGTTAGTAATAGCAGACATACTCTGAACTTACTACATTTACTCTTATCTTATCTCTTTGATTCAGGTTAATGTTGTTCTTTTGTTCAGTTTATGAAGTATCAGGAGTATTTTATCAGGGTGCTATACAGGTGTTGTTTTCATGTTATTTTAAGGTATTTTATTTGTATTATCTTTTTTATTTACTCCTATTTGATGGTTTCTACTTCCAGAATGCATATTCTTAATTGCTCTATATGTTCAATTCTTTTGTGTTTTCCCTTCTTCACCACAATTAGTGCACATTTTTGTATCCCCAATTCCATTGTTAATATTATTATTGTTTTTGTTATTTTTCTTATTACAATAATCGTAGAGAATATATGTTTTAGAACTTTGAAATGTTGCGATTTTGTCATGAAACAAATTGTGTTCTAAAAGTTTGACATATTCTCTAAAATATTTCATATCTCTCAATATTATGAACACTTCCAGAGAAGGCTATTCCCCTATTTAAAAAAAAAATTAATAGAATTCGCTCCAGACAAAGCATGAAACCACTTGATGTAAAGAGCTAAAAAGAATGAAAGATGATTATCAGAAAGACCATAGCTATAGCTTGGAAGAAAACAGTCAGCAGGAAGAGAGTTCCATAAGCTTGCAGTTTATGGAAAGAAGCTACTGGAATAGGAAGATGTAGTATACTGATGTATCAAAACAACGAACTGGTGAAGACCACTAGATCAACGAGTCAACGAGTCAAACGAGCTGGAACAAAGGAAGCAGGGTCAAACAATTCTGAAGAACACATGGCATAATAGTATTTATAGAAAAGACGGACACTAGCAAGATTATGTCTGTGAGAGAGAGGGTGCAGAGAAGGAGAAAAGATGTAGCCAATCATATTACAGATACGCTTCTGAACCTTATCAAGAACTCGCAAATGGGACAGGTTTTCACAAATATTAGTAAGAAAACTTAATATTGCAAAACTCTATAAAGAGATCTAAGGGATGTCATTTTTAAGATTATAGTTATTATTTCTTATTCAGCATACAGACAAACATTGTCAATTGCAGGATCCCCCCCCCTCTGGAAAAAAATGTGACCCATGTAATCGTAAATAACATTGACAATTATTTCTGCAATCAAACCATATTTGGTACAAATAAACTTCAGTGTATCTCTGACGTGTCACCAAGTTTCGGTCACGAATATAAAACTGTGTTTGTTTTATGTCTTGAATGCACGCCAGAGTCTGACTGATTTGGGCTTCAGAAATAGTCTGGGGATTGTTTTGATAACCATTATCTTTGAGATAACCTTACATATAAAAATCTGGGTGATTCTGGTCCGGTAGTGAGAAGTCTGTTCAGGCACACACCTGCTACTGATGAGACGATCACTAAAGAGTACCTGGATATCATTGAACGACGATAAAACAAAGACTGTTCGACAGTCATGACTGAGACTTGGTGGACCAATCAGGCATGGATTTAAGGGTATTTGTTCCAAATATAGTTGGATTGTAGAAAGAATTGTGAAGTTTATTAACGATTTGATGGGTGACATTTTTGGGATTAACCTATATCTATGAGACTATTGGAGTCACAATGTATAATATAGATGATTTATTACCTAACATACACTTAGTTTAAGACTAAAATATTGTGATAACCAAAGAACCATGAAAGAAAAGTTGCAATAAGGCTTAAGGCTGAGTATATGAAAACCTCTAAAGTGTATTACGAAATGCCAATCCTAGTAAAAGAATTTAGAATTTAGAAATAAGCCAAATAAAATTTGTGAGTCATAGCAATTCCTGTAAGAGAAGGAAAATGTAAACATTTTGTCTTGCCTTCTTCTGTAGTCAGTCCCTAAAAATGATGCCAATATGAAGAATTCTGTCTGCAAAAGTTTGGACAATTCCATGGAATTACTCTTTTATATTGTATCTTTATCCATCTGGGGAAATAAATCGAGACAGAATGATTTTCTGACAAAACAGTTGTCATGGAATCAGAGAATGGTCTGCCTCTGATATTAACTTGCGTAGATTATTTGCCATGGTTACTAATCAAATTGCAAAGGATATCAGATGAAAGAATGAAGGCGTGCTATCTGTCTGTCTGTCTGTCTGTCTGTCTATCTATCTATCTATCTATCTATATTAGTCTGCTAATTATCAATGTATTTAGATAAGTCTATCTGTATAACTAGCTGTAATTCACACACATACATGCACACACACATACATGCACACACACATACATGCATATATGCGTTTATATAAATCTTGAGATTTCGTTTTCTCACAGCTTGTGACTTATGGCCATATGGTTAGAAATGCGCCCAATGTTAACTAAACAGTCAAGTTTCAATCCGGGCTTGAGGCACTTGCTTGAGGCACTGAAGAGCTATGATACAACCAAAAAATATGTTTGTAGATGACTATATATCTATATATTAATACGATAGCATGTGTGTTCGTGTGTCACACTTCCGGCAAAAGCTCTGCGCATGCGTGCCGCACCTAGATTTTGAAAAACATTCAACTCGCCTAATTTTCAAAAGATTTTCAAGTATTTCCCTTTGGCGCAACGGTTAGCTAGGTAGTATTTTTGACTTCGGCCTGACTGGTTTATAGTTCGATCCCAACTGACCTCTAAGATTTTTTTTCTACATTTCGAGGGGAAGGGGAAGAAAGGTAGGGAGGGGACGACCAGGAAGACACATATTAATACAATAGCGTGTGTGATTTTGTGTGTCATGCTTACATCAAAAGCAACGACCTTCCGAATCTTTGTATGCTACTCATGAATTGGCTTGGCCTTTTTGCTAAGATCAAAGTGTAGTATCTGTTCCGATGGATACTGCACTCCATAGACTGGTATTGTATTGGCCTCTGAGGCTTGATTTACGCCGGTCTATGGGTCTGTCCTGTGCAGTTCTAGGAGGTCCACCCTCCCAGGCTTCGCCTCTCCACTTTGGGGAGGAGTAAGTTTATTGCTTACTGCCTGGGGCGTCCCTACCGGGGAATGCCAACGGGGCTGCCCAGGCAATTTTTAATGGCCAGAGTGCTCACCTTCTCGAGCGCTGGCTTTTCAAACCCCACTTTCCCGACCCGACCTTGGGTCACATCTTACTTGTGGGAGTAAGATAAAACTGGCCTTGTGCCTTACTCCTGGAGAGGAGTAAATAAATATTCATGAATTGGAGCCAAATTTAATTTAATCGAAAACATTTACAAAGTATTTCTAGTAAAGGTAATATTTCGACGACTAAACCAGTCGTCGAAATATTACCTTTACTAGAAATATTGTATATAAAGAAGTTTTGTAAATTGTTTCATGTATTGTTCATTTTTAAAAAATAAATATGCAAGTCCAAATCTTATCATATTTTATTCAAACATGTATAGGTTAGGAACAAGATAATTAGTATAAAAACATCATTTCGTGTAATTTACACGGGTCCCGCTAGTTATTATTATTACTATTTCATGTATATGCTTATATTATAAGATAATATATTATGTATATATTTTTGTTTCATTATTTACTTCAACAGTGCCTAATACAAGAGTAGAAGTAGGTAGTTGTATGAAAATGTCATTTAGCCTGGCAAAGTATATATATACATGTATATATATATATATATATATATATATATATATATATATATATATATACAAGCCGCTGAAACAAGTGTTAAAATTATCACTCTTTATTTAGCTATTCCGTGGTGGCTGAGTGGTTCTAGATGTCGGGATTTGAGTGTAAGATATTTGCATCCTGGGATTTCGAATCATGCGACCAGTAGTGAATAGACATATCTCTATACTGATGAGTCCTGATTATAAAGGACGACACGTATATATACATATATACATATATATACATATACATATATATAAAATGGAAAAGTGGAAGACCTTTTCGCTCAACGTTTCGCCCAAATTTCACGTGGGCTTTGTCAAGAGCGGACGAAGAATACAAAAATGACAAAAGACGTCTTTTCCATTTTTAATTTCATACCGTCGGATTATTTTTATCCTTCCATATACTCATACATATATATATACACATATATATATATATACACATATATATATATATATATATACATATACATATATATATATATATATATATATACATACTTTTTTTAATGGTATTGTGAGAGTTTCCCAGCAGAGTGCTCAATTATTAAAACAAAAGTAAAATTAACTAGGCAATTAATAAGAGCATAATATTTATTTATATGTGATACGATAAGTTAGAACAACATCCGTACCATCGGTTTCAGATCTGAGAAACTCATACATAATATATTATCTTATAATATAAGCATATACATGAAATAGTAATAATAATAATATATATAGTCTTCTACAGACATTTCTGACGACGGTCTCAATTTCTCAGATCTAAAACCGATAGTACGGATGCTGTTCTAACTTACTGTATTACATATATATATATATATATATATATATATATATATACACAGTAATCCATACAAATACGCAATGGTCTAGTGGTCTCCATCAATTCGCTGTTTTGATACCTCACTGTAATGCAGCTTCCTATTCCAGTAGCTTCTTTCCAAGAACTGCAGGCTGGTGGAACTCTCTTCCTGCTGACTGTTTTCCTCCTACCTATAGTCTTTGCCTTTTCAAGACTAAGCCAATAGGCATCTTCTGTTTTTGTGATAATCATCTTGCGTTCTTGTTATCTCCTTACATCAAGTGGCTTCATGCGTTGTCTGGAGCGATTTCCATAAGGAAATCATATAAATAAATTATATACGCTTTTCTTTACCAAACATCAGAATGTATAGACGATTTACCAGTTTGTATGATAATGGACTGTGTCCGGAAATATTTCAGTTGAAATATTTCCGGCACATTTTAAGCTCTTGCTGATGTTTGAGTAAGAACAGTTAAATATGTGTGTATTTTCTCCCACAAGTTGTTTAGGTAGTGCTTAATTGATGGACAGAGTGTGTACATTGTTCAATGCGTCATATTTTGTTGTGGTGACAATTTGTTGATACAGGACGGGACTGATGGTAATTTGTGTTCTTTCTTCATATAATGTGGGGATCGGCTCTCTGCGATTAGTGCCAAATCTTTAATGGTTGCTTGTATTGCTTTTGGTGGAGATAAATCGGTAATTTTATAGAATAATTTTCATCTCCAATCGGGTGGTTTTTGGTGGTTTTATTGGTCTTTTGAGTGCCCTAAGAATGATGTTGACATTGAAAACCGTCACAAATAAGTAGTTTTCTTGTTATGCACACTGCCCTTAACTTTAAACCGCACCCTAACAATTAAAAATATGTAGGAACAAATCTATTTAGAGTTCGTTA
Source organism: Sepiola atlantica (assembly GCA_963556195.1). Classification (NCBI taxonomy): domain Eukaryota; kingdom Metazoa; phylum Mollusca; class Cephalopoda; order Sepiida; family Sepiolidae; genus Sepiola; species Sepiola atlantica. Next base: position 41,122,001 of record OY744527.1, on the reverse strand, counting down.
TGGAGTCTACCTGTATAAGAGTCAAGAGCCAAATACGTCTTAAGATGGAGTACTGTTGCCACATCTGGGGGGGGGGCGCATAGAGCACCTTTCTTGTCTTGACGATACAAAACCGACTTCGAAATCTTGTGAGGGATGCCCTCTTCTCTTCTCTACAGTCACTTTCTCACTGAAGAAATGTTGCTAGTCTTTCTCTGCTCTATCGTTATTTTCATTGTAGGTGATCGAGTGAGCTCCAATCGATGGTTCGCTGCTGTAAAAAATCTACAACAAAAACCCGTCTAGCTATAACTAACTGTGTACCTAAAATTAAACGGAGCTTCCATGAGTAAAATTTATTCCCTAGAATTACCCATCTGTGGAACACGATACCGTTGGGCTACTTCCCAGTTGATTACAACATGGTCATTATCAAGTCGAATGTTAACAAATTCTTGTTGAGCCGTCTTCTTAAATACCGAATTTCAACCAATCATCACCCACCTTACAAATTCAGTAACCTTTATCCTCGAGTTGTCTCTGGGCCTTGATTAGTGGTGACTCTTTAGTAAAAAAAAAAAAAAGATAGCAGTCATTCTATAAAAATACCAAATTTTTTTTTTCTATTCATCTTATTTAAATTTGGAGCCGATTTTGTATCAAAATATGCAACTTCATTGTGTATTGATATTTTCCTACAATATTTTCGCACAATTTCACAGTCGAGTGTGTCGATAGCTATCAGAAAGAGAGGTATCTCAACAAAATGAGTCCGAAGCAATATCATGAAGAGACATGTGAGAATCTGAAGGAATATAATCAGTAAACATTAAGAGATCAAGTCAAGTTGTGTTCAAGTTCTCTATCTAAAGAATAAAATGAAAACAGACTCTTTTGTATTGTGATCTCTTGGTACACTCTTGATACAATCTCTTCATTCTCGTCTTTCTCCTCGGGATTGTTGTCCAGTGGTCATCGTCAGCAGACAATGACGTTATATGAGGTTAGCTCTGTGACGTTTTTGTCCAGAGCTTCTGCTTACGGTCGGCGATATCAATGGAATAATTGACCATTACATGAAGATCTCTTCATTCTTTAATCAGGCCATTCTTTTGCTTTGAAATACTTTTCTCTTTTTTTTGTAGCCATTACTATTTTTTCTTTTATCATCCATTGAAAAGTAAGCGACTGTATCGCAACTCAATTGTTTAAAATAAATAATATCAGGTGTGATGCATGCTGTATTGTTGCCACATCTGGGCTGGTGTACCAACCACTAGTCTCTCTCTCTCTTAGACGGAGTGTAAAAAAGAGTTTCTAATACAATAGGTCCCGCACTGTCTGCCAAGCCCCTGTCCCATCGCCACAATGTTGCATTCTCTGTTCTTGTTTTAGCTATGTACTTCTACGGAATGTGCTCCAACGAACTGTCTCCACTTGTAGCCCCTCAAGATAAATACCCCGATCAACCAACTACAAACAAAATCCGACTCCTTCGCTGTAGAAGTACCTGGATGCTAGAAATAGCTCTACTCTAAATAGATTCTTTCCTCAGACCACTTGCCTTTGGAATTCCTTCCTTGCTCCCTGTTTCTCTGTTGTACCAACATGCAAAAATTTAAATATAATGTGAACAAATATCTTGCTGCACAAATCCCCACTTAGGATGCCTCCTATAAATCTGGCCCCTAATCACAGTAGCCGCTTATGTCTCAGTTGCAATATGCCCCCTTGTTTTGGGGGTGAATAAAAAGTAAAACAAAAAAAATCAAAAAATAATAAGACTGGGTAAATTTTATTTTTGCATTATTTTATATTACCAATGAAAAAATGGGTCTGTAGAATTAAGGTAATATCAAACGTAATGACAAAATCTGCCAATACAAAATATCTCAACTTTATTGACGTCTTGTTGGACAACTAAAAGTAAAGAATCAAGAAGAAAAGGGTTAAGAAATATTCAAAAGGTCTAGATGAAAAAAGTGTTGTTATGTCCATGGACTTGTGAGAAAGTTCGAGTGACTGACAGGCTGTCACTACATTTAGAACTAAGTCCATGACTGGGACTTGTGTTGTTTTTCCGAAATGTCGGTTGCCAGTGGCTACGGCTAAGGCTCCTTTTGCCTGTCAAGAATATATAGGGCCGTTAGTAACAGTGTGTTGTGAATGACATAAGGTCCTGTGGCAAATTGGGACTCTAATTGCGTTTCACTAAGGATAGTACGTGGGTGTTCGTTTATATAAATATCGCAAACAGGTGTTCGGCTCTGAGAGGCGACACTTTCTGATTGGTTGAAGTTCAATATAGGCAACGAGATTGAGTATTTTGATCCAAGCATTTTAACCAAGTAAACATCAGATGTTATTGTTATTGTTACTGGTGGGTCTAGGGACTAGTACTAGTAAATATTACCTAGCAGCAATATGCTTTTAAAGTTGGGTGTATACATATCTCTATTTATATAAAATTAGGTATGTGTATATGTTTATATATTTGTATGTATAGGATTCAATCCTAAAGTAATTAACTGATCATTTTGAATTTAGAAATACAACTGCAGGGCGTAATGGTTTATAATGTAGGCTATATTTAGTTCAATTTAGTTTTATGCAAAGGTGGAATAGAGGGGGTAGAAACCTTTCATGAAAATTCAGATAGTTTCGATATTTGTAAAATTTTAACAATATTTGATATCAATTAATAAAGATTCCTCAAATTTCAGTTTCTTTTGGGTATTTAGTAGTTTTTTTTGGGGGGGAGGGATTATATAAGAACAACATCCCATAGAAAAATTAAAATCTTTCAGATTTATATTGAATTCAATCTATTAAGTAAGATTCCTTGAATTTCAATTTCTTTTTTAGACCCCTTAAACTTAAGCCTGTAATTTTAGTCATTTTCTAGAATCAAAAGCATTTAATTTTGATCAAAATTGGAATAAGGATTCTGGACGTAAGGTTTAATAGCATTATATTTTCATGTTAATCTTCGTAAAGGGACGTACAAGAGGTGTAAACCTGTTCTCCTCTGTGAATTTTTTACCCGTGTGAAGGGAAGTCTCAGTGGTGAAATGGATACTGGCACAGGTTGATGGTATATGCCAAGTTCGAATCCAGTCTGTTCCATAGCACCACATTCACATATGGATGTTGACACCTTTCTACCTTTTGTGTTAAATAGAAATACAAAAAATAAGGCATCATCGATACAGTAACTGTGTTGAGTGTCATTCCGCCAACCAAATGAGAAAATATACTTTTCAAGCTGCAAATGGCAGTCATATTAAAACATTGGGAACTATGTCTTTGATACTGCATTTAGAAATGTGACAATACTTGTCGTAGATTTTTATAATCACTGAAAATGTCTATCCTTTTGTCAAATTTCAACTTGACAATAAAACATGAAGAACAGCGTCTGTTGGACAACCATACACTTTTATTTGTTCTTGGAAGAATTTCTGAAATTTAAAAAACTGGTATCCGTTCAGCTATGCCACCTGATACGAAATATTTGAATATATTAAAAATTTGCTTTTTTACATAACAACGATGTAAAACATTATGGAAAACATCATATTACTCTGTAATTCCCTAGAAATGTCACCCATGGAATAAGTAATAACATTCACAATTATTTCTCTAATCCAACCATATTTAGTATAATTAAACTTCAATGTATGTCTGATTTATTGACCAAGTTTCAATCATGAATATCTAACAGTATTTGTTCTATCGCTATTCAATGATATAGGGGACACTTTGGTGATCGTCTCATCAGTAGAGAGTGTGATCCTGAATGAGTTTCACACTCAACAAACTTTAGTCCCCCAGATTATGTCTATCAAAACATTTCCCATACTGTGTTTCTGTATTTTTTAGATGAGGATTGATAATTTGTATAATTTGGATTAGTCAGACTACTGTTTTTATCTTGCGTGTTATTATCACAACGTTTCGGCCGCTGTAACCTCCTTCTTCAGGTGTTTTATTTTTTGAAGTCAGGAATATTTTTGTCGAACTCGGGAATCTGGACGGAATTTCAAATGGAACCCTTTATTTAATCGACGGGGGTAGCATGCTCTCATTCTGTCGGATTGGGAGAAATCTTCAGTAATTCGCAATTCTCCATATCGCCCACACCGAGGATTGAACCATTCAACCTTCAGATGACTATCACTTAGAACTGAATTTTAGTTAGAACTATATCCACTGCACCATGATAGCCGAGTTTGACAGACATATTATGCGTTCAAAAAGATACACCTGAAGAAAGCTGGAGGTTACAGTGGCTGAAACGTTGTGATGATAACACTCAAGATGAGAACAGTAGTCCGAATAATCCAAGTGATGCAATTACCATATTATTCTTCAACTGAAGAGGGACATCACAGCCAGAATTACTAGCAGTTCCAAGAGAGGAATGTGTCAGAGTTATTAACAATTTTGCATGTCATATCCAGATGTGCTTATCGTTGAGCGGTGATAAAACAAAGACTGTTGGACATTCATAACTGAAACTTGGTGGACAAGTCAGGCATGGACTGAAGTTTATATCTACTAAATATGGTATTGTTGGATTGCAGACAATATTGTACATTTTATTAAGGATGCCATGGTTGGCATTTTTGGGAGTCACCCGATATCACACACGTTCAAACTTTCCACGGTAAACCTAGACGACTTAAGCCTGATAAATTAAAAATTGGCAAAGCAGAATTGCAGCACATCATCGATCTTGGCATCATTCAACCTTCAAACAGTCCTTGGTAATATCTCTTGCACATGGTTTTCAAAGAAATCAAATGGCGACTTGAGTACGTGTGGAGATTACAGTCATGAATACTGTGACAATTCCAGACAACTGTCCAATTCTTTATATTCATGACTTTTCTTTATCTTCATCCGGTGATTCTTTAATTTCTCAGAGAGGTTTGATCCGGCTTATCTTCAAATACCTGTTGCAGAGGAAGACATTCCCAAAACAGCTATTAGTACTCCTTTGCACTTTTCTGGGTTTTTCCATCTTCCAATGTAATTACGGAATTCTGCTTAAGCTTTCCACCGATTCACACGTATTACCCTTCAGTTTTTTTCTTTTTTCTCTTCCAATCACCAGCCTTGGAAACTGAGTGTAACATTATAACATAATGGCGTGTTCTTGCATCCCCATGGTTCGTTCTTTTTGATCCCCACGGTGCATCCATTTCGTCGTCAGAATCTGCTGGTTAAAGTTCCCATCTCCTTTTCTCTGTTGCTGTCTTCTTCTTCTTCTTCTTCTTCTTCTTCTTCTTCTTCTTCTTCTTCTCCTCCTCCTCCTTCTTCTTCTTCTTCTTCTTCTTCTACTTCCCAATAACAGCTTTTACGAACGTTATTAAAAAAAAGAAACATCGACAGATGAAATTGAACTTTATTCGTTCTTCAGAGTATACATGGACACAAATAAAACAATCCCATCTCCTACCCTATGGAGGGAGGAGGAAGCACCTATTCAAAAGCTTAACTACCCTCTCTGGTGGTTCAGACGAAAGAGACTGCTCCTTTCTCCCCATTCTCCACATCCACTTACATACTTCCTGTGCCCATGACGTTACATCCAAGACACATAGCCTTCCTTAAATTCTAATTTGAAAATTTCACTCTACCTAATTTTTAACCTTACGTGGAAGTTTACTTTACTTATCCTATCTTTACATGCCCGTATCTTATCTTGCTACATTAGGTAAACCGATAGAAGTGTTTGGTATTTTTTATTAAAATTGAGTGGTTTCTCGTGATCTTATTTGGTCAGTTAATATGGCCATCATCATACTCCCCTTTTTATTGTAAGTCTTCGATTAAATAAGGGTGTGTACTTTTATTTGTTCTTTTGTACAAGAACATTATCTCAAATTGCTAAGTGCTTACAATTTTTATGTTCCTCCTTTTGTTTGTATATTTTGCTTAACTTTAACAGCTGTTTCGTTTATTTTTTCGATCTTTATAATTTTATGGTATTTTTGCTAAAATATTTATCATAAACTTTCTTTTCACAATTTTTGGAAACTCAGTAGATTTTCTCGACTATTAGGGTCCGGTGAATGTTGCAAGAGGGTATCAAGAAATTAATTTACATAGATATTTTCCCCCATACATTAAGCAATTACTTATATTGCCTATGAAAAAAAAAGATGTATATTCTGACAGTAACTTCCGACATTAAATGTCTACTCGCCAGAAAATAGGCCCATATTTGCAGGAAGAAGAGCTTTTGTGTTTATATCAATCAAACGAAATCCCTTTGATACTGATATAGTATCAGAAAAAAAAGCTGAAATAAAAAACAAACAATTAAAAGAGAGTTCTTAGTAGATAATATTATGGATGACCTGGATAAAATAAAATTGCTTTCACTCCCGGTATTTTTCGATTTTTATTTGGTTCAACTTTTTTGCTTCTTTTGTTAATATGAATTTTTAGCTGCAGGTTTTATTGAACAACGTTTATTGCTTTGTTATTTATAAGAGAGGATTTCATCTAATTTCCTGTCTAACTCTATATGGATCCATTCCTATTCTCTCTTACTAGAAGATATTTGTTTCTGTATTCTCATATATAACTAGATCATTTTATTATCATACCACTTTTAATTTGTTTGTGTGTCTTATTGTATGTATCTCTGTCTCTATGTGTCTGTCTCTCTGTTTGTCTATCTGTGCCTGTCTGTCAATTTGTGTGTTGTCAATATGTGTCTGTCTGTCTGTCTGTCTCTGTCTGTCTGTTTGTGTCTGTCTGTCTGTGTCTCTGTGTGTCTGTCTGTGTGTGACTCTGTGTCTCTGTGTCTGTCTATGTCTATCTGTGTCTGTCTAGGTCTATCTGTGTCTGTCTGTGTCTCTATGTTTAACAGTCTGTCTGTCTGTGCATGTCTGTCTGTGTAATCCTGTGTCTCTATGTCTGTCTGTCTGTGTCTCTGTGTCTCTGTGTCTGTCTCTCTCTCTGTCTGTCTGTGTGTATCTCTGTGTCTGTCTGTGTGTATCTCTATGTCTGTCTGTCTGTGTCTCTCTGTGCCTGTATGTCTGTCTGTGTCTGTCTGTATGTCTCTGTCTGTCTGTCTGTGTCTGTCTGTGTCTGTCTGTGTCTGTCTGTGTCTTTAAGCCATCATAAATTATAATAATAAATAGTCAACATTGAATGTTTTCTTTCTTTAAGCCATCATAAATTATCATGATAAAAAGTTAACTGTGAATGTTTTTTTCTTTAAGCCATCATCAATTATAATAATAAAAAGTCAACTGTGAATGTTTTTTATTTAAGCCATCATAAATTATGATAATAAAAAGTTAACTGTGGATGTTTTTTTTCTTTAAGCCATCATAAATTATAATAATAAAAAGTTAACTGTGGATGTTTTTTTTTCTTTAAACCATCATAAATTATGATAATAAAAAGTTAACTGTGAATGTTTTTTTCCTTTAAGCCATCATAAATTATGATGATAAAAAGTTAACTGTGAATGTTTTTTTTCTTTAAGCCATCATAAATTATAATAATAAAAAGTTAACTGTGGATGTTTTTTTTTCTTTAAGCAATCATAAATTATGATGATAAAAAGTTAACTGTGAATGTTTTTTTTTCTTTATGCTATCATAAATTATGATAATAAAAAGTCAACTGTGAATATTTTTTTTCTTTAAGCCATCAGAAATTATGACAATAAAAAGTCAACGGTGAATATCTTTTTTCTTTAAGTCATCAGAAATGATAATAATAATGATTTATATATGAAGAATTGAATTACTGACGTAATTCTATGATTTTCTATTAATAATTTAATAATATATCTAGATAAATAGCGAGTGCGAACACCGGCGATGCATACTTTTTTTTTCTTATTTTTGATGGAAAGTGTACACTAGTATTATATATAACGAAGAGCCAGCTAAAGTGGCTAGATGTAAACGCTTAATAGCTTTTTGAATCAAACATGAATATTTAATTCTGTTTCAGTATAAATAACTGCCGGACATTTAATCATGGTCTTTAAAAAATCTTATTTAGATTCAATTTTAGCAAAAACATACTTAATTCGCTTAGACATTTTATAATTGTGGTAACTAGGTCTTATACATATATATACTTGAAGAATATTCGTTCCAGGACGGATATAAGCAATAAATATAGCATTAGTTTCAAATGTTAACTTCTTATGTTTCTTTGGAGGTATAGTACGGTTTTGGTGAGCCCCACCCACTAAATTGTAAAGAATAATGTGCCCATGTTGCCGACAATATATATTCCAAAATCCATAATGATGGGTTTATTTGTTTAGGAGTTTATCCTGTACAATGATATATATATATATATATATATATATATATATATATATATATATATATATATATATATATATATATATATATATATAAAGGAGTAAGGCTACCAACATTTGTAGAATGTTTTTTTCAACATTTATTTATAATTTTGTTGTTTTACCATTTTATAATTTTATAATTATAAAATGGTAAAACAAGAAAATTATAAATAAATGTTGAAAAAAACATTCTACAAATGTTGGTAGCCTTACTCCTTTACATATATACTTTTCTCTCGTTGGAACTGCACTACCCTATTTTATATATATATATATATATATATATATATATATATATATATATATATATATATATATATAGTGTTCAGAGTTGAATGGTTTCGATGGGAATCTGAGTAAAAGAGCTCAATGTACAAATTAACAGAGCAGCAATAAATTTAAAGTAAATAAACTAAACACACATTAGGACTGTCCGCATTATAAATTATTTCGACCTAGATGGGTCTCATCAGATGCGTAAACAGCCACATTTCGGAATTGATGAGGCTGTTTACGCATCTGATGAGACCCATCTAGGTCGAAATAATTTATAACGCGGACAGTCCTTATGCGTGTTTAGTTTATTTACTTTTAATTTAATTTAATATATATATATAAGCAAGCGTTGTAGAATGACACTGAATTTTCGCATTTGTTGATGTTCTTAGTGATATTCTTGATGCGTCGAGAAAGATTTCTGATCTAATATGGCTCTGAGTGTTCTTGATTCGGCCATCACTCTAGCGCTTTCGACCATCGTGATCGTCATCAAGAGTAGGTTTTTATTTTTAAGGAGACTATATATAAACAGATACTCATATTTTACTTTATATATATGCATCTCCTAAATGTTAAAATTTGCAACCAAAATTATGTGCCTATGTTACTCACAGTGTTGCTTAGAATATATATTCCAAAATTCATAATTATCCGTTCATTTGTATAGATTACCCTGTACATATATATATATATTTATATATATATATATATATATATATATATATATATATGTATATATGAACAATACTAGAAGCAATGTTCATTAAAACTAAATAGCCTAATATTAACAAAATAGCTTTCAACACAGGTACTTACATATTAAAAGTATTCCATAATTAAATGGAAATAAAGTAATAAAAAAAATAAATTTAAAAAAAAAATCAATAAATAATGGTAATAATAGTAATAATAGGAATAAATAATAAATAAATAAATAAATAATAGTAAAAATAAGAATTAATAAAGTAAATAAATAAACAATAAAACCAAACACACAAACGATAGAATAAAATGAATTCAACCACACACCCTCTATTTTCTTTCATTCGCCCTTAACGATACCTATAAAACATTAACTCCAGTCTTCTTATTTAAAAAAAAACTAATCCTGAAGACGAATAAGAAAGTCGAAAGCGCTCGAGAAAAAAAAATGGCCGAATCAAGACAATCGGGGAAATACTCTACGGATTGCTACCTGAAACCAGAAGGATAGCTCGACGGTTTGAGAATCTCACGAAGAAGATGTACACACGAGAAAGTTCCGTGACGTTCAACAACACTTGCTTGGATATATATATATATATATGGGAAGAGAAGGATGAAAATAATCCGACGTGATGGGAAAATGAAAAAGGAAAAACTAAAAAATGGATGGTTTTTTATGTGCACATCAACGTTTCGTCTTTATTTATAAGACTTCATCAGGATGATAAAATAGAGAAAAAATGTCATGCAAGTACAGATACATGTAGGGTAGACATATTGGGAGGAAAAATAGAATGAAATAGTGGCCACTGCTGGGTGGACGTCCGTGTTTGTTGGAGAAATAGAAATGAATGTTGAAAAGAATGAGTGGGGAAAAAATGGAAGGATGGGATGAGCCAGGACTACTGTGGCTGGTGGTAAGAGAAAGAGGTGGGGGATGAGCAAGGGTAAAATGCTAAGAAAAAAGCCTTCCAAATATTCTCCAGAAACACCACACAAAAAAATCAAACTCCTAACACCTCTCTAATAGACAGACCCCTTCTCCTACCCACGCATTCCAATAACACATCCATATGCAACACGCTTAACAAACTAGGCATTCCAACAGCACAAACCACATCTCAATCCATAAAACAAACTTTAAACACATCCAGACATTTCCAAAAAACACCCACATCCCATGCCGGCTTATATACTGTCCCTTGCAATGATTGCCATCAATTTTACGTGGGAGAAACACAACGTGAATTAAAGAAACGATTAAATGAACACAAAAGGGACATAAAAAACAACAACCCTCTTAGTGCACTTTTCTCCCATGCACTAGAACATGGTCATGCGTTCAAATTTGAACAAGCCAAAATCACTAAATATATCCACAACAAATCTCGGCGAAGATTATTAGAAACTGCCCTCATCACCGCCTCCACCACCATCAAGCAACGTAATGGTTTCTTTAACCTATCACCCTTAATAAGCAAGATCATCCTCACAGAACAAAGACTCTTGCCTGATCATGATTAACTTTTTTCATCTCCAACATCTAATACACTCTCCCATTTACTTTTCCCTTTCTTTTTTCTCCTTGAATCTTCATTTTCTCCTTACTTTTTTCCTCACACTTTTAATACTGCAGTCCAAATAAACTTTCTCATGTTCCAAATATTTCAAATATTCCATACCCACCTTTTCAATCACCGCCCTCCTCCCCCCCAATCCCTCACTCATTGCTATCATTTTCCAAATATTTCAAATATTTCACACCCTACCACAACAAATCCTTGCTCTCCCCCACTCAACTATTTTCTCCCATACCCCTTCTTAAATTCCCTCATTTTCTCAAAACGCTCTCTAAGACCATAACTTTCGCCCATCCACCAAAATCACAGCCCCTTCTCCCTCTCTACCCATCCTCCTTTCCTTGCATACACCCCCCATACACAAACATTCCAACTTACTTTTCCCCTTCAATCTTGAACCGCAGCCATCTGGTCAAACACCTCCCTCCCCCCCTCTTCCTCACCTCCCTCTCTGCCATCCACTTTACCCCTGCTCATCCCCCACCTCTTTCTCTTACCACCAGCCACAGTAGTCCTTGCTCACCCCATCCTTCCATTTTTTCCCCACTCATTCTTTTCAACATTCATTTCTATTTCTCCAACAAACACGGACGTCCACCCAGCAGTGGCCACTATTTCATTCTATTTTTCCTCCCAATATGTCTACCCTACATGTATCTGTACTTGCATGACATTTTTTCTCTATTTTATCATCCTGATGAAGTCTTATAAATAAAGACGAAACGTTGATGTACACATAAAAAAACATCCATTTTTTGGTTTTCCTTTTTCATTTTCCCATATATATATATATATATATATATATATATATATATATATATATATATATATATCAGAAAGCACTTGAATAATTTTGCATTTTTCTATCATCTGTGAGAAATTCTTTTTCAGTGTTTATTAATGCCAACATGGTCAGTCCCTTCTGTGACATTGAAGAACTTAGATATGTTTTTATTAATTGAAGTTTTGAAAAAGTAAGAAAAAATGAGTTATGACTTGAGGAAACACAGGAACAAACAGCCACGTCTTCTTGTTGCTTTCGATGGAAGCTCCAGGTACGTCATGCGCATGCTTGTGGGGGCAACCATTTTATCTGGGCGGAAATAGTTTACCATGTTAAAGGAATAACCGACTATATTGCCTGTATAGTGTGATGAGCCACCGAAAATTGATTTATCACTGCTTTTGCCTCTCTGGATGGCCTCCAATTTGCCTCTCTGCATGCCACTGGATGTAATGCCAAGATGTAATGTTGTTTCATATGTTCGAACCTGTCTTGTGATGAATATGAACAGGCAGGGATCGCACAATAAATGGGGATTTGTGATTGTATTAACATCTTGTTGAACGCAGCCTTCCATTTCTGCTGTCATTTGTAAGATTCTGAAACTTGCAGGCTGGAAATAGAAAACAGAAGAGAATGTACAGAATGGACAAAAATATCTAGAGGTATTGTCGAGGGGGGTTAGTTTATAACTTACTGTTGCATAGCCCTCGACTTGAGCCGCGGCATTTCTCGTTTGTATACTCGTCCCGGAATGGGCAGTTCCTGTTTAAACACTCGTCATTTTTTTAACACTAAAAATCATATAGTTTGCATACCTTCAAATTTCTCCTTCGCCGCATAGAGGGTGCGCCGTCTCGATGTCGTCCAGTGGCCGAATTCCTTCTTCTCTCTTACTGCCGTGAACAACGCCACTGCAACACATAAGCTCCATGATCGGATCGGAAGACAAACAATCTTTTAAACTTAATTTCTGTTTTATTTCAAGCGTTAGTTATCCGGAGATATTCACTAACGTCGAGAGAGAGAGAAAATTACTGCCTTCGTAATTACTTATCAATTAAGTCTAAACCATTTGTGAAGAGGGGGGAAAGAGATCTTTCGTCTGTATTTTCGTAGGGATATAATTCCCCTAGTGTGTTGCTGACTACATGGTAAAAATCACGTCTGATAGGTTCGCCTTCAAAACCCAGACTGCTAAAAAAACTCGCTTCTCACAGAGAAGGAGTGACGTCACGGATCCCTCTGCTTCCCACGCAAAGGCCCGCGACATCACAGAGCCTCTCGCAGGTGCACATTGACCCCTGATCCGAGGTCTCGTCATGCGGTGACCTTGTCACGTCTGTGAGCTCCGACTGTAAGAAAGGGCCCTATTCTGCACTCTTCTGCACGGGTCCACCCGCGCTAATGCGCGCAAGTCAAACCAACGATTTCCAACAGATACGTCCATTCCCATAGGGGCATTATTCAACATTACCACTCCTTGCTAACAAACCAGATACTGGTAAAACTGAGGATGATCTTTAACTTTATTCCTAGCTGCTCTTTTTTACTATCTGCCTGAAATGAGATGAATTCAGCAACTGTTTCTGTATACGTTCCTTGCTCTTAGGAACTCCATCGATCGCTTTTGAGATATTATTTCGTATCTATCTAGTAACAGGACGCTTATCATAGTTTGGCTAACTAAACTAGCCCATATGTCTGGCTGTTGACTTGTGTCACTTGATCCAGCCATTGACTCAGTCAGATGATTCTGTTGATGTTCAGGCGACTTTGTCCGTTGTTAACTAATGCTTCTTCTGCCGATGCCCTGGTTATTTTGTCTGGGTATGCTATTAACTAGCAACTCTGCCCCGGATGATATTCTGACAACCTCATCCTGCTATCAGCTACGTCTGCTTAGAGGGATGGCGACGGGCAGTGGCTCAGGCATCTACATTGGGAGGGAGAGAGAGGAAGGCATTCAGTCATATTCAAATTATCTCCCTTTTTCAGTACTAATACTTATACTAGAGTCTTTGGAGCATACAATCAAGGATTGACACTACTGGGCATTGGATACCTATAACTGAACATAAGTTGCAATTTTACTTATGATGCCATGTGTGGACTTGCAGTATTCTCAATGGCATTTGTGTTTAATTCGATCACAACAGATCCGACAGGATTTGAACGCGTTATGGCCAATTCAATAGTCTGCAGCATCATACATTGCAACAATCCTGCACCCAGGCACAAAGAGAGAGGATTTTGAAAAGAAAGTATGAAAAGTGAAATTGAAATGAATGAAAACATTCAGAATGATTGATGAGTGTTGCTAAGAAAAGAAAAATTATACTAACAAGTCACCGTTTATCAAGGCCCAAAGGCCACTCGAGGATAAGGGTAATGATGGTTGAAACTAGGAAGAATTTGATCATTTAAATGAACGTCTCTAGAATAATGTGTTAAAATTAGACTTGCAAATAACCATGTTGTAGTCAGTTAGGAAGCATCCCCGTCGAATTGTGTTCTACAGAAGGATAGTTCTTGGAAAGAAAGCTTGCTCATGGAAGTTCCATTTAGTTTTAGGTACACAGAGGAAGAAAGTTACTTACAGTGGTTGTAGCTAGATGAGATTTGCTGTTATTGTTTAACAGGGTGAACCATGAATTGGAGCTCACTCAAGCAGCTAGCATGAAAACAACGACAGAGTAAAGAAAGACTAGCAATTTCTCTTCTGTGAGAAAAAAGGCCGTAGGGAAGAGAAGAGGACATCTTCCACTAGATCTTGAAGTCGGTTTTGTATTCTGTCAAGGCAGGAAAGGGTATTCTGAGCAGCACCTCCCCAGATGTGGTAACAGTACTCCATCTTAGGACGTATTTGACTCTCATATACATGTAGAGAATCGCGTCTGAAGCGGTATAATGATCCAACAATTTTTCCAGCAACCTTATCAAAAGATTTGATGTAAGTTTTCCATTTCAGGTGTGGACTGAAGGTCATTCCTAGAAATTTATCAAAGGAGGGAGCTTCCTTAAGGAGATGAATGATACAGAGAAAGAGAGAGAGAGAGAGAGAGAGAGAGAGAGAGAGAGAGAGAGAGAGAGAGAAATATAGATATTAATAATATAAAGTGAATAATCGATTATAGTTGAATTCATTAAAAATATAAGAAATAATCTACTTTTATTATATAGAAGGGGTCCATTCGTTGAGATAAAACATCACAAAGGATATCTTCTCCTTTCTCTCTGGTTTGAAAAATGACGTCATTATTTTGTGAGGTCAGCCACTGTACACGGTTATCACCCATAATTGATGGCATTATCCTTCAGTGACGCCCTCCAATGTGCACGGTTATCCTCACCTTCCTTTTAATGAATGACGTCACAAAACGATAATGCCATCCAGTGTATACAGAGACAAGCAAACAGACAAGCAACAAGGATGAGCCACAATTTTAGTAGTATATTAGACCTTTAATGGTCTAAATGCTTCATCTAATAGATTGAAGGGCCACGGGTTGTCTAGATAAAATGTCATTAAAAAGTCTCTGCCCCTCCCCCTTGCTCTCTAGTTTGGTGTAAGACGTCATCCTTTTGTGACTCATCCACTGTGCATGGTTATCCATCATTTCTTTGTTTTAATGAATTATGTGATCGTTTAGTGACGTCATTCACTGTGCACAGTTACCCCCACTTTTTTTTAAATAGATGACATCATCAATCTGATCAGAGGGGGGGGGGCAAGATAACAAAGATAAAAAGCAAAATCGACAGAGTTTTAATAGTATACTAGACCTCCCAGGTCGAAACGCTTTGACAGGTCATGGGTCGTCTAGATAAAATGTCATAAAGGATTTCCGTCCCATTTTCTCTTTCTGTAGTTTGATGGATGTAATCACCGTTTTGTGACGTCATCAACCGTGTACAGTTATCTCCCGTCAATCTGTGTTAATAGATGGCATTATACTTCAAGGACGTCTGCATTTATGGTTTCATCCTTTTGTGACGTCATCCAGTGTGCACACGGACAAGCAAAGAAACAAACAAGATAACAAGCTGTTTTAATAATATATGGATAGATAAATATGGGGATAAAATACATATCATAACATGAAAGTGTCATGAAGACAGAATGTATGAAAGATAGAAAGGAAAAACAATTAAACACAGGAAGAAATAAAAATCAAATGAGAGATTTTACCGTTTTCGTTTGGATCAACGAACGTCTTCAGAAGAAGTGAATATTTGAAATTTAGTGACAAAAAAGGCAAAACATAGAAAAGACGACGCAAAATGCAATGTTTTGGCACATGCATAACAATTTGAAAAAATATGCAGCACCTGCGAAAAAGACGTTAATTGGGTAAAAAACAATAGAAAGTGAAAAAAGAAGGGAAAAAAAAAGAAAAAAATGGAAATATGGATAAAAAATAGTAACGATAAGTAGTACAAAACCGAGGTCAGATTTGATAAGGCAGTGGTGGGGTATATTGTATTGTTTGAGTGCAACTTTGCCAGACGTTTCGTTAGGGAATACGAGTCAAGCCTAAGGTTTGCGTTAGATGGTGATGAGAGAAGGATGACGGCACTTTCGTTGTATTTGTGAGGATTCAGTCTTGAGGAATGTGCAGTTTGCAAGGTCTAAATTGTGAGTAAAAGTGTTCCTGTGTATGACATTACATTAGAGGGATTATTCTGTTTGAGCTACGAGATTTTATATTTCTGCTGGCCGTCTTACCGATATAAAACATCGGACATGAGGCACATTTTATTTTATAGATGAAGCCTCCTTAAAGAAGTGATGGAGATGGAGTTCGGTGTTTAGTAAATCCTTAATTGTTTCAGAAGTTGATATAGCGATGAAACCAGCACAAGATTGACAACTCATTTTGAAGCATCTTTAATATATATATTTTTCTAATCACATGTTCAGAAAGTAACGATGGCATCTCAGTATAGTCCAGATGACAATGTGAGAAAAAAAAATAACAGGTCACTACTAGAGAGACAGTTGTCAGTACAGAAAGATGATAAATAGGGTAATCTGGGATAGCATCCCAAATTCTCAACCGTATGAAGAGCAACCCATTTAACTTAGTTTTCTCCAAAGAAAACATACACAGCTGATTTAACTGCCTAGCTATAACGTTTAACATGTATATAAAAAAAATCATCTTGAAACCTATTACACTAGAATGATGTAAGAATCCCCATGTATATTTTTCAGAAATTACTTAATGTCATATTTCTTCATTCTAATTAACTTTATTAAATAATCAGGTTTTGAGGGGGGGGGGGGTACTTATTAAAAACGTTAATAGAAAGCTTCTTTTCTCAAGGCCACCAGCTTAATCTTCTAGTGTTGTAACCTCTACATTATGGATTTATTCAAAAAATTGTTTCGCAAGGATTTCCCCAATAAGATGTTCAAAAACTAATTATTTTTCTGGCTGGCTGTTTTTAATTGGTTTACCCCCAAGGCCATTATGTGTATCTACCCTTGTTCTTGAAGGTAGGTGCTCATGTAACGAGATTAGCAGCATAGTAAATAACAATTGAAGAGTTTGAATGCAAAACACGATAAACGCCATTTTAAAAATGATGAAGGTATTACTACATAAAGCACAATATAATACCTCAGACAAGCGGAATCAAAGCCTGAAGGCAAAGACTGTACCGGTCTATAGAGTGTAGCATCAATCGGAACAGATACTACACTCTGATCTTAGCCAAAAGGCCATGGTATTTACCTCTACGAGGTTAGACACAACGTCAAAGTATGAGTCTTAGAAAAGGATGAAACACATGTGTATGTGGATAATAATAAAACAATATTTATCATAATATTATATAAAGGGGTGGGACAAAATAATGGAAACACCTTATGAATTTTGCATCAGTTTTAAAACACTTGTTGGTTTCATTTTTTTTATTCATGGCTATTGTTTTCTCGAATTAATTGGTAAAATTTATTTTTTATTTCAGATAGTGCCTATTAGTGAGAAAAAATTAAATGACAGATCTATCAGATTCTCAAATTAGGCAGATTGTCGGTGCCCGTATAGCAGGTGTTACTGTAACGGAAGTGGATGAGATGAGATGGTGGCCGTATCGAGAGGAACTGTCGCGAAGGTGATGACAGCCTATTAAAAAGAAGCAAAAACATCTAAACGAAATCCTGGAAGAAATCCAAAGCTGTCTGAAACAGAGCATAGATCCATTGTAAGGATTGTGAAAACGGAGCACTAAACCATGACACCGATAATTAGAGAAGAGCTTAACAATTATCTGGATCATCCCGTTTCAACAAAAACTGTTCGCCAAGAGCTTCACAAGGCAGAATTTCATGGGAGGGCTTTAAGGTGTTTCCATTATTTTGTCCAACCTCTCTCTCTCTCTCTCTCTCTCTCTCTCTCTCTCTCTATATATATATATATATATATATATATATATATATATATATATATATAATAATCCAGGTAAACCATCCACAGGGTAGTAATCCAAATAATTTAAATCGGGTTTATAAAAAGTGCTCAATATCAAATAGAGCTTTTATATATGATTATTTTTATTTACACGGACATGTACAAAATGTGTGACACTGGCATGTCAATGTTATCGATCAACAGTTATTATAAACTGAGATCTCATCAGGCAGAGTTAGAATCCGATCTTGACCTTAGATCATATCTGGAAAGAATGGAATGGAGGAAAAAAGAAGAAGAAAAGAAATTTCAAATTTCAAAATTTGGGAAGTCACGTGGTTGGGACCGTTAAGAATCAAAATGTTAAAATCAAAATCAAAATCAAAATATAAAATATAGAATAAAATAAAATAAAGTGAAAAGAGAGAGAGATATAATAAAATGGTAGAATAAAAAGATAGATAGATAAATAGAAAGATAGATAGGTAGATAGATAGAAAAAATAAAATCGTCTGTTGGTTCAGACAGAAGTAGTGGAAAGGGAATGTACATGCCACAGAATGTGTCAAAAAACCGTTGAAAGTTTTTTTCAACTGAGGGCAAACCGCATATTCTCAAATCAGTTGTAATCGGTAGCAGCATATATGTGTGTGAGCGTTCAGATGTGTGTGTGTGTGTGTTGGGGGGCAGGGGTTGTTAATTCTGTATTTAAACTGTTTTATTTTCCTTTAAACTTATCAAATTATCAAATTATCATTAATTAATTAATAAATAAATCAAACAAATTCACTAGCATATTAATTAAGTTTACATAATTAGTGGTAATAAAAATGATAATAATAATTAAAATAATATAAAATAATAATAATATTAATAATGATAATAAAATAATAATAATAATAATAATAATAATAATAATAATAATAATAATAATAATAATAATAATAATAATATCATCGGTAACAATTTAAAAGTGCTAAATGTTGCTATTGGTAAGTATTAATAATAATAATAGTAATAATAATGATAATAATAATACTAATGATAATAATGATAACAATAACAATAATAACAATAACAATAATAGCAATCGATAATAATACTAATCAATAAAAAGTAATAGTCAGGTAAAAAATAAAATAACCAGGAAATATTAGAAAGTAATAATGATAATAAATAATAAATAATAATAATAAAACTAGTAATAATATTAATAATAATGGTTGTAAATATGGTAATGGGAATAATTTTATTAATAATAGTAGAATTAGTAGTTGCAATAATATTAATCATATTAAAAATGGTAATAACAATAATAGCTATATTAATAATAATGATCACAATGGTAACCACAATAATCATTACAATAGTTATAATGATAATAAAAATAATAATAAATAATAATAAAAATAATACAAATAGTGGTAGTAATAGTAATAATAATAATCATAATAATGATAATAATAAAAATAATAATAAAAATAATAAGAATATAAATAATGGCAATATCACTAATAGTAATGCCACCATTGCTACTAAAATTAATAATAACAATAGTAGTAAAAGCTAGATGACGGTAACTATGGTAATAGTAATATTATTGACAATAATAATAATAAACGTGGTAATATTGTCATTGTTACTGCTACAAACAATAATAATTATGATAATGATAGTAAAAAGAACATTAATAATAATAATAATAATAATAATAATCTCGATAATAGTGCTGAAATGGCAAATAATACTATTTAAAAATATTAATAATGATTATAATAATCAATAATAATAATCTGTAATAGTAAGCAATAGTTGGATAAAAATAATCAGGAAATATTAGAGGATGAAGAAAAATAAAGAAGATGGCAATTATTATTAATCATAGTAGTTGTAAATATGATAATAAAATAAATTATTTGATAATAGAGAAATTATCTGTTGTAATAATACTAATGATATTAATAATAGTAAAAATAATAGTGATAGCTATAATAATGATGATAACAATGGCACCCACAATAATCTTAATAATTGTAATAATAATGATAATAATAATGATAATGATAATGATAATGATAATAATAATAATAATAATAATAATAATAATAATAATAATAATAATAGTAATAATAATAATAATAATAATAATAATAATAATAATATTAATAATAATAAAAATAGTAATAAAAATAATAATAATAGTAATTTATAAAAGTAATAATAATAGTAGAGGTGGTTATTCTAATAATAGATATAATGGTGGCTATAAGTAGTAATTGTAGTAAAAACTGTAAAAGATAATAACAACAATAATGATTAATTAGAAATGGATAGTTAAAAAAAGAATTCCTATGAGGTAGTATTAGCTTGAGGGGTTATAAGTGAATTACTGAGAACGTGTAATCTATTATGCCCACAGTTAATTGAGGTTTCTTGTTTTTTGTTTAGAAGTTTGCCTCTATCACTAAACGGATTAACATCTACAGAAACTAATATAAAATATGTACCATATATATATATATATATATATATATATATATATATATATATATTAACTGTAATTACCCAGAATTGCCCGGGAGAAAAAGATAAATAACTGACTTGGTTATGAAGAAACGAAAATTAATTTGGGTAAATTTTATATAGTAATCAAGTGGAATAGGAATTTAAAAAAATATTTTACTTCTTACTGCTAATTGATTAAT
Organism: Sepiola atlantica; assembly: GCA_963556195.1. NCBI lineage: Eukaryota > Metazoa > Mollusca > Cephalopoda > Sepiida > Sepiolidae > Sepiola > Sepiola atlantica. The sequence goes on along the minus strand of OY744527.1, from coordinate 41,101,200 downwards.
AGGAAATAATAAATAATAAGATGCACGTGTAGGGGAGAAACATTGTGAAGGTAAAATTTTTAAAAATATCCCTAACAGATCTGATTTACGATTGGATAATAGCAACGTTTTGTCCACACTGCTATATGGAAGTGAAACTTGGCACCTCAAAATCAGCCAAGAGAGTAAATTAAACGCGTTTCATTCCAAATGTCTTAGAAAGATTCTAGCGATCAAAGGGAGCAATCGAAGTACTAACCAAAAAATCTGCAAACGACGTCTAGGCCGGCCTGGACATGCCCTAAGATTGGCCCCAGAGAGATTTGCAAACCAAGTGATTAAGTGGAACTGTGATGGAAAAAGAAGAAAAGGAAGACAAAAATAAACTGAAAGCAAACAATCGAGAGATTTTATCGCAACAAGAAGTTTACTTTGACTACCTCATGAGTCACAGGACGGGAAAGTTCCTGAGTTTGAGAGGGATTGAAACACTCACACACATACTGAGACACACTTGAACTGATTTAATTAATTCATATATATATATATATATATATATATATATAAAGAGAGAGAGAAAGAATGAAAGAAATATATACATATTTTTTTTTTGAAGAACTATTTTTTGGAAAGAAAGAGAATTTACATATTTTTATTCTGGTGATAGTGGTACGATAAAAGCACCGGTTCCTGGTCAGCCACTTAATCAGTTTAGGGTAAACCTTTTTGTCGGCCTGCTTTGTAACCTCTTTTTCCCTATTGCGTTTTTTAAGGGCTGACCTTTTGGCTAGTCTACTGGAGTCCAGGGGATTGAACGCTGCTAGTGGGGTCTCTTTCAGGCTTTGTTTGTCTGACAACTGACAGATAATGAAGATAGATTAGTATCCCTGTAGAGGGCGAGGTCATAGTGCTTTTCTGGTCGGCAATTTCTTGTATGATAGTACAGGAGATTGATCTCAGACTTAGCTCCTTAAGAAGCTTCTCTATCAGCACTTGCAAAATGTCAGGGTATTCTCGAGTGCCATGTTGTGCATGGATGCGTGCCCCTTTAAGTATTTCTAGCAGGGATGATTGGGTCCATCATTGCCAATGTTTCAGTTTTAGGTTCGGTTATTTTGCTCCTGAATTTATCACCGTCAGTTAAAAGATTACCTTGTTTTGAAGTGATTCTACCTTCCTCTCCCTTTTTGTTATTATGCAACTAAATCATCTTTCATTCTTTTAAGCTCCTCACATTAAGTGGCTCCATGCTTTGTCTTGAGCAACTTCCATAAAAAGAAGAACTTAGTATAATTGCACACAAAACTTACTTTTAATCTGTTTCAGTTGTAAGGGTAAATGTCTCCACTCTAACAATTTTCTTAGTGGGAAAAGATATTTACAGAAAAAAACTAAAGCCAAAAAATATATTCATGCCAATAACATAGTGAGAAGATAAACGAAAAAATAGGCTAGTCCGAATCAAGTATCGATATGTCAGACGGATTTCTATTTGTGTTTTACTTTTAAAATCCGACAAGATCACTTCATGTGTTCGATATATTCATATAATATGCAATAAATCGTATCTAATAGAAATTGTTATTCGACATTAACTAACCTAAAAATGGTTGATTTGTCATAAAAGACAAACTAAACAAAACCATAGGCTAGATATTAATATTCAAATGAAAAAAAAAACCTAAAAATTATGAAAAATGGTTAAAGATAAACTTTTTGCATCTGTTAGATGTTTTTATTTTCTCTGTTAGATTTGTTATTTATCTGTTGGATGTTTTGTTTTATCTGTTAGATGCTTTTTTTTATCTGTTGGATGTTTTTTTTCATCTGTTGGATGTTTTTATTTTATCTATTAGATGTTTTTTTATCTATTGGATGTTTTTATTTTATCTGTTAGAGATTTTTATTTTATCTGTTAGATTTTTTTATCTGTTAGATGTTTTTTTTATCTGTTGGATGTTTTTATTTTATCTGTTAGATGTTTTTATTTTATCTGTTAGATTTTTTTATCTGTTAGATGTTTTTTTATCTGTTGGATGTTTTTATTTTATCTGTTAGATGTTTTTATTTTATCTGTTAGATTTTCTTATCTGTTAGATGTTTTTTTTATCTGTTGGATGTTTTTATTTTATCTGTTAGATGTTTTTATTTCATCTGTTAGATTTTTTTATCTGTTAGATGTTTTTTTATCTGTTGGATGTTTTTATTTTATCTGTTAGATGTTTTTATTTTATCTGTTAGATTTTTTTATCTGTTAGATGTTTTTTTATCTGTTGCATGTTTTTATTTTATCTGTTAGATGTTTTTATTTTATCTGTTAGATTTTTTTATCTGTTAGATGTTTTTTTTATCTGTTGGATGTTTTTATTTTATCTGTTAGATGTTTTTATTTTATCTGTTAGATTTTTTTATCTGTTAAATGTTTTTTTTATCAGTTGGATGTTTTTATTTTATCTGTTAGATGTTTTTATTTTATCTGTTAGATTTTTTATCTGTTAGATGTTTTTTCTATCTGTTGGATGTTTTTATTTTATCTGTAAGATGTTTTTATTTTATCTGTTGTTTTTTTTATCTGTTAGATGCCTTTTTTATCTGTTTGAAATATTTCCTTTTCGTTTGAGAGCTAATTTTTTCCACAGTGGTCAGCCTTTAATTTTGCTCCATGGTTTACGGCGTATTGATGTCTGCAATTCTGTTAACATGACAAATTATTTCCTGCAGCCATTCATCGGTTCGGATCAAAGATAGATAGTTCTTCACAAACCGTCTGCGGAACGGTGAATGATCCAAGCCAGAAAAGAAGGACTGGTTAAACGATGACTGAAAATAATTTCCTGTATTGAGATGGCTTCTTTGTGATTTCAGATATTTTTAGTGGAGGAGGTGTGGCTGGAAATTAATAACAGTACATAAATTGTGGTCTATGGCCGACCAAGTAGAGGAAAAATAGACAATTTACAAAGTGTTTTTATGGTGCTGTTATAGATGACGCGCCTGATTTCCATGACGTCGCGTCGGCAATGATCGGGCAGGTCACGGAAGCGTCCGAAAGTTGTTGAGACGAAAACGCCAAGCGTTAATGGAAGATTTGCATGCGATAATATAAGACGAATAAATTCAAAGAAAAAATATATAGATAAAAAGATAAAAAACCTAACACACTGTAGGGTGGGTGGGGGTGGGGTCAAATGAACTATTTTCAATCAAATGTGTAGCAAGAACAACAAATTTTCTTGGGGGGGGGGAGGGATTTTGTCAATGTTTTCTTTTTCATTTGTTTCGCTGTTTTTCTTTTTTTTCTTGCTAACATAAAACAAAGAAAGAAAGAAAAATGGGTTAGGTTTAGGGTTAGGGTTAGGGTTAGGGTATAGGTGCCTGTTAGGGGTTAGGGTTTAGGGTTTAGCGATAGCCAAGCCCTGCATTCAAACTGCCAAGCTCTAACTGGAAGACTGACAGACTATGATATAAGACTAATAAATTCAAAGAGAAAATACATACATTAAAATCATTTTTTTTTTCGTGAAAATAATGTTTTTTGGGGGGGGAGTTGTAAAATTTTTGTCAATGGTTTTATAAATAAAAGAAAGAAAAATGATATTATTCCGTCAGCGCTCGGTCGCTTCCACGACATGCCTGATCGCTGTCAAAGTCACAGAAATCATCTATAACAGTACCGTTTTTATTTCTTTGTTTCTCCCTCTCTCTTTTCTGCCTTTAGCTGTATTTATATACATATAATAAATACATGCACACACACACACACACACACACACATATATATATATATATATATATATATATATATATATATATATATATATGTATGTATATATATAAATATATACATTCCTTTAGAAAATAAATACATAATAAAAGAAAAAAAAACTTTTGTTGTGATGAATCCTTTCTTGAGTGAAATGTCTTGGTAAACTCTTCAAATATATATATATAAATGCTCTGTACCTTATAATCGGGTCTCATCGAGCTTGTTTTTATTGGCCTTGTTCCGGACTTTACCGAGTATACACTATTCTCAGTGAAACATCAATATATATATATATATATATATATATATATATATATATATATATATATATATATATGTAATTTGCATATAACATCAAAGGCGTTTAAAGGCATACAATGCAAATATATATATATTTTTTTATATTGATCTTAAATCTTTCAGAGATAGACGCCCTGATCAGAAAAAAAATAGATGTTTCATATTTTTAAAGTATTTCTTTCCTTTGTTGTTAGATTTACAAGATGCTTCTTAAGCAGTAATAGGAAGAAAATCTTTCATCAAGAACAGTCATGCTTGGCAGTACTAGTAAACAAGAAATTGATGGTCGTTCTTTTATGAAGCGTTGTTGGTATTTGACATTTGAATATGAAAGCAAAACTGTTAGAAGCCATACAATGAAACTATATATGCTTTTAAATGTTAATCTTAAATCTAAATTAAAGCGAAAATTATGATACAAATAGAAATTGAGGGAAATTACGAAAAATTAAGGAAACAAAATTAAATATTTAAACATAGAATATGAGTATGTGATGGGCATATTAGCAAATTCTTGATTAGAAGTGAAGGTAGGGAATCAGGGAGTTAAAAGTGTAGGAAGGGTGCGTGTAGTAGGCATATTCTAAAATGTACTAGTGTAAAATAGAAGGGAATGAGGAGGTAAGTTACATTCTTCTGTTATATATATATATATATATATATATATATATATATATATATATATATATATATGGGAAGAGAAGGATGAAAGTAATCCGACGTGATGGGAAAATGAAAAAGGAAAACCAAAAAATGGATGTTTTTTATGTGTACATCAACGTTTCGTCTTTATTTATAAGACTTCATCAGGATGATAAAATAGAGAAAAAATGTCATGCAAGCACAGATACATGTAGGGTAGACATATTGGGAAAAATAGAATGAAATAGTGGCCAACGGACGTCCACCTAGCAGTTGGCCACTATTTCATTCTATTTTTCCCAATATGTCTACCCTACATGTATCTGTGCTTGCATGACATTTTTCTCTATTTTATCATCCTGATGAAGTCTTATAAATAAAGACGAAACGTTGATGTACACATAAAAACATCCATTTTTTGGTTTTCCTTTTTCATTTTCCCATATATATATATATATATATATATATGATTATTGGAACAGTTCACACTAAAAACTAAGAATGGATTTTTTTCCTGTGCGATCCAGAATTAATTTGCTTAATAACCCTCTCTCTCTTTCTCACACACATACACATGCACATATATATATATATATATATATATATATATATATATATATATATATATATATATATATATATACACACACACACATATATATATATATATATACGCGTGCACTATTAGGGAATTCCGACAGAGATCTGGCTATATTTCGAACTCCGCTCTGACAGCCCTGCAACCTTTGCCTACTGCTAGCTATCCCTCTGCCCAGCTAACTCAAAGTACCAGTAATAACCTCCCTAGCTCTTACCCCTCACCTTCATCGAGTAATCTTGAACCCTATACAAATGGCAGTAATACCCCGGTTGTTCTAGGCCCTACCCCAGCACCGCAAGTTAATATAGTTTCAGATTCATCCTTTCAAATAGCTACCAATGACCTTAATTACTCAAATACAAATTCTGCACCTTGCAAAATTCACACATACATAGGTCTAAGCGCTTTCCCAATTAAGATAAGAATCTCAAACCACATGCAATCATTTAAATTAAATAACGATAACCCCAGCACCTCGCTTTCTAAATTAATTAGAAACCTTAAAAGCAATAATACACCATACTCCTTACATTGGTCCATTTTGAGAAAATCTATATCAGGATCTCCACATTGCAGCCTCTGCATTTTGGAAACTTACACAATAGCCACAGCTAATAAATCATTAAATACTATTAACTTTAAAAACGAATTGATTTCCCATTGCAGACAAAAGCGTAAATTCAAATATACCAACTTCTTGGCCCCTCCAGATACCCCCCACCTAGCAATAATTAATCGATTCCCCCTCCTCACATCTTATAATCTCTGTACTTACTTTTTACCTATCCCAGATTGCCCCTATACCAATTCCCCTTCCTCTGGTGTAGACATTTAACATATCCTTTAAAATTCACTTATCTAATGCTGAATTGCATTGCTGCCGGACTTATGCCTCGCGGTGTCGCTGATTTTGATACTGATTTGCCATCCCCTTTAATTTTTCGTTATTACACCCTATCCCCCGCCACTTTCCCCCATTGCATTGTCCTGTATAATCCTCATTCCCCTTTCCCCTATCCTTACCCTTTGTCTAGGCTATCTTTCCGTTTTTACATCGAATAATTTTTTTTTGCACTTGTGTACATGTGTATCTTTATGAGGTTGCTGGAGATTTCAGGTGCATGTATTAGTGCTGTGGGTATACGAATAATTGCTTTTTATACATTCAGCATGTGTATATGTATGCAGTTTACTGAGATCTCAAGTGCATGTATTGGTGCTGCGCTTGTTTGTGTAAGCGGTTTTTGCTGTGCAATTGTACGGAGGACGCTTTGTTGTTTGTGTGTTTTGTGCATACGTGTGTATATATATATATATATATATATGTATATATGTATATGTATATGTATGTGTGTATACATGTGTGTGGTTTTTATATATGTGTATTTGTGTATGTAAGTGCGGCTTTGTTCGCGTGGTTGTTTACATGTGCTTTATTCACAATTCATGTCCGATTACGGTGGATGTTCAATGATGTAAGGAGCAGTAGTTCACTACCGCGAGCGAGTGGAGGCAGCATTGCAGCTATATACCTATCTACCCCCATCTTTAAATTCTATTATCCATTCTTTGTTTTTCACTTTTTATTTTTTATTTATTATTCATTTATCTAAGTTGTTTTGCATCTGCTTAACACCCCCCTCTTTTTCCTATCCTTGACCTCCTTCATTGTTGATTTATTTATAGATTGACAATTGGTTCAAAATTCCTCAGCACCCCTTTTACCACACAAAGAAATTTACTCAGACCGTAAGAATTATAATAAGACAGACATTTCCCATTTCTTGTTTTAATTAACCTTACTAGCGAAACCAGATCTATTTCCTTCTTCTTCTTTTTTTTACACACCCATAAAAAAACCCCCTGTCCCTATATTCTTTTCCCCATCCAAAATTATTTAGCCAAATCTTCCTTAAAAGCCAGTTTTGGATTCTTATCTGTATTTAATCTACCTACATTCCCCACGTGAACACAATTTCACTGTGCTGACTAGACATCTTGGATTCGGCCACCTTGGAATTTATTTTTATTATTTTTTTATCTTTATTTTTATCTTCCGCTCCCTTTATCTGCCTAAATATCATTTTGATCTGAATCCCTTAACCCCTCCCCCCACCTGTCGGATTGCACTCTTTTTTCACTCGTTTTCCTTTTTCTTTTCTTCTTCGGTTCCAACCCTTTCTTCTGTCTCTATATTTTGTCTTGCGTTTTTTTCCCTTCCCTTTCTTTATGCTATCCCACAATTCCCAAGTAATTTTTATACATTACAACAATTCGCTTTTGACTTCGTTGAGATCTTGTTGTTGTCTTTTGCCTTGGAATCCGCTTAACTGAAGACAGGAAGAATATTGTTTTCTTAATATGGCCAACCTTATTTGATCTCCCCTCCAAGGACAACAGACTTGGGTGGAATCATCGTCGTTGGATTTTATACAGATTCTTCTGGATTTACCAATATTTCTGAACCCCACGCTATTTGGATTTCGTTATTGGTGACTTTCATGCCCGTTTGAACTTTTAATTTTTTTTTAAAAACTCTTTCAAATTTAGAACTTTGACAGTCCTCATCTGTCAACTTATCAATCATTAATCTCCTCTGATGATAAGATTTTAATCTTTGAAAAGCCTGGTTTAAGGAATGAAAGAGAAGAAAAATAAATGTGTTTATTAACTAAACTGCTCCTTGTTTTGAACAACTGAAGATATTGATTTGCTTCCATTTGCAGGTCTAATCAATTTTCATTGACTTACCATATATATATATATATATATATATATATATATATATATATATGTGATTTTATGAAAGCTTACCAAAGCATTCCTTTCAAGACACCAATGATCACCATTAAAGATATTTTTTCTTACAAATACTATTTATTCAAATTAAATGTTTTTTCCTACACGTGTTTCACTACCAAGCAGTTACTTGCTTGGCAGATCATCAGGGAAATTAAATGTCTGGAATACTGGTTTCAACTGCCGACAAAACACAATGTGGCGTTGTAATAGTTGAGGTCACTTAAGAAAAGAAGAGGAAAGTGTTAGGATCGCGGGTGATGTTCCCGCGACTATAAACGTGTTCAGTAAATCAAGCAATTGTTGCATGCAAAGACAGTAATAATTAATAAACAAAATGAAGTAGTTCAAATAAGGTTTATTGAACGTGTGTGTACGTGGAATGGTGAAGTGTGTGATGTATGCATGTGTGTCGATGGAAAAACAGTTCTTGAAAAGGTATAAGAAGAAATGAATCCGGCGTAGGAAAAGTCTTTGAAAACCGCACACAAAGAAAACGAGTTGAGAACTCTTACCGTTGTTTGCCCACGTGTGTTGGTAGTTGTTATGCTGGTTGAGAAGAAAAGCGTGAGACGAAACGCTAGTGTATTAGCGTCGTTCTGCCGACCAGAGAAGAGTGAAACGGAACGCTAGTGTCAGCGTCTGCCTGCCGAGGCAGGTCGGTGAGGAAGAGACGGATTTTCCGTTATGCACCGGTTTTTATAGTCAGAAGGGCAGATAACTCTGGTGTCGCTTTACGGCGCCACCTGTCGGTGAAAAAGCGCCACCTACCGGCAAACCGGTGTAGTTATGTTTTGAAAGGAGGAGGTAACTGCTACAAGGACTCCCCCCCAGATTGAAAAATATGAAAATATTATTCAATATGTACAGTTGTAGATGAGAAGCATTCTTTGTGGGTATGTCTGTTTTGCTGTTGAAGATTAGAAAAAGTAGTGTGCACGCTACTTATTTCTGCATCTGTATTGAATGATTGATCGCAAGTGCGTCTGCGGAATTGAGTGTTTGTAACGCATGTGGATCTGCGTGTTGTTTGGGTCTGCATCAAGTTTGAGTGCAAGTGAATTTGCACTTGTTGGTGGCGTTGTTCATGTTGATTAGTCTGCGTGATGCGGAGCTGATGAACGAACGTTGAATTGTAAGTGTTGTCCGGGAATGTTTGGTGCTTGGGTCTGCGCGGTTGTTGATGAGTGAGCACAAGTGAGTCTGTGCAGCTGTTGATGAATGAGCACAAGTGAATCTGTGCAGCTGTTGATGAATGAGCACAAGTGAATCTGTGCAGTTGTTGATGAATGAGCACAAGTGAGTCTGTGCGATGTTGATGAATGAGCACAAGTGAGTCTGTGCGATGTTGATGAATGAGCACAAGTGAGTCTGTGCGATGTTGATGAATGAGCACAAGTGGGTCTGTGCAATTGATTGATGAATGAGCACAAGTGAGTCTGTGCAGTTGATGAATGAGCACAAGTGAGTCTGTGCAGTTGATGAATGAGCACAAGTGAGTCTGTGCAGTTGTTGATGTTGTTCATGTTAATTAGTCCGTGTTGTGGAACTGATGAACAAACATCTAGTTGTTGAGATTGGTGGTACACTATGGTCAAAATCAGATGCACAAATGTCTGCAAGTGAGTTAGCAGGTCCAGGTACAAGTGGGTCTGTACTGGTGCGCGTCGTTCGAGTTGATGTGTCTCCAGTTGATCAACGAACGTCCAGTTGTTGAGTATTTAGTCGTGCTTGTGCAGTTGTACTCATTTTGAACTGGTGTGATTTCTTCCATAGTGATGTCAGTGATGTCCGGAAATGTTTGGTGCTTGATGAATGTCCGGGAAAATGTGGTTGTTCATCTTGTGTTGAAGATTGTTGGTAGGCCTTGAAGGGTGATGTTGTTCGTGTTTGCCTGTTTTGTAGTTTTCTTTTCCTTTATATATATATTTCCAACACGTGGGTAGAAAGGAAAAAGAAAAAAAAAATGGAGTCGTAATTTTTTTCACACGAGGAATGATGTTTTTTGTTTTCGTTTTAGTTTGTTTGAATGTTAGTTTCCACGTAGAGAAAGAATGGTGGTTTCTCTTTCCTTTGTTGTTGAAAAGAAAGAAAAAAAAACATTTTTCGTATTTTCTTTTTTGTTTGAATTTTCGAGAGATAAAAATGGCGTTTTTTTTTTTTTGAATTTTTTTATCAACACGTGGTCACGAAAAAGATGGGCAGCGTGAGCGTTTGTTTTCTTTTTATCCCCACGTGTTCAAAACAAAGGAAGTGGCGTCTTGTAAGGTCCTTTTGTTCGTCGAAAAAGAAGAAAAAAAGGATTGGCAAAAGTTTGTCCTTTTCTTTGTATATATTTTTCCGACACATGGGTGGAGAAGGAGAAAAAAATGAAATTGTAATTTGTTTTATATTCGGAGAGAGCCGAGAAATGTTTTTGTTTTTCCTTTGTTTGGGTATTTCCACGTTGCCAGAAAAAAAAAATAATGGCGGCTTCTTTTCTTTTGTTTGTTTGTATATTTCTGCCACGTGGGTAGAAAAAAAAAAGGAAAAAGATGGGTGCGTAATTCGTTTCACCACGAAAGAGAAAACGAGAATTTTTTTTTGTTCTAGTACGAAATTAATTACTCCGTCAGATACAACAAAGCTTGCACGTCGGGTCACCAATTGTTAGGATCGAGGGTCGTGTTCCCCCGATTATAAACGTGTTTAGTAAATCAAGCAATGTTGCATGCAAAAGACGGAGTAATAATTAACAAACAAAATGAAGTAGTTCAAATAAGGTTTATTGAACGTGTGTGTACGTGGAATGGTGAAGTGTGTGATGTATGCATGTGTGTCGATGGAAAAACAGTTCTTGAAAAGGTATAAGAAGAAATGAATCCGGCGTAGGAAAAGTCTTTGAAAACCGCACACAAAGAAAACGAGTTGAGAACTCTTACCGTTGTTTGCCCACGTGTGTTGGTAGTTGTTATGCTGGTTGAGAAGAAAAGCGTGAGACGAAACGCTAGTGTATTAGCGTCGTTCTGCCGACCAGAGAAGAGTGAAACGGAACGCTAGTGTCAGCGTCTGCCTGCCGAGGCAGGTCGGTGAGGAAGAGACGGATTTTCCGTTATGCACCGGTTTTTATAGTCAGAAGGGCAGATAACTCTGGTGTCGCTTTACGGCGCCACCTGTCGGTGAAAAAGCGCCACCTACCGGCAAACCGGTGTAGTTATGTTTTGAAAGGAGGAGGTAACTGCTACAAAAGAAATAAAAATAAAAATAAAAGTCAAACTTAAAAAGCAAGGAAGAACAACGATAAGAAAAGAAAGTCCTAGAAAAGTCTTAGAAAAGTAGCTTGTGCATTATTTCTTCCACCAAGCCAACAAGCAAGTAGTCGGTCCCAAATACATTCAATAAAACCACAAAACCGGAACAATGTGCGATAATACACTTTCACGTTAGCCGGTACAATGATGAATAATTCCCCCCCCACACACAATAAAACAAAAGAACTAAATCATTCAAGTTACCGCTCACAAGTTACCATTCCAATCCAATGATAGTATGGGAATTCTAAATCCAACTTCTCACAAAGAAAAGTCAACACAAATGTTCGTCCGAGTTCAAAGAGTCTTATTTCAATTGTTGATTTATTACCCTTCGAAATAAACACACGACGAGTTGAATGTCAATCCCGCAGAAAACTCCCTTCCATCAAGAAAAAATCTTAATATAGAAACTATTTATTCAAAATACTGTTTCTAAAAATATTTATTATTAAACCTATTCCTTATAGAAATTAATCATCTAGTGTCTGGGACGTCATTTTACATTTTGGGAAAATATCCTTCATTTAATTAACTGCCGAATTATTATCGTTTTGTTGTTTAACGAAGCGAAAAAAGCCTATCCCGCAGAATTTGTTTTTAAAAAAATTATTCATATATCAAAAATAAACCGTTATTATAAAAAGGCCTTCTACAAAAATCTAGTTATTATTTTAAATCATTTAAAATATTTCCTTAACGGCTGTGTCTGTTTGTAACTCTCTGTGGAGAATATTATTCTATATTCCATAAATAAATGTTACAACGGAATATCGTTATCAGAAATCTATTTTCTATTTTGAAAAAAAACAAACTTTTTTTTATTGGACCGGTTTATTTTTTTGTCAACTTTACGGGAAAATATCACTCTTACTCGTTAAATGACAGGAGACTTTATTATTACTAATTTAAAATCCCGTACAAAATACTTTTTTTATAAAATTCAATTGTTTCTATTTTTAGAAATTAAGTCCGTGTCGGCATGCATGTTTTTAAAATTATTTTTTCCTTAATTACTTTTCCCCATTCCTGCCACCAAATTGTTTTATTTATTTTAATCTAATTAAAAACCAATTTAATTTAACCTAATTTAATTAAATAGTGATAGCATCCAGGTTGCTATTTCTTATTTTTCACTTAAAATTACTTGAAATCCCCAATGCATTTCGTATAATATATCTATTTCTGAGAATAAATTGTGATTTATTATTTATTATTCCACTATCTTTTTATATGTAACACAATTTCCCCCCTCTATTCCGCTGAATAAGTATTTACTATAGTTGACTATCACTGGGCCTTATTCCGATAGAATATTCCTACCTTATCACCCCCAACCTAAGTCTCGAGTATCCGCTAATAATTGAATTAAGACATATCTTAGCATAAGTACGTGTTACTAATTCTCATCCTCCCTATTATACACTAATTATTGCCCCAGATTGCCTCAGGAAGTGTCCATCCTGCCTATCTCTGCTGTAAGTTTATACTTCCACCAATTCCCCTCCTATCCAGGTTTTAGGTTTGATAACAGGTAACGGTTTCTATGCAGACAGCATTGTAGTATTTCCTGCCTAGCGTTCAGTAAATTATCTCTAGATGTCATGATGTGGTACGACTCCAATGCACATAGGTTGCATCTCTTCTTTTTGTTCGGTTTATATTTGTTAGCCCTCCCCAAAATTGACCATTTCAGTTCGAAAGGGTCTTGCCTAGCAATGAGGTTTCTCACAAAACGGCCAACAGAAGTGTTAGGCCTATCTATGTCTTCCCTTTGGCCTCCCCTGAAGGAACTCATGTGGTTTCTGAATCTATCTTTGAACTCACCCCCGGTTGAACCGATATATGATTTCCTACTACTCTCTGTTATCACATCGCATTTGTAGACAATGCTTGAAACTCTACAGTTCCCCCCCAGTGGACAGATGTCAGAAGCTCTGCAGTTACAGTTGTGTGCTGGGCCGTTGCTGGATGTTCTACTACTATGGTTATTTATAATGGAGGTTCTCACTGAACTGGTGTTACTGGGATCAACACCAGAAGAGAACATGGCTTCCCTTGTTTTAGTTATCTTAGAATTATTATATCCTATGATGGATGTGGCTATATTTCTACAGGTTGAATAAGAGAGTTTTACAGTATTTTTGTTAATGATTCCCCCCAATCTGCTATCCCTTGGAAAGTTTTTTTCCACTATGCTATAAAAAATCTTTGGGATATTAGTCTTAATATGCTGGCTATAGGGGGGGTTGAACCATGTAGTGGTCCTTCTCCTATTTTTCTTCCTACCTTCCCCCCCGGTTTGGGTAGCATGTGAGTTCAATTCGTTACTTCCAACTTCACGAATATTATCATCAACCGGTTCCCACCCTACCTGGTTTACATTACCGTGGGATACACCAGGTCTCCTATATCTAGCCTTGCCCATTGCCCTATTATATGAAACCATGGATCGAGAGGCAATCGGTCTCCCGTTTAGTCCCCCATTCCCAACCGAAGGAGGCACAAGGTAATTAATTTTTTCCTTGTATCCTGATCTGTTTAAAGCTTCATTGTAGAATTGCTTACTGCTGTCGAATATTTGTTGATTCTTGGACAGCTTAGATATCCTACTCGATATTGCAGGAATAATGGCTCTTTTCACCATCGGTGGGTGATTCGAAAAGAGCCATTATTCCTGCAATATCGAGTAGGATATCTAAGCTGTCCAAGAATCAACAAATATTCGACAGCAGTAAGCAATTCTACAATGAAGCTTTAAACAGATCAGGATACAAGGAAAAAATTAATTACCTTGTGCCTCCTTCGGTTGGGAATGGGGGACTAAACGGGAGACCGATTGCCTCTCGATCAATGGTTTCATATAATAGGGCAATGGGCAAGGCTAGATATAGGAAACCTGGTGTATCCCACGGTAATGTAAACCAGGTAGGGTGGGAACCGGTTGATGATAATATTCGTGAAGTTGGAAGTAACGAATTGAACTCACATGCTACCCAAACCGGGGGGGAAGGTAGGAAGAAAAATAGGAGAAGGACCACTACATGGTTCAACCCCCCCTATAGCCAGCATATTAAGACTAATATCCCAAAGATTTTTTATAGCATAGTGGAAAAAAACTTTCCAAGGGATAGCAGATTGGGGGGAATCATTAACAAAAATACTGTAAAACTCTCTTATTCAACCTGTAGAAATATAGCCACATCCATCATAGGATATAATAATTCTAAGATAACTAAAACAAGGGAAGCCATGTTCTCTTCTGGTGTTGATCCCAGTAACACCAGTTCAGTGAGAACCTCCATTATAAATAACCATAGTAGTAGAACATCCAGCAACGGCCCAGCACACAACTGTAACTGCAGAGCTTCTAACATCTGTCCACTGGGGGGGAACTGTAGAGTTTCAAGCATTGTCTACAAATGCGATGTGATAACAGAGAGTAGTAGGAAATCATATATCGGTTCAACCGGGGGTGAGTTCAAAGATAGATTCAGAAACCACATGAGTTCTTCAGGGGAGGCCAAAGGGAAGACATAGATAGGCCTAACACTTCTGTTGGCCGTTTTGTGAGAAACCTCATTGCTAGGCAAGACCCTTTCGAACTGAAATGGTCAATTTTGGGGAGGGCTAACAAATATAAACCGAACAAAAAGAAGAGATGCAACCTATGTGCATTGGAGTCGTACCACATCATGACATCTAGAGATAATTTACTGAACGCTAGGCAGGAAATACTACAATGCTGTCTGCATAGAAACCGTTACCTGTTATCAAACCTAAAACCTGGATAGGAGGGGAATTGGGGGAAGTATAAACTTACAGCAGAGATAGGCAGGATGGACACTTCCTGAGGCAATCTGGGGCAATAATTAGTGTATAATAGGGAGGATGAGAATTAGTAACACGTACTTATGCTAAGATATGTCTTAATTCAATTATTAGCGGATACTCGAGACTTAGGTTGGGGGTGATAAGGTAGGAATATTCTATCGGAATAAGGCCCAGTGATAGTCAACTATAGTAAATACTTATTCAGCGGAATAGAGGGGGGAAATTGTGTTACATATAAAAAGATAGTGGAATAATAAATAATAAATCACAATTTATTCTCAGAAATAGATATATTATACGAAATGCATTGGGGATTTCAAGTAATTTTAAGTGAAAAATAAGAAATAGCAACCTGGATGCTATCACTATTTAATTAAATTAGGTTAAATTAAATTGGTTTTTAATTAGATTAAAATTAATAAAACAATTTGGTGGCAGGAATGGGGAAAAGTAATTAAGGAAAAAATAATTTTAAAAACATACATGCCGACACGGACTTAATTTCTAAAAATAGAAGCAATTGAATTTTATAAAAAAAGTATTTTGTACGGGATTTTAAATTAGTAATAATAAAGTCTCCTGTCATTTAACGAGTAAGAGTGATATTTTCCCGTAAAGTTGACAAAAAAATAAACCGGTCCAATAAAAAAAAGTTTGTTTTTTTTCAAAATAGAAAATAGATTTCTGATAACGATATTCCGTTGTAACATTTATTTATGGAATATAGAATAATATTCTCCACAGAGAGTTACAAACAGACACAGCCGTTAAGGAAATATTTTAAATGATTTAAAATAATAACTAGATTTTTGTAGAAGGCCTTTTTATAATAACGGTTTATTTTTGATATATGAATAATTTTTTTAAAAACAAATTCTGCGGGATAGGCTTTTTTCGCTTCGTTAAACAACAAAACGATAATAATTCGGCAGTTAATTAAATGAAGGATATTTTCCCAAAATGTAAAATGACGTCCCAGACACTAGATGATTAATTTCTATAAGGAATAGGTTTAATAATAAATATTTTTAGAAACAGTATTTTGAATAAATAGTTTCTATATTAAGATTTTTTCTTGATGGAAGGGAGTTTTCTGCGGGATTGACATTCAACTCGTCGTGTGTTTATTTCGAAGGGTAATAAATCAACAATTGAAATAAGACTCTTTGAACTCGGACGAACATTTGTGTTGACTTTTCTTTGTGAGAAGTTGGATTTAGAATTCCCATACTATCATTGGATTGGAATGGTAACTTGTGAGCGGTAACTTGAATGATTTAGTTCTTTTGTTTTATTGTGTGTGGGGGGGGGGGAATTATTCATCATTGTACCGGCTAACGTGAAAGTGTATTATCGCACATTGTTCCGGTTTTGTGGTTTTATTGAATGTATTTGGGACCGACTACTTGCTTGTTGGCTTGGTGGAAGAAATAATGCACAAGCTACTTTTCTAAGACTTTTCTAGGACTTTCTTTTCTTATCGTTGTTCTTCCTTGCTTTTTAAGTTTGACTTTTATTTTTATTTTTATTTCTTTCCTCTTCTTTTCTTAAGTGACCTCAACTATTACAACGCCACATTGTGTTTTGTCGGCAGTTGAAACCAGTATTCCAGACATTTAATTTCCCTGATGATCTGCCAAGCAAGTAACTGCTTGGTAGTGAAACACGTGTAGGAAAAAACATTTAATTTGAATAAATAGTATTTGTAAGAAAAAATATCTTTAATGGTGATCATTGGTGTCTTGAAAGGAATGCTTTGGTAAGCTTTCATAAAATCACATATAAATGCTCTGTACTCTGTAATCGAGTATCATCGAGCTTGTTTTTTATTGGAACAACCCCGGTCTTCACTGAATGATCTATTTAATAAGTGAAAAATCTAAATCTATATATATATATATATATAATTATAATATAAAATGAAGTAATAAAATAAGGTGTCAATCAAATTTTATTAGAATTCAAAGTTCATGCAAAGCATCCTTAAGTCCTTAGCTCATGAGTTTTCAAAGATAATTCTTCTCTTCAGAAGACCATTACCGCAGTTATACTACTACAGGCAATAAAATTACGCTTTGAAAATATATAAAATTATATACACAAATACATAAAAATACATAACATCAAACATATCAATCCAAAAACATACTTTTGTTGAATCCATACAGTCCATCCAGGTCATACAAGTTGAGAAGCATAATCCGGAAGGACATTACTCCAAGATACAAACAGCAGTCCAAATACGTGAAATTGAAGGAGCCGGCAAAGTTATCCAATCGCGAAATGTGTCCATATTCAATGTTAATGATAAATAAATAATTATAAGATATTAGTTGACGCTTATATCTTTTGTTGGATTGCTTCATATATATATATATATATATATATATATATATATATATATTCTAAGTTGGTATTCATCCATGATGACGCTTCCTTTATGGGTGATGCGGATGTCCTTGTAATGGGAAAGCTCCATGATGGCTTCTTAGTAGTTCCGTGGTAAGGTAGTATCACTTGGCCTACCAAGTGAGGTTTTTATAAGGCCCTGGATGTAGCCTATTTCAAAATCAGATTCGCCATGTCTGTAGTTTTTTTGTGATAATATCAACTATGTCACCTTTTTGAAAGCCAATGGCGAATTTGAGGCCTAGGCTTTGGGCTTTCCATTGTATGTGGGTGAGGGTGTGTTTGGATGCCTAACTTTTTCCATGTGTGTTTGTCACATAATGTGTGTAGTTTGTTATTTAGATTGTGTTTTGGTTGGTTGCTTTTGTTCTTAATACGATTGCTATCTGTGCAGAAGGTGTGCGTTATGTATGTTTTTGTTGAGGATGCTTTACAATATGTAGTTCAGCATAAAATAGTTGCTTCAAGAATCTGCTACCGACATGCAACCCATCTTTCATTTGAGAGCAGATTATTACAAACTCATGACTATGTGATAATGCTGATGCAGTGAAGTTGTTGTATTTTTGCAGGGTTTTGAGGCTGCCATTGGCTCTTTTACCGATATATATATATATATATATATATATATATATAAAATAGTAACTCTGTCTGTGTCCCCACCTGATCTTTGTGTGTTATGTTCACCCAAACCGCTGGACAGAATTGCTTGAAAATTGGCATGTTGACTACTGACCTCTCGGTGAAGGTCATAGGCTATATAAGAAATATATCACATCCCTTCAACGCTGGCGCCCCCCCCCCCCGCCCACTGAAAACTGTTTTCCCTTAGATTCAAATGAAATGTAAACCATAGGTAAATGACCAAAAATGATGTCTATTCCACAAAATTTCAGTAAATTTTGAAACTATTAAGATGGTTCCCGGTGGTACAACCCGTCCACTGAAAACTGTTTTCTCTTTGATTCAAATGAAATATATATATATATATATATATATTTATAATCAAGGAGAACACCTCTCTGTCTGTGCATGTCTGTCCTTTAAAACGAAAACATAACTAGGAAGTGTACTTTCAATATAATTGTATTCACATGCACAATTTGCAAGTGAACATAATTGAAGTATTTTTGCATCTCTGGCTGCCCCTTAAAGGAGCTAATTACAATTTTCTATTTGGCGGTGTTACGAGTGGCGGGTACAGTAGATAATTTGCAGTGAGTAATTATAGTGACCACTCTCTCTATAGATGTTGTAGGAGAGAGAGTGAATGATCTAGGAATAAATATAATAATTATTATATGTTGATTAAATTATGCAAACATTTCTGCAAACACGTTTGAGTAAATAAGATTTGCTGCATGTGGTAATTTTCTTACTCTTGCCAAAGTTACAGGGGAAAAAAGAGTCCACTTTATATTGTAGATATTTAACTGGCTTTGCAAACTCACTTTTCCTAATTAAAACAACCTAACCCGAGCCCAATCTGTGACCGAACTGGTAACATTTATTTATTTATTTATTCTAAATTAGTTCACCCCAAACAAGGCAGGTTGCCACTGTAGACGTAAGGGGCTATTGAGAATTAGTGTGAAAGTTTTGGGGGTAGTCCTAAATTGGGAGCTGTGCAGCAAGATCCTTGTTCACATTAGTTTTAAATTTCTGTATGTCGGTACAGTCGGGGGAACAGGGAGCAGGGTGGGAGTTCCAAAGGCCGGCAGCTCGAGGAAAGAAGCTATTGGAGTAGAAAACTCTCCGACATATATCGGGACAAGAATGATATATATGCATCTTATTAGCTGATGATCCTACCGATGAATTTAATAATAGTGGATCATATATTGGAGAATAAGACCAACTCTCTTTAGCAGGTAAGTAATATTAATACAGGTGCACGATGCACGATGTGTAAGCTAATAGTCGTAAATGTTATTTTGGAGTTTATTTTCTCCTAGTTGGCATAATGAAGGCTTGCGATTCTAGTCTATCCTACTACTTAATAGTATTAGTGAAACTGATGTAATAGCCTCAACAGGACTGTAACAAAGTATGATAATCCCACAGTCTTCTAGATAATCACTACATATATATATATATGTATATATATATATATGTATATATATAAGGTGAGTCAATGAAAAATAGTTAGACCTGTAAATGGAAACATATCAATATCTTCAGTTGTTCAGAACAAGGAGCATTTAAGCATGGCTTTTCAAAGATTAAAATCGTATCATCAGAGGAAGTAGAGACTTATCAATCTCTACTTCCTCTGATGATAAGATTTGAATCTTTGAAAAGCCGTGCTTAAGGAATACAATTGAAAGAGAAGAAGAATAGATATTTTTATTTACTAAATGCTCCTTGTTCTGAACAACTGAAGATATTGATCTGTTTCCATTTACAGGTCTAACTATTTTTCATTGACTCACCTTATTTTTGCTCTATCCAGTATATTGAGCTTTCCTCATCTCACAATAGGTTTAATTCTCTAAAAGTTATCTTTTAGTTATAAACCTTCATATGTATATATATATATATATATATATATATATATATATGTATTTTTCAAGTATATATATATATATATATATATATATATATATATATATAGATTTAGATTTTTCACTTAGAATATAGATTATTCAGTGAAAACCGGGATTAGGCCAATAAAACAAGCTCGATGATACTCGATTACAGGGTACAGAGCAAAAAAAAAACTCTTTAATTTGAATATATATGAAAAATAAATAATCTTTGAATGAAAAAGTCTGATGTGGTGATGATTGGTCTCCTGAACGGAATGCTTTGGTAGGCCTTCAAAAAATCACCTATATATATATATATATATATATATATATATATATATATATATATATATATATATATATATATACTAGCAAAATAGTCGTCCCAGGACAAGTAAAATTAATTTCCCGAACAGAACAGTTTTGCACCACTATCAAGCTGACAGAGTCTCGGCCATTTACATGGCTTGTTTTCTGTCAGGCTGAGGTATGGTTCTGAACAGTTCTAAGAGGTCCACCCTCCCAGGCTTTATCATCTTTGAGAAGGGATTAGTTTATTGTTAATCGGCCAGAGTGCTCTTTCTTTACAGCGTTGCCTTTTCAAATCCCACTTTACGGACCTTGTGTCACATCTTTCCGCCGTGAGAAGGAGATAAATAACCATCAACCCATGAATAGCTTTGTCATTTATATGCTCATGCATACAAAGCGCAAAGTTTATTCAGCAAATGACTGGAGTTATTCCAAAATGGTTCAATTCATCAGCAAGAGTGAAACACCCTATATTATTTTTTTTTCTTGAGTGGGGGCGTCACATTAATGGTTGAAAGGAACTATGAGAAAAACCAAAGCTTCATAAACAAACCGAACAGAAATAGCCATTTTTGTCTGGCTATTAATTCGGCAAAGAAGGGGAAAACAATGGTTGCCATGAGGCACAATGACAAAAAAGGCTGTAAGTGATGAAAATGCTTTTGATGCCTGAGTGATCATTTATTTCTGGCCTGGGATTAATTGAACAGCTACGTAAACAGCAAAAGTAATAGAAGTACTCTTTTCTAATCACAAATGGACATTGAGTTTGAAGTGGTTGCTAATTGATGTAAGTGTAAATCTATTATTTGCAAACTTTAATAAATCTATGCAGTGTACATCAGTTTGAGTATAAGTCATAGCAAATATCAGTCTGTATTTATAGATGCACTTTTATATGGATAATTGGTATCCTCCATATATATATACATATATATATATATATATATATATATATATATATATATATATATATATATATATGGAGGATACCAATCATCCATATATATATATATATATATATATATATATATATATATATATATATGTAAGTAAATATATATATATATATATATATATATAAATATATAAATATATAAATATATATATATATATATATATGATTGGTATCCTCCATATATATATATATATATATATATATATATATATATATATATATATATATATATATATATATATATAGAGAGAGAGAGAGAGAGAGAGAGAGAGAGAATAACTATGAAACTAAAAGTCAACTTTTAGTAGAAAGAACCTTTAGTGAAATGGTAAAAGCTCAATATACGAGATAGAGCAATTATAAAGATAGATAGACGAAGAGTGATAAACAGGCACGAATGTCCAAATTTATTTCAAACTTCGTAAATGTCCGCCGATAAGGTGTCCAATGGAAAGGAAGTTTCGATGGGGAAGAAAAAGTTTCGTGGGGGCATCACATAAAGGCGTTCAAAATGAAGTAAAATTTAGTTCAAGTCGTAGATGGATCGCACTTAAACGGAATTAAAATGAAGAAATCTGGCCATTTAAAAAACAATGCTTCCTCGGCCAAGAAATGAGTCGTAAGTAAATGATGTTTGCAATGGAAAAATGAAGTAGTTCTGAAAAAAGCCCTAAGTTAAAATCAAAGTCAAATTAGGAGGTGGGAAGGAAAGAGGAAAGTTAGATGAAAAAGCCATGACTGCTGATTTTAATAATTAAATGAATAAAAGAAGGAGAAACTAAAATATCAGTAAAGTCATCAACGTTTCGTCTTCATCAAGAAAAGACTTCGTCAGGATGGTTTAAGAGAATAAAAAAAGTTATTAACACATGC
>OY744527.1:41011409-41076409 GCA_963556195.1 Sepiola atlantica | reverse complement strand
TATTTATATATGGGAAAATGAAAAAGGAAAACCAAAAAGGGATGTTTTTTATGTGTACATCAACGTTTCGTCTCTATTTATTAGACTGCATCAGGCGACCTTCTTAGTAGAATAAAAAAACATCAACGTAGAAAATAAAATATACATAGCCTAGATGTAACATCGCTCTACACTAATGTACCTGTTAAAAAATGCCTAAACTTACTTCACACACATCTAAAGAAAATCAAAACCGACCTACCTTTTCCCCCCAACATTTTTATAGAAATAATTAAACTCATCACTGACGTAACATATTTCCAATTTAACAAAGTATTCTACAAACAAAAATTTGGACTCCCCATTGGCAACCCCCTTAGCGGTGTATTAGCCTGCCTTTTTTTAGAATTCTTGGAATCCGACCCTTTCAAATACAGACTACCCCCTAACTTTAGATACATAGATGATATTTTAATTTTCCTCCCCACAGACATACAAATCAATAATCTTAAAGATAGACTCAACACAGTAGAACCCTCCATAAAATTTACCCATGAGACTGAAATACCCTTCCTAGATACCCTCATAATTAAGTCCAACAACAAACTAGAATTTAAGGTACACCGCAAAAACACTCACAAAAATGACTACATACATTTCTATCCCACCATCACAGCAAGATCTAAACAGGTATAATTATAGGCTTCTTCCTACGCGCCCTTAGAATATGTAGCCCCCAACACATAGATGAAGAAATAAAGTACATTTTTAATTCCCTAAAAACACTGCAATACCCCACACATTTTATATTAAATGCCAAGAAAAAAGCCTTCCAAATATTCTCCAGAAACAACACACAAAAAAAATCAGACTCCAAACACCTCTCTCATAGACAGACCCCTTCTCTTACCCACGCATTCCAATAACACATCCATTTGCAACACGGTTAACAAACTAGGCATTCCAACAGTACAAACCACATCTCAATCCATAAAACAAACACTAAACACATCAAGACATTTAAAAAAAAAACCCACATCCCATGCCGGCTTATACACTGCCCCATGCAATGACTGCCATCAATTTTACGTGGGAGAAACACAACGTGAATTAAAGAAAAGATTGAATGAACACAAAAGGGACATAAAAAACAACAACACTCTCAGTGCACTTTTCTCCCATGCACTAGAACATGGTCATGCCTTCAAATTTGAACAAGCCGAAATCACAAAATACATCCACAACAAATCTCGGCGAAGATTATTGGAAACTGCACTCATCACCGCCTCCAACACCATCAAGCAACGAAATGGCTTCTTTAACCTATCACCCTTAATAAACAAAATCATCCTTACTGAACAAAAACTCATGCCAGATCATAGATAACATCTATTTTTATCTCTGACCTTAATGACACTCTCCCACTTACACACACCCATCCTCTTTCTCGATGAATCTTTACTTTTTCTAACTCATTCTTTTTCCCTCACATTTTTAACACAGCAAGCCGATGAAACTTTCTCACTTTTACAAATATTTCAAATATTTCATACCCTATCACAACAAATCTTCCCTCTCCCCCTCACCTATTCCCCCTCTCAACCACTTCTTTCGTACCCTCACTCTTCCATACCTCCCACTCTCAAATCCCCTCATTTTCTCAAGTCCTCTCTAAGACATTCACCCATCCACCAAAATCACAGGCCCCCCTCCTTCTCTATCCACCCTCCATTTCTCTGCATACACCCCCCACACACATACATCCCCATTCACCATGAACCGAAACATTCCTTATTTTTTTCCCCTTCAGTCTTGACCGCAGCCACCTGTTCAAATACCTCCTTCCTCCCTCTCCTCCACCCCTCCACTCCCTCACTTACTGCCATCCACATTATTCCTGCTCATCCCCCCACCTCTTTCTCTTACAACCAGCCACAGTATTCTTGCTCACCCTCATCTTTCCACTCTTCCCCACTCATTTTCATAAACATTCATTTTTCATTCCTCACTATTGACTCCACCAAGCACGGACGTCCACCCTACTGTTTTCTCCAGTAGTGGCTACTATTTTCTTCCCTTCTTCGCAATATGTCAACCCTATATGTGTTTGTACTTGCATGACATTTTTCTTTATATTATCATCATGATGAAGTCTTATAAATAAAGACGAAACGTTGATGTACACATAAAAAAAACATCCCTTTTTGGTTTTCCTTTTTCATTTTCCCATTACGTCGGATTACCTTCATCCTTCGTTTCCCATATATATATATATATATATATATATATATATATATATATATATATATATATATATATATATATATATATATATCATTAGATGAAGTGAAAGAATAAAATAAGGTGTGACTCAAATTTTATTAACATTCAATGTTCAAGCAGAGTACTTTAAAGTCCTTAACTCATGAGTTTTCAAAGAAAATCTCCTCCTCAGTTGACCGTTACCGCAATGACATTACTGCAGGTAATAAAATTAAACTTTGAAAATATATATAAAAAAATTTTTTTTACATAAGAATACATAAAATTATATAAAACATCAAATATATCGGCCCAAAACATACTTTTTTAATAAATTTATACAGTTCATCCAAGTCATAAAGTTTAAAACTGCTTCAAGAAATATATCAAAGAGGTTGATTAAAAGCAATCCAGGTGGTGAATGGTATTCCAAAAAGGAAAAAGTTATCCAGGCGGGAAATTTGTTTGCTATCGACGCAGTATATGACAGTACATAAATATATATATATATATATATATATATATATATATATATATATATATATATATATATATATATAGTATTGCATGTATCCACATAAAATTTTATAAGGAGATATAATTTTTTATGTATCAGTTTTAAGCATTTACCTCAACAGTGCTCGATACGTAAGTAAAGCCAGGTAGTAAGCTATGAAAATATATTTATGGCAATTAAGCTACACAGAGGCTCCCGCATTTCATCCCCGGGGGGAATCTTCAGGCTAAAATTTTAGCGCAAGATTACCCCCGGGGATGAAATGCGGGAACTTCTGTGTAGCTTAATTGCCATAAATATATTTTTATAGCTTACTATATATATATATATATATATATATATATAGTGTGTGTGTGTGTGAGAGAGAGAGAGAGAGAGAGAGAGAGAGGGGAATAAGAAAGTAAAGGTATATAGTGTATACCTTTAAAGTAGAACCTATCATGAAACAATTGATGCTCAACATACATAATAAAGCAATTATATAGACAAAAGATGAGAATAAAAATTGTGAAAATACAAAATCTATTTCGTCTTCAGTTGTTCAAAACAAGAGATGTTATTTTCCTTCCTAAAACGATGGCTTACTTAACTGGTATCTAATGACTATGGATAAAATTTAATTCAAGTCTGAAATATTTTAATTTTCAAGTGAGAGGGCATGCCAATATCTTGCTCCCTAAAAACTTTTTCAAATATCATGCTCCCTAAAAACTTTTTCAAATATCATGCTCCCTAAAAACTTTTTCAAAAATCATGCTCCCTAAAAACTTTTTCAAATATCATGCTCCCTAAAAACTTTTTCAAATATCATGCTCCCTAAAAACTTTTTCTAATATCATGCCCCCTTAAAACTTTTCAAATATCATGTCCCCTAAAAACTTTTTCAAATACTCCAAGGAAACTGAAATCTGAAGAATATTTACTAATTTGTATGTATAATACCTATAATAAATTTTCTCAAAGGACTTCCACCCTATTTTTACCCTCTTTGCAGAAAACTTAATTGAAGTTAATATAGTCCACATTACGACTACTTACACCTAACAGCTGTGTTCCAAAATTCATAATTATCAGTTAATTAGTTAAGTGAATCGTATAAATATATAACATATACGAGGCCTGTCTAAAATGTATCCGCCTGTTATTTTTTTTTGTGAAATAGACATGATATGGTGGCACAACTCTACCAAGTCAAAGGAAGACACATTTATGCTAATGTGTGAGTTTTATCACCGCCTTCTTCAGCGTTAGTCGCTGCCTGTCGGTTGCTGAGTGAGATGC
Organism: Sepiola atlantica; assembly: GCA_963556195.1. Taxonomy (NCBI): domain Eukaryota; kingdom Metazoa; phylum Mollusca; class Cephalopoda; order Sepiida; family Sepiolidae; genus Sepiola; species Sepiola atlantica. The sequence continues at coordinate 41,072,370 of OY744527.1, read as the reverse complement.
TACACAACGTGTTCGTCGGATCGACCCAACGTGTTGAGCAAAGGTACTGCATCAAATTTTGTCAAAAGCTTGGTGATTCTTAAAGCAAAACAATTTTTAAGATTCAGCAGGTGTTTGGAGAAGATGCTATGAGTTTAACACAAATTAAGGAGTGGTTTAACCGATTCAAAAATTGCCGCACATCAGCGAAGAATGACAAGCGTTATGGCAGGCCCTAAACTGCTTGGTGTACAGCTGTTATTAAGAGGGTGCAAAATTTGCTGATGGAAGATCTGCGTTCAACTGTGTGGGAGATCGCTCAAGAGGTCGGAGTGAATAAAGATTCCGCACATGCAATTTTGTGTAATGATTTGAACATGCCGAAAGTGGTTGCGAACAAAAGAACCTCCGTTTTCAAGTTGCATAGGACCTTCTGGAAACCACCAACGCAGATCCTGAGTTTCTGAACACCGTGATAACTTGATATAAGTCATGGGTGTACGGATACGACCCAGAAACAAAAAAGCAGTCGTTGTATTGGAATCATCCCGAGTCTCCAAGGTAAAAAAAGCGTGACAGGTGCGAAGCAAAATCAAGGTGGTTCTGACTGTCTTCTTTGATATCCGTGGAATTGTGCATCACGAATATGCACCGGAAAGACATACAATGACAAAGGAGTACTCTCAAGATGTTCTCCGGCGTCTCCGTGCCGTAGTTCGGCATAAAAGACCAGACATGTGGATGGTGAAAAACTGGCAACTGCATCACGACAACGCCTCCTCACATTCATCCTAATTGATCCAACATTCCTTAGCCAAACATGGAATTCTAATCATTCGTCAACCTCACTACTCTCCAGACATGGCTCCTTGCGACTTCTGGTTATTTAGAAAATTGAAGACGCCACTGAAAGGTTCCTGTTTTGAGTTTTGCGACTAGAGAAGAGATAATACGGAACGCGACGGCAGAGATGAATACCATTCTAAAAGAAGACTTCCAGATGTGTTTCTGGCAGTGGATGGATCGGTGGGCTAAGTGTGTGCAAGCACAAGGGGCCTACTTTGAAGGGGATTAGAGAACCAACCTCGTCAGGTATTTGAAATATTTTTTCTGGCCTAAGGTCGGATACTCTTTACACAGGCTTCATACATACTTTACTTTATATAAATAGAGATTAGAAGATGATAACGGGTTTTCTGTAGAAAAAGTATACAATTTCTTCTTAAGACGCCTTTAGTTTAAGCTTTAAATCTTAGGCATTTTCTAGAATCAAAATCCTCTAATGGATTTTAATATAAATATGAATAAAGATCCTAGACATAAGGTTTAGTAGAATTATATGATTTTAATCTTCGTAAGGGGTCATAAAATTGTTTTGTCTGTGGAATTAATGTTACTCGTCTGTGACGGGTATTTTGTAAATTCCGTAATTTATCATACACTATATTAGAATCGCAAGCGATAATAAATTGGTTTGTTTTTACTTTGGCGCGTTTTTCTTTTTTTTAACATTTCCCTGACTTTTTTCTTAGTTTTGTTTCAATTTAATTATTTTTATATTGTGGGGATTCTGAAACAGAATCCCAAAGTAACGATGCAATGCAATGCCTTTGAAGTGTAATATTGTGCACACGTTGTAACTAATCTACAAATAGCGTTTTGTTAAGGCAACGTTTATACAATCTCTGTGACTTCTTTTTTTCGTATGAAAGTCTATTTTTTAACCTGCATGCTTTTGTTGTTTGGCATTGATTTTACCGATTCTTTTTTAGAATCAGGTACTTACAGGAGGAACCACATAAAGGTTGCCAACATCCATAGTGAAAATGGTGCTATGGATCCGATAGAATTCGAACATGGCATGCCTAGTCATAAGTCCACACCGGTATACACTTCATCACTACACCCCAGAATCTACAAACAGCGTTTCATTAACACAACGTTTTTGCAAACTCTATGTCATCTTACTTTTGTATTAATCAGAATGTGAAGTTATTTTGGTGCTTCTGCAGTTTAGCCGCACCATAAAAATATTTTTTAAAATGTATGAACTTTGTTATTTACTTATGTGTTAGCTGAAAATAAGATTGTGCAGAAAATATTACGCAAATTCATCCAGTATTTATTAAATTATAAGAAAAAGAAAGAAAAAACAAGATCTTATGTTTTGTTAAACATTTTCACTATATTATATAGACAAGGGAGATAACTCAAATTTTGTTTAATAGTTTAACAAAAATGGCTACCGAAAGATAAAAGCGTTTTTTTAATTATTAATTTGATAAATACTAGATGAATTTGCATAATCTTTGGTGTGCAGTCTTCTTTTCAGATACCACGTAAGTACATAACAAAGTTTATACATTTCTTTAGCTATTTTCTTTTTAAGAGACGCCTAACATGTCGGGTCTAAACAGCAGATGCACCTTTTAGATTCAAGTGATGCTATGGATCCAACAAGATTCGAACACGGCATGCCAAGTCGTAAGTCGATGCCGGTATCCACTTCACCACAACCACTTCACAATTTTTCACGTCTTAATTTTGGCGGGAAATAGGTGAACCGCCCTTTTGAAGTTTTCTTCATACAAACAGGACGACCTGTCTAGCTTGTAAAAGGAACCCTCTTTCTCCCCTAGCAGATGTCTTTTATAATGAAGTTGCAAACACACTTATAATTCCAATACATCTATCCGTTATCTCTGTCGTGTGTGTCTTTATCCAAGGTTGTATTTAGATGCACTAATGACGACATTATTGACAACATTTTTGTGTTTGCTACCGTAGCTGTGTGTATTTATCTATTATCATTTTAAAGCCCAGTGAATCAACGTTTATTTTCTAACAGATTTTTTCCTATACACTCTAAAGACTCAAAAACATGCTAAAATATTCCTTGGTTTAAGACTGATCTATGTTTGAAAAAACTACATTTTAATCCTTCTAATTAGCCGTGATTTATAAGTAACTAGACAAATTGTTTAGCTTTCTATGTATTTCCTTTGTTCACTTTCAGTGTAAGTTTATAATATTTTTAATATACGTGTGAGCATTTGGAGAAAGAGTGTGTCTTTTTAATCAGTATTTCTTATTAATGGTTTTATTTTGACATCTAATTTACATAACGTGTTCATAAACACTGTAATGTCAAATTAGATAGCAATATAATAGTCTCTTTACTTCTATATTATCTATATGTTAACGTAGGAGTTTCACATGTTGGCCGATCATAAGTCAGGAAGGGGACATTTTGTATTCAGCACCGTCCTCTTCCGGAAGACATGCACACGGGGTAACTGTCGTGCCTCTACACCGCCTGCTTGCTCAGAGGCGGTCTTTTCGAATCAGTCAACATGGGAATCGGACGTGTGTTCCGCTTGTGATAGACGTTGGCTCTGGGGCAAGTAGCTTGGCAAAAATAGTGTTTTACGGTGAAAAGATATTATAGTTCAGCGTTGGCCACGTGCCCGCAAATAAATACATATTCATCAGTAGAATTTGTGTCCGAGATTTTGCTCCAGTTTGCTTGCTGTTACATATATATGATTATTCTTTAGGATAACATAGAAGTAAAGAGATTTATTATTTTTAGTTATGCAAAAAAAAGTCTTAACTAAGATATGTCCCCATTTACTTGCCTTCTCAGGATTGCAGAGTAAGACACAAGGTTAGTTTTAAAGTGAAAAAAAGGCAGCTACCCTAAACGAGGGCACTCCAGATTGGGACAAAAATTTTAATTACCTCAGTGTAAGAAGATATCTTTTTCACTGACTGAGGACAGAAAAGATGCTATACTTTCATCCCAACCTGAAGGCTGAGGGAGTCAATCATGTTAAATTGTGTGATTTTTCAAATGAAATCGAAGTCGAATAGTGGCAGTTGGTGTCACCCAAAGGGTCAGAGATAATCTTATTATATATGTACATAAACAGATATCTTATGCATATATATGCAAATATCTTATGTATGTACATGCATGTATGCATACGCATATGTAAGGGTTAGCAAAAATGGTTTGTGGTAATTTGTTGGCCATAAATCGGTTCTCTCTCGTCAGTCTCATTTCTGTGCAAATCAGTGGATGGATCTCAATTCCCATTCAGAAAAACGTCCGTCAAGGATCTAGGTTCAGCCAATATCTTCCTAATACTTTTCAGCACACATACTGATGAAAAAAAACCACTACTGTCACTATTACTACAGAGACTACCGACACAGCCATCCTAGGAAATACTAGCTATGATTGGCCTTTTCTATTCTGTTTAACTGTTTAATCGTTCAAGGTGTACCTTTCGTACCTGCCTCAACAGCTCTGCCATCTTTTCTAACATGACATGGAGAAATTCTTTAATTAATGACTCCCATAGCTTGAGCCAACCACTCGCATTTGCCCTTACTAATTCAAGGAAGGACTCATTTGCCTTGAACCTCTCATGAACCTTATAGTAAGGGGAATAAATCATGGCCTCAAAGGCTTCACATTCCATGGCCAATTCTATCACTGACAAGGGGGGGGCGTTACTTTTATCGATCAGATAAGTCCCTCTTACACACTCATGACAGTTTGATCTCTCTCTAGACGGCTACTGTCCAGATCCCATCTGCAATGCTCATTGCCAACGGCAACACAACATTGGTCAGAACTTCCACCTGACAATTTCTCTTCATTCCAGTTTCGTCCTTCTTGATCAAGTCAAGCACACATATCTAGTGGCTACCTGACACATGTACTTGGCTTACAAACACACAGGTTCCCAGTGCAGCTGTTTCGCATTTACTTTGCCTCATTCTCCACTAATAACATAAACTGTGTTCCGGACAAATTAAGGGCTATAGACTCCACTTCCAGCTTATACCTTGCCACTGCAGCTAATTTATGGTAAGCTTGTGTGTAAATAAATGGGTAAATTGATCGCCTGATCGATCTCAAACATGCTGCCCCTATCTGACAGAGTAACAGGTGCCAACACTAACTGTTTGATCTGATCTGTATCACTAGCAATCACAATTTATAGGCTTACATCATCTGTGTCACTAGCAGGACCTCTCTCAGTCGAATCACTATGCTCAGTGATAGCTGCCTAAACGACAACATATCCAGCTGCGCCCTGATATTCTCCCTCAGCCTTGTCAGGGACTGGCTTGTTCGGCATACTCATAGGATCACTGCCAGTAACTGCAAATACTGCTGGACAAACCTCTCCAGTTCGTGGATCTCGTCGCCGATAGCCCTGGTTATGTTATGTACCTCTCCTCAGAGGACGTATACCTGGTAAATCAGCCAATTTACACTTCCCCTATTCAAGACTACTTCCAGTCTCGTTACGTTCACCACAAGCATGCTCTCGGCAACCACTGATGCTGATGATGATAGCTGATGCCTCTTGGTTTCTCAGAAGATCCACTACTTTCTACTGGATCGTTCTTACGTCTCCTAAAACTGTTTCAAACAGGACACTGAGGGCCTTCTCAATTATGGGTAACGGTGCCCCTTTTGACTGCAACATATCTATCTCTTCCAAGTACAGGCTTACCTTTCTTCACTCACTTTCCAATGCTCGTGTTTCCTACTCTAATGAGTGCAACCATCGAAGGTATGTTCATCTCTGCATATCTATTGTCCACCTGTTTTGTTGTCATCGGTTCTACCATCCTGACCTCGTCTTGCAGTTTGTCTCGAATCACTCGATAAGTTTGCATGTCGATTACGAAAATAATCAACCACTTTGACCTAGTGATCACCACTTCGCTTTTCTTTTATCACAGTAGTTCAACTGTGTTCCTAGGTCTCTACCATAGTAATCACTATTAGTACCAGCCACCATCTTATCTCGTCCATATCTGCAACAAGACGAAGAGACGAATCGGCAAGTGATTGCCTCTACTTCAAGTCTGTCAGGACTTTCACCTGGCAATTGTTCTTTCGATTTTTAGAACTCTCACCGGCAATTATTTTTCCATTTGTCAGGACTCTCACCCGACCAGTATTTTTCCATCTGTCAGGACTCTCACTCGGCAAGTATTTTTCCATTTGTCAGGACTCTCACTCGGCAGGTATTTTTCCATTTGCCAGGACTCTCACCCGGCAAGTATTTTTCCATTTGTCAGGACTCTCACCCGACAAGTATTTTTCCATTTGTCAGAACTCTCACTCGGCAAGTATTTTTCCATTTGTCAGGACTCTCACCTGACAAGTATTTTTCCATTTGTCAGGACTCTCACTCGGCAAGTATTTTTCCATTTGTCAGGACTCTCACCCGGCAAGTTTTCTAGTTTTGTTGTTTTAGTGTATTTCATTATCTCGAGGACCGGAACACTTGGCTCCCTCAATCGAAATTTGAACAAGCCGAATCGCCTTCTCCTGTCTCAGTCTCTTTCGGTGTTGGGATATATCTATTGTATCCTCATCCTCTCACTCGCTTAACTCCTCTTCAGTCAGCTCCATGTCCTCACTAGCTCTGTCCGATTACATGAAGGAACTTTTCTCATCCTTCCTGCCTTAGCATCAAGACCCTTTCCTCTTCCCCTTCGGCTCCACTACTCGTATCCATTTCTTCTGGATTGACCTTTCTCGGTTTTCCCGTCTTACCTGTCCACTTGAATTCCTGCCAGTCATCTAACTCGGCCAACTTCAAGTCACAAGCATGCAATCGCTTGACCTTTTCTTACACCTGATCAAATATTATAAATGACACCGGACCGGATCGCTTGTCGATCCAATAGAATAGTACCCAACTTTATTCCAACTAAGTACACAGGGTCTCCCACTTCGAGATTAACAACCCGTTAGTTCTCATTTGCCTTTACAGTTATCCGCTTTTGTTCTCTCTTGACCCTTCGTCTCACCTGAGCAAAGATCTTATGCTATTGATCTAGGATAAACATATAGTGATCCCCTCTCATGTATCTCAGTCAAGGTCTCAACATGTTGTCAATAGGCAGGACGACGTCTTAGCTATATAGTAAATAGTATGGTGCAAACTTTGAGGGCTCATTAATCGTGAACCTCACCGCTGCCAGTACCTGGGTCAAATAGCCCCCTCGGTCAGTTTAGCTAGCACATCATGCATAGTTCAGTGTGTGCACTCTTTGCGTTATTTTGTGGATGATAAATGGAAGTAGTCACATGCCATAAGTTCAACCCTTCCAGTGTCTCTCTCTCATCACCTGGTTTACGTTTTTCAGCCCATTGTCACTGATCAACTGTTCAGGTGCTCTATACCTTGGGAAGACTTTCCTTAGTATCAGGTCTGGCACTGTCTGAGCCTTCTTGACTGAGAATACGAAGGCTTCCGGCCAATTCGTTAGCCAATTTACAAAACTCATGATATACTGGTTCCCTTCAGTGATTGTTCCATACAGTTTTGAAATATCCATGCTTACTTTCTCGAATGGATACTCTGGGGCATCTGCCCCCATAACCAGAACTGTTCTCTGTTTTCGACTGTTGGCCCATTGTCATAGCAGGACATTTCTTGTACTATTATTTCGTTTCAAGTCCAATGTTAACAAATTCTTGTTGAGCTGTCCTCTTAAATAATCTAATTTCTGGCCAGTCTCAGCAATTGTTATCAATCCTCACGTCGTCATTTCACTGTCCTCCTGACACATTCATTAATTCTTGTCCTCGAGTGGCCTTTTGGCCTTGATAAGCCATGACTCGTTGGTACATAAAAGAAGACATTTCTTGCATTATAATTTCAATACATTCAATTTCTAAAAGCCGTCGAATACATGCAGTTTCTAAAAGCCGTCCAATACATGTCAGCATGTAAAACGACTGCTAAACCGATGATGATGATAATGTTGTTGATGATGATGATGATGATGTTGATGACGTGGTAACCTCATCAGTAAGATGTGATTTCCAAGTTCGATTCCCATCTGAGAAGGCAAACTCTTTCTTTCAATTATTCATATTTTTAAATCCCGATAAAATCATTTATCTCTGTCTTGTGTATCTTTCTATCAGCTTGTATTTCCAACATTCTACACACGAAAACGAGAAAATCACTTCATTTTGCAAACAAGTTTATTTTGCAGCAAATTACGTCAAAGCTTCATGAAGTTTTGCTTCGGTTGCAAGAACTTCGACGTCATTTAGGTATAAAACCGATTATGTTGAGCTTTGTATTAAATATTACAAAACTATTGACTGACCCTCGTAGATACGACAAGAAACTTATGAAGAAGCAGCTCTAATACTGAAATAAGTGGAAGGATTAATGAGTTGGAAAATTGCCACTTCAACACGGAGAACTGTCCTTTATTTTGATGTTATTAATATTCATTTGTGGGACAGGAATTCAAATGAGAAATGAATGCCAATTTTTCGTTTCTGCTTGACAACAGAAGCAACAAGTATTCAGTTGTATTTATAGTTTGAATACATCCGGAAACAACGGCTTTTCATTGGCAGATTAAAACAACTGAACTTCAAATTGAAACAACATTCAAAACTGTATGATATTATGCAAAAAAGTCAATGAAAAAACGAAAAGTCTTGTCTTAAATAATTAAATGTTATACATTTACTTCATAATAATATACTAGTTAGAATACGTGTGTTAAGATGGGTTAAAAATACTGAGACACACGTAGACTTTTTAATAAATAACTAAGAGTCTACGTCTCTCAAATACACAAAACAATTTGATAACCAGTTTATGTGCAAGAAGTGTAAGACACTGGAGACCGATAAGAACTCATTTGTGGAGAAAGTATATTTGGATGGTAAGGCTATTGAGGTTCTTCAGAAGTGTTGGTACCATTTTGAGCACAGGGAGAATCAGGTGCTAGCGTGATTGCAAAAATTAGAAGTGGATGGAGTAAGTTCAGGGAACTTCTGCCATTACTAACCAGCAGTGCATTACCACTGTCAACCGTAGAAAGAGTCTATCAAGTATGCATATACAGTGTGATGATGTATGGAAGTAAAACCTGGCCAGTGACGGTTAAGGACATGCGTTGCATGGAGAGACATGATAATAGGATGATACGATAGTTGTGTAGTGCGAGTGTAAAATACAGGCTAGATTTGATGACCGCAGATGAAGATTAAATCTGGACGGTACAGAGAGATGTGTGCAAAACAGGAGTTTCGATGGTATGCCCAAGTTAGAAGAATAGATGAGAGTTCTTGGGTTCGTAGATGTAGAACAATTGAGGTAGAACGCTCAGTTCTGAGGAGAAGGCCAAGGAAAATATTGTAGGAAGTGATAAGAATGCACTTGAGAGAAAGAAAGATAAAGACCTGGCCATATACGTTACTTTAGAAGTCAATTTCTAAAAGCCGTCCAACACATGCCAGCATGTAAAACGGATATTAAACCGATGCTGCTTCTGCTGCTGCTGCTGCTGATGATGATGATGGCCTCATCGGTAAGATGGGATTTCCGAGTTCGATTCTTGTCTGAGAAGCAAAATCTTACTGGCGATTATCCTTATAATAAATGGTCGATTATTTTCTTTTTTAAAAAGAGGATGCAAAATCTATTTTACATTTCTTCAAAACGCAAATAACGTTTATTTTATATTTCAGTCACATAAATTATTAATGAAAGTAAAAATAGACTCCCAGGCAACGCCGGGTAGGAAGAGCTAGCTTAACATTGATCAGATTAATCGCCTGAAAAATAAAAGCATTCTTCATCATTGCCAGTTAGAATGACAATGTAACAATAAATTTGATTCTAAAATCCCAATTTGGTTTTATTTATATATTTTATGGCATGTCGAACCTTTTTAGTTATTTAAAAACACAATGTTTATAGTAAACCGTTCTTTGTCTATGATTAATTGAATATAAGTTGATATTTTACAAGAAACTGAAGTTCATGGAAGTTCATACCTTTCCCAACGCTATTAGTTCATAAATGTACATGATAGATCTGATGGGATTCCAATTCAGAAAAGATGATTCTATAGTCTGCGATGGTATCCATTGAAAATATCATGCACTTCCGCTCCAATTTCGTAATTCTCTTTCAATGTTTTTCTTGCAAAAATTGCAAGTCTTTTCATTTTTAATGTCCTTTGGCATTCATCTTGTGAACTGAACAGGGACAAAAGAAAAAGATAGGGAAAAATAAGAAAGCAATGCCAACCTTGTTTCTGCCTGACAACAAAAGCAACACAAGGCTTTTGGGGATGTCTGCTAAGGTCTAATATCCCCTTACCTGACTATTTGACTCGATGAGACAGCTTTCAAATTCTTCTTTTGACAATTTGTTTTACATCATTAAGACAGATTCACAAGTGTTGCACAACTGACGTTCAAAAGTAAGCACATTGTTGAATTGCCAGCTGCACAATAAAATGTTTATAAGATGATGACCTGAAAACGGTTTTGGAAACAATTAGCAAAGACCGAAGCCTCGACTTGTTGAGGTAAAATAAACATCCATATATATATATATATATATATATATATATATATGAATTATTTATTTAAAAACTATATGTTACATACTTCAGAGACGTACCATGGTTTCATTGAGATAGGCTGCCCTTTTATTTTTGTTAAGACGGTCGTTAAAGCCCAAAGTCAAATCATCAGTGACTCACGAAATAAATAAAAATCGAAAAATATCACCGTAACGTCTTCCGGTGAGTTCACTCAAGCGTCCCTTTGAAAAAAGTACCAAGTCAATAAGGGCAGACTGTATGTTTATATGGGTCTTAATCGTAACTAAGTATTAATTGTAGGTAATGGATGTTGTATGTTTCTCTGCTTCAATAATGCATTCATATTTAGGTGTGATAGTGTGTGTTATAATTTATTTGTCAGTGAGTGGGTTACATTTTGGGTGGGGTTATATTCCTGTTATTATAGGGTTTAAGTATTATATTTATACTACGTTTTATAATTTTCGGATAGTGCTTGTATTTTAGTGTAAAACTATTGTTATAATCCTAGTTTATTAACTATTTAGTGGCGTGCTGTAAATGGATGTGCTATCTTTATCAGTAAAAAAAGTTTGTATTAGCTCTCACATATTTTGCAATCGAGCACTTTATTGATTCTTTTTCAAAATGTGCCGAAGCACTATATATATATATATATATATATATATATATATATATATATATATATATATATATATATGAAGTAAAATAAATATCAGAAGAGGTAAAACTCAGCGTTTCGCCCAACTGTTGCATGGGCTTCATCAAGAGCGAAAAAGTGCTAAAAGTTGGGCGAAACGTTGAGTTTTAGGTTTTTTGCTCTTCGATTTTAATTAATAACGTTGGATTTATTTTATTTTTTCATTTATCATGTATATATATATATATATATATATATATATATATATATATATATATATATATATATATATATATATATATACTAGTAGAATACCCGTTCTAGGAAAGGTATAATCAATAAATATGCCATTAGTTTTAAATATTAAAGATATTTCTTTCATTGGAGGTGGCACCTCTTAATGGTACAGTTGCCTAGAATACATATCAAGTACATACATATTTTTGATGCTCACAGGAGCAATTTGATTGTCTAACCGCTTCAGTACTTTCCAGCAGTTTACGTAAACAGCTGGAAAATACCAAGTCGATTTTAACATGGGTCCTAATCTAAGAAAGTACTGTTTGGTGTATTCATGTGAATGTAAATAATTCAAAATCTGGATTATTTGGATTATTTGAATGACTGTTCTCATCTTGGATGATATTCTCACAACGTTTCGATCGATATAAACTTTCGCCACCTTCAGGTTCATCTCGTTGAATTCAGGCATTTTCATGTCGAACTCGGGAATCTGTAACGAAATTTCGGACTGAATTCTTTATTTAACTCGTGGAAGTAGATTTTTCTCATTCTATCGGCCATGACCCGGTAGAAGTCTTAACTTATTCTTAATTATATGCTTAGTATCGCTTATACTGAGGATTGAACTCTCAACCCCCAGAAGACTGTCACTTAGAACTGATTATTACTTAGCACTGGATCGTTGCACCACGTTTTAATATCAGTAAAACAACAATTTGATAGAAATTAATATTAATTTTAATGGTTGGTGTACTTGAGAAACGTTTTAAGTATGGCGTACAAAATCGACTTCGGAATTTAGTGGAGGATGATTTCTTTCTGTTCTCTACAGCCTCTTTTTCACAAAAGAAACGTTGCTAGTCTTTCTCTACTCTATCGTTATTTTCATCGAAGATGCTCAACTGAGCTCTAATTTCTGGTTTCTCCTTGTAAGGCATTCACAGCAAGAACTCGTCTTGTTACCACAACTGAGAAGAACTTTTTTTTCTTCCTCCTTGTGCCTAGCGTCAGACGAAATTTCTATTAATAGATTTTCTTTCCAAGAACTTCCCACCTGTGGAACACATTATCACGGAACTGCTTCCTTGCAGACTATACCATGGCCGTCTTCGAATTCAATGCAGACAAATACTTGTCATAAACTGTCACCATACGTAATCAAACTTTGTTCATTCGATTAATCATTCTTAATGCTCACATAAGGTTCTTCATCTTTCAACTGGCAGTCATTTCATCTCATATTCGTCATCATTTAACCGACAATCGATCCATATCAGTAACCCTGATACTTGAGTGGCTTTTCACCTTGATAAGTGGTGACTCATTAGTAAATAGAATTGTCTCCATATGTAATACTACTTTATTCAGTCCTTTAATTATTTTTAATCCTTTGATAATATTCTTCATCATTAAACCGACACTCCATCTATCTCATTGACTTCTATCTTCGAGTGGCTTTTCGCCTTGATAAGTGGTTACTTATTAGTAAAAACCCATCCCCATGAGTAATCCAAATTTTGTCCATTCTTTTAATCAGTTTCAATCCTCTTATTATATTCTTCATCATTAAACCAACGATGCATTCATCTCATTGACCCTTATCCTTGAGTGGCTTTTGGCAGTGATAAGTGGTGACTCATTAGCAAAAAGAAAAGAAAGAAGTATTCATGTTTTATTTATGTAACTTAATGTTCAGCACTCCTCTTGACTAATCCAATTGGTCTCGAGGTCAGCATTTTGGCTTCTAACCAAGATGGTCACAGTCTGATACTCGGCTTGGGACAATAAATAATTCAGTTTTTCCTCCTTATGCTTTAATCAATGGGATGCTGCAGACAACACATAAATAAATATAATCAAATGCATCATAATTATAAACTTGATGAGATAGCTGAGGAAAGACTTATCTGTAATTACATCAAACCAGTTGATACAAATAAACACATTAGATTGATCATCTATGATAAACAAAACACAAAACAGTTAAAATTGTATGTAAATATAATAGTTTTACGCCTACACATTCACAAAATCAGCCGCAACACTTTACTAATGTAGTTTATGAATGGGTATTATCCACTTGTATATTATAATTCGAAGACTTATAAAAGTGAACTGAAATGTCTTATATTGACTATAATATGCCCCCTTATCTTATAAACTTACATTTCATTTATCAGAACAAAGTTCTATAAGCCAGGACATTGGTAATGTTCACAATAAGTATAACATTTGACAGCGCTTATCTATCTATCTATCTATCTATCTATCTATCTATCTATCGATCTATCTCTCTCTATCTATCTATCTATCTATCTATCTATCTATCTTTCTCTCTCTCTCTCTATATATATATATATATATCTATCTATCTATCTCGTTATCTCTCTTACTTCACTAGATCTCTGAATACTGTAACCCTTATAAGCATAAACAATCAACCACCATATACTGCTTATGGGACCGTGCCCAACCACCCGACTAGCCTTTTCTCAAGACACGGCCCTTCCCCCATCCACTTACTAACAGACTTCCTCTCTCCCACCATCATTATCACTCTGTCACAATGATGTGAGACTTCTCGAAATAGCTTTCTGGACTTCTTTCTGAAGAGTGCGTCATGCTGCCATCTTGTTTTGATGATTGCACATGCTATCCTCTCATTGTGTGAAACTGTTGGTTTCTGTCACGGTCTACTAATCATGTAAATTCATATATATATATATATATATATATATATATATATATATATATATATATATATATGGTAAAACTGTGTATCTTATCTTGTATGTTTCTTTGTTTTTATGCACACTGGATGACGTCGCAAAGGGATTACGTAACAAAGGGATGATGTAATCCACTTAAGTGAAAACACATTCATAACGTCAATGAAGACGTCAAAAAGGGATGACATCATCGACTGAAACCGGTGGAAGACATCAGGAAGAGTTCCTTTATGATGTTATATATGCTGAAATAACAAAAGAAAACGTCATCCAGTAAAACAGGGAATATAGATGACCCGTGACCTGAAGGTTTCTGGGTTGTCTATGTGGACAGTGAATATATATATCTAGCGCCGGGGGGTCCAGTATACTACTAAAACTGTGTGGATATTGTGTGTTTACCTTGTTTGTTATCTTGTTTGTTTGTCTCCATTCTCATTTAATGTTCAACACTTCCTTTTGTCGAATCACGTCCATCAAAAAACGATTAATAAAAAAAAAAAATGATATTATAAATGACATTACTAAAGATGGTCTCATCCAGTAAAACAGGGATAGGGATAGACCTGCACAATGGATGACGTCGCAAAATGATCATATTATTCATCAAATTTGAAAGAGAGAGAGAGAGAGTGTGAAGAGATCCTTTATGGAGACGACCCATCACATGTTGTCTACTAGACGAACGGGGTCTAGTTACTAAAACTCAGTGGACGTTTTCATCTTGTATGTTTGTATCTTGTCACCTTGCACATTGGATGACGTCATAAAAGGCAAGTGTTTATTCATAGCAAAAGCAAATACTACATAAAATATGTGACTGCTACTGGTTATAATGTTTGAGATTATAGGTATAATCTATTATTCAGTATTTAACCAAGTAATGAATATATATATATATATATATATATATATATATATATATATATATATACAAATGATATTAATTGAATGACATAATAACATAAGAAATTAATCAGATTTTATTAAAGTTCAAAAACAAGAAGTGATATTGCGTCCTTAACTCATGAGTTTTCAAAGAATATCTTCTCCTCAGAGGACCATTACCGCAATGACATTACTACAGGTAATAACATTAAGCTTTGAAGATATATAAAAATATATGAATTGTTTTTTAATCGACTTCTTTGACATCTTTCTTGAAATTGTTTTAAACTTTATGACTTGGATGAACTGTATAAGTTTAACAAAAAAGTGCTTTTGGTCAATATATTTGATGTTTTATATACTTTTATGTATTTCTTTATGTATTGAGTTAAGGACGTAATATCACTCTTTGTTTTTGAACTTTAATAAAATCTGATTAATTTCTCATTTTATTATGTCATTCAATAAATATTATTGCTCTATACACTATCTTGAGCTTTGTTTTTATCCTGATAGTCTACTGGTTAAATATATTATTTATATATTTAAAGAAATATCTTACTCTCTCTCTCTCTCTCTCTCTCTCTCTCTCTTTATATATATATATATATATATATATATATATATATATATATATATATACTTCTTTGTAATATAGTAGGAAAAATCCCAGCAGAGTGCTCGATTAATTAAGAATGAAAGTTAAAAATTAAGAGCATAATATTTTTTATTAAAAAAAAAAATTTAATTTATTAATTTTTTAATTTTTTTATATTATATTATTTTTTCATATTATATTATATTTTTTAATTTCTTTTCTTTTTTATAAATATTTCTTTATATTCTTATATTTCTTCAAATCTCCTCCGGTTTTAAATCTCAACAGTTTCATCACACTAAATTTAAATTCAAACAAACATACACAACACGCTGAGCAAATAACGCGTCCCAACAAGACGCCGAAACAGATGACAACAGAAGCTGAAGAGAGCCGGATGGCTAAGTCTTTCCGTGCTTGAAACCGACGGTACGGATGTTGTACTAATTTTTCTGTACCAAAATAAATAAATATATATATATATATATATATATATATATATATATATATATTGTATTATTGGAGTTGCAGCTGAATTTCTCTGTGACCTTGGTTCAAAATCAGTCATTGTAATAAGCAAAGATAGAGAGGACGAGAATTACTTGAGAGATTTTTACTTGCCATTATCAGCATCCACATTTGTAACTGCCAGATAATTAACACTGATAAATAAATTCAGCTTTCTTGAAATTCGTTATTATTGCTACACCTTTTACCCAAAATTAAATTATCTTCATCGATCAGATAAACATTCGTGATAAAATGAAAAGTATTACAAAAAAAAAACATTCAAATTCATGCAGGAGTGCTTCATATCGAGTAATAAACTAGAACTTTTTTAATCTCAAATCAAGAAAAAAATGTTAAACTTCAAATTAAAAAAGATCACCTTCAAATTAAACAAGTCCATCTTCAATTTAAAAGTAATCAACTTCAAATAAGAAGTCTATTATTAATACTAGCTAACATATGCTCCCTCTAGTTTTGCTAGTATATATACTACACAATTCCCCCAAAGGAGGAGGTAATGCCTGAGAGAATAATATCATGACCACAAAGCAGATACTAAACCTCTTCCCATCCCTCCAAAAAAAGGAGACGGTAATGCCTGGGAGGATGTATTATGGCAACAAAAAGAGTACTACACTACCCTCTCCTCAGAATTCAGCATTAAAAGATAGTACATTAGTTTGAAATAGTATATTAAACTGAATTGTGAATTAAAAAATAGTACATTACTTTGAAACAGTATATTAAACTGAATTGTGAATTAAAAGATAACGCAATAGTGCAATTAATAGAAGTAATAGTATAGTTTCGGCTACAGACAGACAGATACCAAATCTCTATTAATAATAGACATAATTACATTGACATGCGAATTCCCATTAAATCACCAAAGTTGAGCTATGATAAGCCTGGTCTGTACTAAATGGAAATGCCAATTGGTGTATGTGGAGGGCTCTCTGCTTATCTCAGCATTGTTCCCAGTCGTTCTGGACTTCTGCTTGCTACTGGACTGAAGCAATAGCGACTTAAGAAAGTTATCGTTGGAGATTGTGTAATCATTGTTTCAAAATAGACTCACTGTACAGGCTCTCTTACAGGGGGTATCCATAGTGTCTCAAGACTTACAAGCCTCACTGTACGAACCACAGTTATGTCCCTTAGTGAGAACTGGCTTAAACACCAGAGCATGTCAGGTGATTTGTTACTGTCACGACCCCCACATTGTCATGAATAAAAATGAGGCTTCACACTTTTTCTACTGTCTATTATTGACCGAACAGTACTCATTTTTCGGTCCACTTTAAATTAAAAGGCATCCACGTGAGAACATGTAAGCTTTTACACTGTGCAACCCAGGTTTCCAGTTTTACTTTTTACATTGAACTAGCACGGTTACCCTGCGTTGTCCGGAGGCAAAAACCACAAAATAGAAGAGTTCAAAAGTGTGTGTAACATCTTTCTTTTAAAACCTATCTCTCTTTCTCTGACTCTCACTATTCTCCCTCTCTCTCTATCTATCTCTATTTCCTCTTCTCCCCCTTCCCTCTCTTACTATCATCCCTTCTCTATCATCTTCTCTAGATAACCCCCTCTTTGTCGCTCCCTTCTCTCTATCACTCCTATCTCGCTTTCACTGGCGGCTGGAGAAATAGTTTTGCTGAAATTCATCGATTTTTATATTAAATCCGATCAGTCGTTTTCTGTTTGATTACTAATGTCAGTGCAAAATTAAAATTGACTCATCTTAAAAGTTCTCATCTTCCAATCCATCAGATCTTAAGGAGAAATGGGATAAACTAATTAAAACCACTTTTTTGCATTACACATTGTGTCTGCTTACTTCATATTAATTACTATCAGCGATTTAACAGCTAATAAAAAATCTTTACAAAGTTACATTTTTGGATTACAAATAATACACAACATCTAAACTCTTTTTTACCATGACTTTCTTAGAATATACATAACAAAACGTCCCATACATTTCTTTGTTTGAAACTCAAACTCAATAAACATTTACACTGTTTTTCACTTTCGTTGTAACACGTGAGTGTTTCGGTTTTTGTATAATTACTGCTGTATTTGTAGTTTAATAGTAATCGACATTGCATGTCTGCATTTGTCCTTTGTCTTGTCACATGAAACAGTAGCCGTTCTAGCAGGTCCGAGGGTTGCTATAGCAACTGGGTCGAGTGCGTTTAAGCAGACAATGCTTTAGGTTAACTGGTTTTCAAACTGAAGCGTTTGTTAATATATGATTTCCAATGTGGCCCCACCTGTTGCTGGGAATAAATTGCAACCTCTCTGTTTTTTTTTTAATAATTCACACGTATATTTTTCAATACTCTAATTGTCTGATACATACGTTTTTATATTTTACTTATTTTCCAAATCCAGTGCACAGTATTAAAAACTGCGCTCCTTCTAATAGGCTAAAAAAGTTCTCACACCTGCCAGTATCGTATGCACCTGTACAGCCACCATTCTTCTATGCATGGAGTATTGTTTCCATATCTTGGCTGGAGCACCAAACGCTAGTCTCTCCCACTTAGATAGGGTACAAAAGAGAGTCTTTAACCTAATGTCTCACATTGTCTAGGAAGCATCCATGTTACATCCCTGCCCTTATTTTACAAGTACTTCCATGGAATATGTCAGACGAACTTACTGCACTTGTACCCCCCAACGTAAATGCCCCCGAACAACTCGACTAGCAACAAAATCCTACCCCTTAACTGTATATGTCCCAAGATGCCAAGAAACTTTCTATTCAAATAGAATGCATGGAGTTATTTTTGCCGTGTGTGTTTATATACACGGCTAGCTAGTTAACAAATTAGATTCCCCCAGGGATGAAACGCAGAAGCCTCTGTGTAGCTTAATTGGCATACATATATTTTCATAGCTTACTACCTAGCTCTACTTACGTATCGAGCACTGTTGAAGTAAATACTGAAAATTGATACATAAAAAATTATATCTCCTTATAAAATTTTATGTGGATACATGAAATAGTAATATATATATATATATATATATATATATATATATATATATATATATATATATATATATAACGTGTGTTAGTGTCTTATCTCTCTTCCTCCTTCCGGGCCGAAAACTGAATTTCGAGCTAGCCAAAAATTGTGTGTGTGTGATGTTAAGAATAGGTATATGTGTGCGTGTGTATGGAGGCGTATGAATGTTAAATGTCACCAGGTCGGAAATGTAGAAAGAATATGTGCGCTTAACTCAGACGTTATTATTTTAATAAAAACAAACAAAAAAAACCATAAGATCCCTTTCGATTGCTTTAGTTAAATATAAGATGTTAATTCCTACTCGCTCTGTAATAGGTATTCAGATTGGCTGCGACCACCACTCTCTCTGGTTGTGTTTGAAGTGTCGAGGGTGAATTCAGTTTTCTGTCAGTCTCAAAAATGTAATTGTCAAATTGGATGCTTGAATAAAACCGCAAGGTTGAAATAAATTATTGCATCGACAATCATGTAATTTCGTGTTATTATATTTTACGTTATATATATATATATATATATATATATATATATATATATATAGAGAGAGAGAGAGAGAGAGAGAGAGAGAAATGAAAGAAGAGAGATAAATATGTACGAATGACGAATATATTTCAACTTCGATTGTTCAATGCAAGGTATACTCGGTAAAAACATGTTTATCTAACTTTCCTTAAGCCAAGGCTTTTTAAAGGTTAAAATCTTATCATCAGAGGAATTACATAGATAGATAAGTTTGCAGTGGAAAAGCCAAAATTCAAAATTTGAAAAAATATAAAGTAATGGAGAGTAAAAGTGTGCGTGTAAAAATATGGAGTCCGTCCAGTTGGTGAATGTCCGTAGATAAAATGTCCGGTGAAAAGGAGATTTAAAGATGGGAAAAAGGGTTTCGTGAAGCCAGCGTTGAAAATATTTAAAAATGAAGGAAATCCAATAGAAAGATGTTTAGCTCAATCGTACATGGAACGCACTTATAATTGCTCTCTTGAGCTTAAACTATTTCACTATAGGTTATATCCTCTAAAAGTATACTTTTAGTTTCATATTTTATTTATATATACATGGTAAACAGCTGATGATCCCCGTGTTAATATTAGACGCTTAAGGTCTCCTGTTTTTGTTTCACTCTTAGATACTTAACGCCCCTTTTTTATTTTATTTACTTATATATATATATTTTTTTTTTATTTTTATTTTTTTTATCTATGAATTTTCGAACGAATGTTAAGTCTGCAATATCTTCGATTTAGTTAGTTGCTCTGGGAATTTAAATTGCATTTTACATTTTTTTTTTTTTTTTTTGTTAAAATGACTTAAAGCTTCTTTAGACTATATATATATATATATATATATATATACATTGTTAAAAATAACAGAATTCGTCTGTTTCATTATACCTTTTTTTATTTAAAAAATTTTTCTGATGGTCTTTTTTTTGTATTAAAATAAAAAAAATAATATATGTTCCATAGGTGTCACGAACGTGTTCCATTTTTTTTCGAATCATCCTCAAGTGTCAAGAGAAAATGAACAAAAAAGCTGGAGAAAGAAGAGAATTTCAAAAAAGATAGCAAAGAAATGCATAGAGAACATTTTTCGCATTGTTCAAGGAAAGTCGTTTAAATTCAGCGACGCTGGAATGCATCATAGAACAGGCGTTCTGAATTTAAATCGTCAACGGCTTTCCTGGAACAATGCAAAAAACGTTCTCTCTGCATTTCTCTACCATCTTCTTAAAAATTATCTTTATTCTCCAGCCTTTTGTTCATTCGCGTTGGACATCTGTGGATGACTCAACAAAGAATCGCAAACGTTTGTGAAACCTATGAAATATTTATTATTTTTTTTGAATTTAATACAAAAAAAAACATTAAACATTTTTTTAAATAAAAAAGTATAATTAAACAGACGAATTCTGTAATTTTTAATAATGTTTGCATATATATATATGTTTTTTTTAACAATGTTTGCATAAATGAGAAAATGCTACCTAAATACCCACAATATAGATTAGAATTTAGAGTGAGGGATCAGTTGCATATATATGTAACGTAAAATGAGCCCACATTTCAGGGCCATTGTATTTTTTACGGAATTTTACAAATTTATTTACCACTAACCCTAAGTCTGAGTGACAATGTCATAAGACCATGCGTAAAAACTGCAAAAAGAGAGCGAGAGAAAGGGGCAGAGAAAGAAAGCGAGTGAGACAGCAAGCCACAACCTCAGTAAGGTCGTCAGCGAGCGCATGGAGTTAAAACTTAAGGTGTTTGAGTTATTTTTCCGATTTATTTATTAAATAACTTTAATTAATTACGGTTAATATAGACGAAACTATTGCATATAGATAGAAAACATAAGCCAATGCAATTCCAAATTAATAATACTAAACATATATTAATTATGAATAGTTTAAAATTGTTATGTTAATTAGGCAGTCAAAAGATTCTCTCTTAATCTTTTATCTCCACTATATATACAGAATATCAAGATTTTATGTTGTATTAATGATTTAAATAACAGTAACCTGTAATATAAGAGTGATAATGAAAAAAGCTTTTGCATTTATTCATTTACATATATATATATATATATATATATATATATATATAAAAAAAATTATTTTGGTACAGAAAAATTAGTACAACATTCGTACCATCTGTCACAGATGACAACAGAAGTTGAAGAGATGGCTAAGTCCTTCTGTGCTTCAAACCGACGGTACGAAGGTTGTACTAATTTTTCTGTACTAAAATAAATAAATATTACGCTATAATTTTTAATTTTTAACTTTAATTCCCAATTAATCGAGCACTGTGCTGGGACTTTTCCTTCTATATTACAAAGAAGGTATATATATATATATATATATATATATATATATATATATATATATATATATATATATATATAGAGAGAGAGAGAGAGAGAGAGAGAGAGATCACAATGTAGCCATATATATATTTCCTTATATAGCATCGACCGGAAAAAAGGTGAACTCTTCATGAAAAGAGAAGGAAGAATAAAAAAACTACCTTGTGCAAATAAAATCTTCGATGACCTTGTGTGCATTTCTACTTGCAGACCTTTGCAGAGTGTTCGCTCTTTTCTTTTAAAGAGGAAACTGAAAAGAAATCAATGTTCACTTAATGCAGGGGAAAAACATGGCACCATCGAGGAAGAAATTATTTCACTTGAAGAATTTGATTCTGGAATTAACAAAACCGGATCTTTTGAAGTGTTTTTGCATATTAATAGCTTTATAGAATTTTGTTGGAAAAAAAAAGTTGAGTCTAAAAATATCTCGTGAATGTACTTTTTAAAACTTGGTCAATTAAAATCAATAATTTGCAACATAAATCCTTTGGGAGATAATTGGTATCCGAGAACATAAAATTGTCATTAAGTTGTTGATATATTTCTTTTTATGTTACAAGAGGAAATTAATCGTTATTTTATTAGTTATTGTAAAAGATGGACATTTAGATGACCTCGTTAATCTTTATTGGGCTATAATGAATAATGGTTATGAGTCGAACAATGCTCGGACTTCTGATTGCATGAAAATCATTAATTCAAAGAAAAGAATCATTTATAAATTCTTGATTGGTTAAACTTCCTACAATGAACCAGATAAAAGACAACCATTCGTATAAACAGCCATAAATAACTTTGAAACTTTGCCGGAATGCTAACTGGAAATTGATCGCTTCCAATCGTTGTGTCTCTAAACATGAACTCCTGATAGGTTTGAAACTCAAAACGTTTTTCTAAAGTTTTATTTTATTGGGTCACCACATCAAGGGCCGAGGAGCACTCGAGGATAAGGGTTAAAAAGATTGTCAGTTGGACGATGATCGCTTCCATGCAACGACCGGAAACAATGAGTGGGATTAGCAGAAGATTACTTAACAGGAACAGATGTTTGTTTACATTAGACTTGAAGACGGCCCTGATATAGTTGGCTAGGAAGATTACTCGTGGTATCTCGTTCCACAGATGGGATATTCTAGGAAATAAACTTTGTTCATGGAAGTTTGTTTGGTTGTTGCTTGACGAGTTCTTGCTGTGAATGTTTTACAGGTTTAATGACTCCATGAAAAAAAAATTTTCTGCGCGTTTTGTGATGCAGAATTTGTTTTAGATTTTTAGAAATAAATACTTTTTGGATTATTTACTCATATATGCATTTAATGTATGCACATTAGTTTTCCGTTCTGGCATAGAAGACGGTGACAGCAACGGCAGTGATGTGTCTAACATTAATGGTATATTAATGTATGTGTTTGTTTAGTTTAAGCTGTGTGATGTTCAAGCAGCAGCAGCCACTAGCCTTAGGATAGGCAGTGTGGATTGCATATATATATATATATGTATATGTGCATAGATATATATATGTGTGTATGAGTAAGATTTCGTTCTATTCTTTATATTTAGTGCAAAATGTGAATTTTATTTGTTATCAGTCTCCAGTAATAAATCGTAGTGACCACCGTCATATGCTTTCACGTCCGTCCCTTCATTTGATTTAAAGACAGAATTTGCTTCTACACAAATTATAATACGTTTTTGTTGCAATGTGAAATAAATCTCCCTCTTGCGGCATCTTACAGGGATTCTCGTAAAGTCGGTTCTCTCTATCGCTCCAAACACTTTCTCACACCTGAGGCTATTCTCTATCTCTACAAATCTACAATCAGACCATGTATGGAGTACTGTTGTGATATTTGGGCTGGTGAATCTCTGCCCCATTTGAGGGTTTTTGATAAGGTGCAGATACATATCTGTAATTTGATTGACCCTACCTTTTCTTCTTCTCTGCACCCTCTCTCTCTCACACAGACGTAGTGTTGCTTGTCTCAGTTTTTTCTATAAATACTATTATAGCATGTGTTCTTCAGAATTATGCGATCTATTCCCTGCGTCTTTTGTTCCAGCTAGTTTGACTCGTTGGTCTAGTGGTCTTCACCAATTTGCTGTTTTGATACCTCATTGTCATACAGCTTTCTTTTCCAGTAGCTTCTTTTGAAAAACCGCAGACTTGTGGAACTCTCTTCCTGCTGACTGTTTTCCTCCTACCTATAACATTGGTCTTTTCAAGAATAAGGCCAATAAGCATCTTCTGTCTTTGCGATAATCATATTTGTTCTTGTTAGCTCCTTACATCACGTGGCTTCATGCTTTTTCTAGAGCAATTTCCATTAAATTCAAAAGTGAGTGATCATTGTCCATGAATTTATATGCAAAATTTATCTCCTATTCTAAAGTCTAAATATTTAAAAAATTTCTTTTTCTGCCTACTTATCAGGCTATTTGGATAGAATTTCCTTTTTATTTTCATGAAAATTAGCACAGGCTACAGGGCTCCAATAATACCGATTTGGGTGAAAGTGGTCGTAAAATGCTAATTTAGTGGTAAAAGTAAAGTACAGTTGTCAACCATAGCCAAAGGTGACCCAAAAGTTCCTTTTTATTTGTTACTACACCGAGATGTAGGGGAGGGTGTTAGTCATTTCCCAGCATTGCTCCAATTACACCTGATTCTCACCTTATAATGCTGAGCATTTAAGCAAAGGGGCATCAAGTACAATTTTTTAGGTCTTTGGTATTACTTGACAGAAAGTTGAACCCCACTCTCTTGGCACATGTGCAAACACTCTCAACATAACCTTAAATGGGTGAGTAAAAAGATAATATGTATAACATTAAGTGAAGTGAATTTGAGTTGACTTGAGTAATGTGTATACTCCAAAAGCTTCGCCACATGCTTAAAAACAAAATTTTGTCAGTTATCAGTCTTAGGACAGTCTTTCGATCATAAGGAACGTCATGCCAATCTAACCCCTTATCTGGTAGACCCATCTCTTTAGTAGTTTTTCTCTTAATCTTTCCTGTATAAATTCTTCTTGATATTATTTCTCTAGATAGCTAGAGTCTGGTAGCTGGAAAAAATGTCCAAATATTTTTATGAATAACGGTGTTGAAGATCTGTTAAAATTACATCTGTTTCTGATATCTGCATTTCTTAGTCAATCTGGGTTAGTTACTTTTAAAATAATTCTCAAACATTTCATTTCAAAGACATTGAGCTCCTTTTCTGCCAGTATAGTCGATGTTTCACTTGCATATACGACAATATTAACTAGCAATGCATTGTAAAATATTAACTTCAGAGGCGTTGATATGTCCTTCAGTAGTATGAACTATTGATGGATTGTAAAGTCTTCACTTCAAAGGCATTGATATGTCCTTCAGTAGTATTAACTATAAGTAGATTGGATAGTCTTAACTTCAGCAGCGTTGATATGCTTCTCAGCAGTATTAACTATAAATGCATTGTAAAATCTTCACTTCAGAGGCATTCATATGTCATTCAACAGTATGAAATATAAATGCATTGTAACATTCTCATTTCAAAGGCATTGATATGTCCTTCAGCAGTATGAACTATAAATAGATTGTATAGTCTTAACTTCAGCAGCGGTGATATGCTTCTCAGCAGTATGAACTATAAATGCATTGTAAAATCCTCATTTCAAATGGATTCATATGTCATTCAACAGTATGAAATATAAATGCATTGTAAAATATTCTCTTCAAAGGCATTCATATGGCATTCAGCAGTATGAAATATAAATGCATTGTAAAATATTTACTTCAAATGGAATCATATGCCATTCAGCAGTATGAAATATAAATGCATTGTAAAATATTCTCTTCAAAGGCATTCATATGTCATTCAGCAGTATGAAATATAAATGCATTGTAAAATATTTACTTCAAATGGAATCATATGTCATTCAACAGTATGAAATATAAATGCATTGTAAAATCTTAACCTCAAAGGCATGCATATGCCTTTCACCAGTATGAACTATAAATGCATTGTAAAATATTCATTTCAAAGACATTGATATGTCATTAAGCAGTATGAAATATAAATGCATTGTATTGTCTTAACTTCAGTGGCGTTGATATGCCTTTCAGCAGTATGAAATATAAATGCATTGTTAAATCTTCACTTCAAAGGCATTGATATGTCCTTCAGCAGTATGAAGTATAACAAAATATGAATAAATGAACTTGGCTCAAATACAGAAATTTAAAACTCTTTTAGCGGTGAGCATAACCAAATAAGGACACGGCATCCAGGCATATAACATCCACCACAGCATGTGGTTGTGAATGTTAACTCTGTGATAAAATGCCCTATTTGAAGTATGTGTGCACATAAACAATAAGAACTGTGCAATGATAATGGAATAAACCAAAGTCATTACACAGGAAAAGAGCCTGGCCCCTATTTATTTGCCTATTCACGAGGTAAGAGTTAGACATGTGGTCGCTTTTTAATGTGGTGTAAAATTCAGCACCCAAAGAGGTGCACTCTGTATTAGGAGAAAAAGACAATTTGCCTAATCGACTGAGAACAGAAAAGAGACTACACGTTGATTTTCGCCTGGACGAACTGTTTTTTGTGACTATGATCAAGTTGGATAATAAACCAACGGTCGTTTCAAAACCCAAACTTGACATTAGGTCACAAAGTTACTTACTTCTCTTTCTCACCGAAAAGACATTGCTAATATTTCTCTAATCTATCACTATTTTCATGGTAAGTGCTCGAATTAGCTCCAATCTCTGATTACCCTTTTTTCAAAACAAAAACTCGTCCAACTACAACCACTGTAAACATTCCTTTCTTCTATATGTACTTAAAATTAAACGGAACTTCTATCTGTAGAACACAATACCACAGGGATGCTTCCCAGCTGACTATAACATGTTCGTTTTCAAGTGCAATATTAAAATATTAAAATATTCTTGTCGTGCCATCTTCTTAAATAATCAAATTCTGACTAGTTTTAACCATCGTCTCCAATCCTCAAGGTGTTTATCTCATCATCCACTTGACACATTTTTTAATCCTTATCCTTTGGAACTTGATAAACGGTGACTCATTAGTACAAAATAAACCTTTGCGGTATGCTAACATATTTGCCCTTAAATGACCGACATCAGAGGATTCCGCTTACTACATAACACCAAGCTCTGCTCAACAAATTTAAATTTGTTGAGCAGATCTTGATGTTATGTGGTAGGGCATATAATAGTAAATACATTCTTTAATAGGGCGTCATTATAATTCTGTTCAGTTCTAGAGGGGAAATGAAGTGCTCTGCTAATGTATTTATATCTGCAATCACCGGATTACCCACATCATTCAAACTCAAGTTAGATTAAAAATTATAGAATGGACGTACTCGTTTCAATTTATCGAAATATGACCGTTTAAGTGCTTGTTTACAGAAAAAGAAAATTCGAAATATGAAAGAACAAGAGCTTGCTACATAGCCTCGTTTTAATGTACACTATAAAAAAGTAAGCGTTGAAATACATTAGTGAAATCAATGGCTATCACACTAGAAATAAATGGCAAATTGATCTCCCTTTTGCCAAACATAAATTAAGGACTATGCCTTTTTTTGTCTTGATATGTAAGAAGTTCAATGAAATTTCAAAGGCTATGAATATTGAAATGGTTTCTTTGTACACATTTGGAAAATACAATAGGAAATATTTATAGGATTAACAATAAGTTTATATTTTTGTAAATAATTATTAAAGTGTTGCCTTGTTTAGTCGGTTTCAATTCCCTATATGTATGTGTGAGTTTTTTGTTTGCTTGTTTAAAAAAAAAATATTTGTTGATTTATTCTGAATCATAATTATATTTGTTTCTGATGAAGTTTTTTCTGCTTTTTCAAACTGGATATGGGTAGATGTATATGTATGTACACATCTATGTTCATATGTGGGTGTCTGTTTAGTGTGTATTTTTTTATCTGGTGAGAAGTGCACAATTTCCACATGTTGTAGTATATTGATCATTACTTTGTTGTTATGTTACTGCTAAATTTTTCTTTACTTTTTCTTCTTATTATGAAGAATAAATAAATTAGGTAGTTGGGTGGAAGAGTCCATTTGTTGATTTTTATTTTGAAAAATATTTGATGAAGACATTTTTTCATCATCATCATCATCATCATCATCATCATCATCATCATCATCATCATCATCATCATCATCATCATCATCATCATCATCATCATCATCATCATCATCATCATCATCATCATCATCAGCATCATCATCATCATCATCATCATCATCATCATCATCATCATCATCATCATCATCATCAGCAGCAGCAGCAGCAGCAGCAGCAGCAGTATCATCATCATCATCATCATCATCATCATCAACATCATCATCATCAGCAGCAGCAGCAGCAGCATTATCATCACCATCAGCATCATCATCATCATCATGATTAGCATCATCATCATCATCATCATCATCAGCAGCAGCAGCAGCAGCAGTAGCATCACCACCATCATCATCATCATCATCATCAGCAGCAGCAGCATCATCAGCAGCAGTAGCATCATCATCATCATCATCATCACTATTACTATTATTATTACTCATGAACTATGAGGTAAAGAGCCAGCCAACCATCTGAACCATCAACAACAAAGAAGACCTGGGGTTAAAGAACCTAGACAGGTGTGATGGCATGGGGCACTTCCAGAAAGAATGATGCATCATTGTTGAATGAAGAGTCCCCCTTGTGATACATGTACCTGAATGATGTTTTATGCACCTACCCAAGTTCATGACATGCTAACACGGATTTCTATTCAGCCGCACAAAATATGAAATCAATAAAAAAAAAAAAATTTTCTTGTGTTTATTCTAATCGTGTTCACTCTAAAGTCTCCAGGAGCGTCAATTTTGTTTATTACTTCAATCAGTGAAATCGAGGCAGTAATCAGCTTCAACAATTTTCTAGGAATAGCAACATGGATATTACTAATCAGATGAGTAATAAAATATGCAGTCTCACCCAAAGAACTAATAAAAATATACAGATTACACATACTTCAATGGTATAGCTATGCTGAAAGAATGGATAGGATTTCTTGAGTTAGTAGATTTAGAACAGTTTAGGTAGCAGGTTCATTTCACAAGGGAAGGCCAATAAAAACATGGGAGAAAGTGATAGGAATGGACGTAAGAGAAAGAGGGACAAATAAAGATCTGGCTAAAGTTTAGAAGTCAATTTGTATGAACTGTACGATGCATGCCAACATATAAAATGGGCATTAAACCGAATATGATGATAACGATGATCCATCTCATCAAATCAAGAGATCAAATACTTAATTTACTATAAAGTTGTTTACACCTACTGCGACCCCAAAACGTGACTCTGTTTTAAAGGTTGACACACACACAAAAGGAATTATGGCAGTTTAGCTTCAAGATAAATCCCGATTGATTTCTTCTTAAAATCATTGCGAAAGACTAAATTGGAGTATGCAAAAAATGAAGGAAACATGCTTGCCATAGTGTTTGGATGTGATCGCTTCTAGTAAAGTTTTTCTAGTAGAAAAAAATCGACTGAATTTGATTGACTGTTGACTGTTGAGTTCCTGTCTGTCCAGCTGTCGACTCAATAACTCAGCAACCGGGTGACCCGTTCCAGACACTAGCATTCTATTCGTTTGTCCCAGAAAAAAACCTACCCTTTTCAGGTCAATTCAGCTACGACAGTTTTATGAAAATAGACGTGGAATTTTCAGGGCAACTCAATTACTAAACTTGCATTATGTGAACAGTCTATCTCAGGAGAACTTGCTTTCTAATTTGCTCAGCCGTCATTCAACCCCGGTGCAACATCTACACGTGATCAACTGTGATCGACCAGACCTACCAAGCTGCATCTCTAACCTGAGTGACGTTCCTGTTCGACCACCAACATTGGAGAACTAACCTTGACCAACTAGGCCTACCTAGCTGCTTCTCCAACCTCAGTGACGTTCCTGTTCGACCACCAACATTGGAGAACTAACCTTGATCAACTAGGCCTACCTAGCTGCTTCTCCAACCTCAGTGACGTTCATGTTCGACCACCAACATTGGAGAACTAACCATGATCAACTAGGTCTACCTAGCTGCTTCTCCAACCTCAGTGACGTTCATGTTCGACCACCAACATTGGAGAACTAACCTTGATCAACTAGGCCTACCTAGCTGCTTCTCCAACCTCAGTGACGTTCATGTTTGACCACCAACATTGGAGAACTAACCTTGATCAACTAGGCCTACCTAGCTGCTTCTCCAACCTCAGTGACGTTCCTGTTCGACCACCAACATTGGAGAACTAACCTTGATCAACTAGGTCTACCTAGCTGCTTCTCCAACCTCAGTGACGTTCCTGTTCGACCACCAACATTGGAGAACTAACCTTGATCAACTAGGTCTACCTAGCTGCTTCTCCAACCTCAGTGACGTTCCTGTTCGATCACCAACATTGGAGAACTAACCTTGATCAACTAGGCCTACCTAGCTGCTTCTCCAACCTCAGTGACGTTCCTGTTCGACCACCAACATTGGAGAACTAACCTTGATCAACTAGGCCTACCTAGCTGCTTCTCCAACCTCAGTGACGTTCATGTTCGACCACCAACATTGGAGAACTAACCTTGATCAACTAGGCCTACCTAGCTGCTTCTCCAACCTCAGTGACGTTCCTGTTCGACCACCAACATTGGAGAACTAACCTTGATCAACTAGGTCTACCTAGCTGCTTCTCCAACCTCAGTGACGTTCCTGTTCGACCACCAACATTGGAGAACTAACCTTGATCAACTAGGTCTACCTAGCTGCTTCTCCAACCTCAGTGACGTTCCTGTTCGATCACCAACATTGGAGAACTAACCTTGATCAACTAGGCCTACCTAGCTGCTTCTCCAACCTCAGTGACGTTCCTGTTCGACCACCAACATTGGAGAACTAACCTTGATCAACTAGGCCTACCTAGCTGCTTCTCCAACCTCAGTGACGTTCATGTTCGACCACCAACATTGGAGAACTAACCTTGATCAACTAGGTCTACCTAGCTGCTTCTCCAACCTCAGTGACGTTCCTGTTCGACCACCAACATTGGAGAACTAACCATGATCAACTAGGTCTACCTAGCTGCTTCTCCAACCTTAGTGACGTTCCTGTTCGACCACCAACATTGGAGAACTAACCTTGATCAACTAGGCCTACCTAGCTGCTTCTCCAACCTCAGTGACGTTCCTGTTCGACCACCAACATTGGAGAACTAACCTTGATCAACTAGGTCTACCTAGCTGCTTCTCCAACCTCAGTGACGTTCCTGTTCGACCACCAACATTGGAGAACTAACCATGATCAACTAGGTCTACCTAGCTGCTTCTCCAACCTTAGTGACGTTCCTGTTCGACCACCAACATTGGAGAACTAACCTTGATCAACTAGGTCTACCTAGCTGCTTCTCCAACCTCAGTGACGTTCCTGTTCGACCACCAACATTGGAGAACTAACCTTGATCAACTAGGTCTACCTAGCTGCTTCTCCAACCTCAGTGACGTTCCTGTTCGACCACCAACATTGGAGAACTAACCTTGATCAACTAGGTCTACCTAGCTGCTTCTCCAACCTTAGTGACGTGCCTGTTCGACCACCAACATTGGAGAACTAACCTTGATCAACTAGGCCTACCTAGCTGCTTCTCCAACCTCAGTGACGTTCCTGTTCGACCACCAACATTGGAGAACTAACCTTGATCAACTAGGTCTACCTAGCTGCTTCTCCAACCTCAGTGACGTTCATGTTCGACCACCAACATTGGAGAACTAACCTTGATCAACTAGGCCTACCTAGCTGCTTCTCCAACCTCAGTGACGTTCCTGTTCGACCACCAACATTGGAGAACTAACCTTGATCAACTAGGTCTACCTAGCTGCTTCTCCAACCTCAGTGACGTTCCTGTTCGACCACTAACATTGGAGAACTAACCATGATCAACTAGGCCTACCTAGCTGCTTCTCCAACCTCAGTGACGTTCATGTTAGACCACCTATGTTTAAAAACTAACCTCGATCAACCGGACGTAACATGCTGCTTCTTCAACCATCAGTGACATCCATGTTCAACTATTATCATAAGAGAACAAACCTTGCTCAACTAGACCTACTAGCTGCTTTTCCAACCTCAGTGACGTCCACGTCTAACTACCAACATTGAAAAACTAATATTGATCGACTAGACCTACTGACCTGCTTCTCCAATCTCGATGACGTTCTGCGTTCAACCACTAACGGATCAGAAGTAATCTATTCAGAAACTCCTAAAAGTCTAAAGTAATTCTTAATTATATACTTAGTATCGCCCATACTGAGGATTGACCATTCAACCTCCAGAAGACTATCACTTAGAACTGATTATTACTTGCACAACGGATCCATGTGGCAAAATTCCATACAGATTCCCGAATTTGACATAAAGATTTCCGAGTTCTACACGGTGTACCTGAAGAAGATCGGAGTTTAAATCGGCCAAGGTAAGAAAAGTAGTTCGAATCATTAAAATAAAACCGATTCACATAATTTCAATATTTCGAGAAAATTTTACTTTAATTATATCAAACTTTTGTGTTAGAATTTTGATTCTTACAATGAAAGTGAATACATTATTCATGGTTCTTGCCAAATAGATTTGAACATTTTCCAATTTTCCCACACTAGTTTTGAAACTACCGTGGTAGATAATTTGATTTCGGGGAATAACTTCTCATCTATATAATAAAAATGAACGTACGTGAGTCCGACTCGCTTTAATAATCATGTGTGCAAATTTAATTTTCATGAGTTAAAAAGGATATGCTTGATCTTAATAATAACTGATAATAATAAAAAGAAAGGTACTAATAATCACTTAAGCAAATTTAAATTTTATGAAGAGGAAGAGGCTTAATCTCAATAATATCTGATAATAATAAAAAAAGGAAACATTTCTTTCACTTTTAATATCGACACAAACATATTCCCTCATGATTAATATTATTATTAAAACAGAACGAACGTGGAGAGAGAGAGTTTTGGCTTCTATTATTTATCGCTTAGTTTTGTCTTCTCATCGATTAGCTTTGTCTTCTTTTCTTCTCGATAGAACGAGAGAAAGAGAGCAAGGGGAGTTTTGTCTTCACTTTCTTATTGATTAGTTTTGTTTCAATGATTTCAAGTAATAAATAGAAATAAAATTGCGAACCGATAGCAAGCCGACAAAGCTTTCTAGTAAATCATAAATTCAAACGATACCAAAATGTCATGTTTGGTCGATAATATATCGCAGACAATATCTGTGTGCAGATTTAAATCACAATTTTCCAATATTTCACGTACGGTAAGTAGGTGCGTTGTCATAGCTGTAAACAACTTTCAATATAAATAAACCAACCATTTCTGTATAAGTAACACAGAATCAGGGAATCTTCCCAATTCCATAGAATTTTCAACACTTATTCATTAATGAATTTTTTATGTAATGCGTGATTTATTCAATTCAAAAACGTGAAAGAGTTTTCCATTTGGCATACTGGTTAGAATGTTCGTTCCTGGTCCAATCCTCGGTTGAGTCATACCAAAGACTTAAGAAATGGTACTTGATGCTTCTTTTCTAAACATTTAGCAAGTTGGGGATCAATAATAAGTGGAGTAATCCAGATAAAGAATTAGCACCATCCTCTACTGTTGTGCTTTCTCTCCTCCAAGGGGAGGCCTAACACTTTATATGCCACAATCAAATAAATGTCCATGATCAAATGCAAATCAACAAATCATAAGCATAACACAATTAAATCATACCTTGTGTCTCTAACGCTCAACAACAGCGGTCCACCAAGACTGAGGACACTCCATACAAAATCTTATCTGGGGTCTCTCCTCGTCCCCTGATGGCTCCTCATAGAGAAACATTCTCACTCTGAAATCAAAGTCTGTACAACAACACACAAATAAGAACTAATCTCGAATTTGGAGAACGACCGTTTTATTAGCTGCTGGTGTTGTCTTCATCTGTGCTAGCACCGGTGAGGATAACTATTAGGACTGCAGAATTTTGGAGCTTGACCCCTTACTTCGTTTAGCGTCGATTTTTAAGTCATTTCTTATCATGCCTGATCCCATCAAGCTTCCAACTCAGAGCCCATGATCTCCAGGCCAATCCTATCTCATCTGACATCATTTCCCTGAGTTAGTGTTTCCACAGGAGACAATGGCCTGCAAAGACCAGATACCTGACCAATTCACTACTTCTATCTGTTTTCTACCTTTTCTGCTAAGTAGGCAGTTTGAACAAAAAGACATTTGTTGGCAAGTGAGCATTCCCACATGTTTAGTACTCAGCTCTTACTTAACAAAAATTGGATTCATCCATATTTCTTATTTACAATATTATCCATGGAAACGAGTTTTTAAAAGAATTTTGTGCTGTTACATAGTACATTAGATAATTTTAATCAAATTTATCAATTAGATTTTATCCATTTCAACCGAAGATCCAGTTTGCATTTCCGAGCTATCCAGTCAATCAATGGTCAAACTGAATCTCACCAGATAAAAATTTCTGCATTTCCTTAGCATCTCCTGCTATACTTATTCACTTTCCCCAACTCTTCTCTTGATCCTTGTCTGCCTAACTCCATCTCACTATTAGTGCTACACAACACGTCCTGCTTTTCACGATCCTTGCTCTTATCAAATCCTGTTTACCGGATAATCCTTCTTTATATTCTTATCCTAAAATAGAACCCCATGCTGATATGGCACAAATGAAGACAAGATTGCGGCAATCTACGAAAGCTCGTTCAGCAGCACTGGCTCAAAACAATACATTCCTGCAAGCCTGTGCCAAATTTGAAAATTCCATGGATGAAAAAGAGAAAGAAATCCAAACCCTCAAGCACGAGGTTCAATCGTTAAAGAAGATGATTGATATACTTAATTGTTCAATGGCTGAATTAAAAGTTTGAAAGACAAATTGTGAAGAGAAAAATGTAACTTCGAACAAAGTACAACTTCCTCTTAAGCTGTAATAGAGGATGCAAAAACAAAAAGCAAAATGCAGACGATTCGAAAAGAAGGTTGACAAATATTGAACTCATCGTTTGTCCCTTCTACAAGTCAAATAATAATCATAATACAGCCAGACATCACCGTTGTCAGAAAAAGTTGACATCAAAGACACAGACATCCCTGTTGGGTGTTATTTAATCTTTCGATGCGACGTCGTTATATACATTAAAAGCACAAGTCAACTTTTTCCTAATGCTCAATCAACTTCCTACTACCACTCGATTCTATGCAGAGTTCGACTTGAAAGAAAATTGTCTCCACTGCATGGAATATATCGTATATGATGATCAACGGCTGTTAAATGCAAAAGTTGCAGTATCCAAATTACACTCCAAATGTCTCATAGTTGGTGACATAAATGCTCCATAAATTAACTGGTACAAGTATTTCTGTCCCCAAGGGAAGTGGTTTTACAATTAACTGCTCAACACAGTAGAGAAAAACTTCCCTGTTCAGCATGTTTCGGCTGCAACTAGAATTTGCCAAGGCTAGAATATCATCAATTCTCAAATTATAGTGTCAGACGTGAAGATCTTATCGCCCATTGGTGACCACGTGACTTCAAATAATCCAAATTGCAGACAGCAACCCCTTGTCCGAAGCTAGTAGCAACACTAAAACAAAGTTTCAATGCCCTAAACCATGAAGCTCTTATCGCGGTTACTCAAACATGCGACTGGGAGAATATCAAAATAGTTCAGACAAACAAAGAACAGTGGCAAGCAATAAAAAACTCGATAGCCATAGCAACTGACTATGCCGTCCTTTTTTAATTTCTTCATGCACAACGCCAACGACTATGAGTAACCCGCAGGATCAAGTATTGGTGGAGACTTTGTGATGTTGTATAGTCTGAATACCTGGTGTAAACTCCTGAAGTCTTCAAAATGTTTAGAATACAACATAATAGAGCTGAGCGTGTATTTTGTGAGGAAGATTCCACCTACGAAGAACGTTTATCAGATAGCAAGCCAAAACTGTTTTCACGCCCATTTACAGTGAAAGGCTCAATAACCAAATGATCACGTTCAGAAACGCAGGCAGCAGGATTATTACCAATCCCTCTTCCCAGAGTATCCTCCTTACATCAATGTTTTCCTTAATCTATCACAAGGATTACGGGGGAGAACCTCCTCCTATATATGGCAGAGTAATCCCACCGATTATGCCAGTACCTATCTCTGCCGAGACAGTGCATAGTACTGACGAAATCTATACAAATGTTCTCAGAGTTCTTTCCCCTATCCTGAGGCACACTTTAGTGAACCTCTTCAATCTTTTTCTTGGAAAATGTATGGTGTCAAATGATTGGAGGATAGCGACTGTGTGTCCGATATTAAAGA
This sequence comes from Sepiola atlantica, assembly GCA_963556195.1. Classification (NCBI taxonomy): domain Eukaryota; kingdom Metazoa; phylum Mollusca; class Cephalopoda; order Sepiida; family Sepiolidae; genus Sepiola; species Sepiola atlantica. Next base: position 41,035,988 of record OY744527.1, on the reverse strand, counting down.
AAGGCAACAAGGATGAGCCTCTTAATTATGGACCTATTATTTGCAAGGTCATGGGGAGCATTCTCAAGCAGTCAATCATGGATCACCTTTAATGCTATTCCTGCATCAGAAGATGAAGTTTTACCCAGAAGATGCTGTTTAATTAGTGTGTTGCTCATAGAGAAATGGGTCACCAAGATTATGGACAAGAGCGACACCACAAACATTGTTGAATTGTTCCAAAGCATTTAACTCGGAGTGCAGTGCATGCAGTCAAGTGCCTTAAGGTCCAGTTTCTATTGTATGTAAATGATCTCTCAGATTAATTGACTGAAAAGGTGCTACTGTGAAACAAGTGTCATTTAAACGTAAATCGGATCAACTTCAGAATAATCGAAGCAAAGTCTGGTCCTGAACTCTGCAAATGCTATCACCTTCCTATCGGCTTTCCACCTACTTTTTCCTAGTCTATCGATTTTCAACCATAACCACTCAATATCGTCGCTAATGCGAAGGGCCTTGGTACGGTTGTGAACAACTCCTTCAAACTAATGTGCCATTGTATCGAGATGATGAATAAAGCCATGCTGGTTTTCTACCTGATTCAAAGATACTTTCTCAACCTAACAGCAGTTCTTGGCCTATTGGCTACGATCAAAGTGTAGTATCTGTTCCGATGGATACTGCACCCTATACTGGTATTGTCTTGTCCTTCGGGGCTTGACTTACGCTGGTCAATGGGTCTGTCCTGTGCAGTTCTAGGAGGTCCACCCTCCCAGGCTTTTTAAACCCCACTTTCCCGCCACTTGTGCCTAACTTCTGGAGAGGAGTAAATAAAAACCTAACAGCAGTTCTTGGCCTTTTGTCTACGATCAAAGTGTAGTATCTGTTCCGATGGATACTGCACCCGATAGACTGGTATTGTCTTGACCTTTGGGGGTTGATTTATGCCGGTCTATGGGTCTGTCCTGTGCAGTTCTAGGAGGTCCACCCTCCCAGGCTTTGCCTCCCCTCTTTGGGGAGGAGTAAGTTTATTGCTTACTGCCTGAGGCGCCCCTACAAGGGAATGCCGACGGGGCTGCCCAGGCAATTTTTAAACCCCACTTTTCCGACCCGACCTTGGGTCACATTTTACTTGTGGGAGTAAGATACAAACTGGCCTTGTGCCTAACTCCTGGAGAGGAGTAAATCAATACTGCACCCGATAGACTGGTATTGTCTTGGCCTTCGGGGCTTGATTTACGTGGGTCTATGAGTCTGTTCTGTGCAGTTCTAGGAGGTCCACCCTCCCAGGCTACGCCTCCCCTCTTTGGGGAGGAGTAAGTTTATTGCTTACTGCCTGAGGCGCCCCTACCGGGGAATGCCGACGGGGCTGCCCAGGCAATTTTTAAACCCCACTTTCCCGACCCGACCTTGGGTCACATTTTACTTGTGGGAGTAAGATAAAAACTGGCCTTGTGCCTAACTCCTGGAGAGGAGTAAATCAATACTGCACCCCATAGACTGGTATTGTCTTGGCCTTTGGGGCTTGATTTACGTGGGTCTATGAGTCTGTTCTGTGCAGTTCTAGGAGGTCCACCCTCCCAGGCTACGCCTCCCCTCTTTGGGGAGGAGTAAGTTTATTGCTTACTGCTTGAGGCGCCCCTACCGGGGAATGCCGACGGGGCTGCCCAGGCAATTTTTAATGGTCAGAGTGCTCACCTTCTTGGGCGCTGGCTTTTCAAACCCCACTTTCACGACCCAACCTTGGGTCACATCTTACTTGTGGGAGTAAGATAAAACTGGCCTTGTGCCTAACTCTTGGAGAGGAGTAAATAAATACTCAACCTTAGAGCAGACACTTTCTGTCCCTTATACATAACTCTGGTACGAATCATCTAAGCAACAAATCCTTGTCTCAAAAAGATATCGTGCACCTGGAGCATGTTCAATGGTTTGCAACCAAGATTGTGAATGGACTCTCCATGCAAAACCTACAAAGAGTGGCGCCGTAGACTAAGTCTATTCTCACTTTAGCAGTAGAGATTGCAAGGAGACTTGATTCTGGCATACAATATCATACACAGGAATGCTCCTTTTGAGGAGTCTTTCACCCCAGCGCATAGTTGTGATCTCCCCGAGCACCTGCAAAAGATGTACCACCGTCGCTTTTTGCTCAATAAAAGAAAGACAGCATTCTCTGTCCGTGTTTCTCCTCCATGAAACAACCTGCCAGAGCAAACCGTGACGATGACTACTATATTCATGTTTAAAGCAGCCTTAGACAAACATTCAGACTGTATGTGGATATAAACATCTTCCACCTGTCTTTGTACATGGCTTGTTGCACCTTGCTATTTTTTGCCAAATAAATTTGATTTTATTTGATATGTGTTAACGTTTTCTTTGCGAATTTAAATCACTAAATAAGTACTAGCTGAAGTGCCTTTAATATTTAACACGATATCTCCGTGTAGAAGTAACTGGAAATGAAGCCGTCAGATTCTCCTAAACGGCACGGAAAAGGGAAGTGGGATGTAATTAGAACTATAATTCTTAGAACGGACGCAAACCGAAGTCACATGACCAATCCTAATTAAAAAGGAACGTAATCTTTATTAACTAATCATACTGTTTCTCACACAATTTATCAAACTAACTTTGGGAGCTTCAACTAAGAATAAGCTTTTTTTAGTTGACACCAGAGCGTTGACAACAGAGTGTTAACAACAGAGCGGTGACACAAATGAATGTTAAAGAAAACAGTGAGTTTACAAACCACATGAGATGTAGCAGAATGCTTAAGGCAACAGTGAGCATTCAGACGACAAAGAAACATAACTGCTTCAGAATGCTGTTAGCAACATAGCTGAATGGACCAAATTTGTGAAAATAATTTATTTTCAATTTATTTTTATTTGAAGATTTGAACAAATTGTAAGTAGACATAATTTGAGTTCACATTTTATTTACCGGTACAAGTATTTACACTAAGGCAGGAATACAGAAATACATGTAGCAAAAGACACACTTCCAAAATTCTTAGAAATCGTAAAGTTAGAGAGAAAGTAAAAAGAGGGAGTAGGAGGGGGAGTAGAAGGAGTAGTAGTAGTAGTAGGACGAGGAGCAGGATGAGCAGGAGGAAGAGGAGGACAACGAATTTGTTGACAATAGTGCGAATCTCTTAAAAAATTGAATGGTTCGTATAAATTTAAATTAAAAAATTTGGAAACTTTTTATATTGTATTGAAGTACTAATTAGAATTTCGCCATTTTGAATTCTTCTTTTGAAATGGGAAAATATCGTACTGGTAAACTGAAAGATAAAAAAAGTTAAAATATGAAAGTTAAAAAGAAATCAAAATGTGAGGTATTAAAAAAAAATGAATAAATAAATACAAAAACACAAAACAAATTAAATAACTAAGATAATGTTTTCATAATTTGATAAGAATCAGTTATTTTTTAAAAACAAATATTTGCAGTTTAAATATTTATTCAATTAGAAGCGAATCGCTTTGAATAAGTTTTGCTGGATGAATTCTTGACACGCTGGGGAAGAGTAATAAATGTTAATCCAGTGCGGTTCCTCTTTCTCGATTTGTTTAGCTTCACTCTTTCCTTTTTATCTTTCTTTCCCTTCTTTTCCTACTAAAATTAAACACCTAAGGAAAAGGAAAGTAGGATGTAATTAGAACCATTATACTTAGAAAACTGAGGTCACATGACCAATCCCAATTTAAAATGTAACAATATTGACTAACCAATCATACTGTTTCATCACACGATTTATCGAACTAACTTTGGAAGTCTCAACTAAGAATAAGCTTTTTTTTTTAGTTGACATTAGAGCGTTGACACCAGAGCGTTGACACCAGAGTGTTGACACCAAAGCGTTGACACAAATGAATGTTAAAGAAAACAGTGAGTTCACAAACCACATGCGATGTATCAGAATGCTTAAGACAACAGTGACGACATAGCAACATAACTGCTTCAGAATGCTGGAAATAACATACGTTGAAGTTACACAGCCACGATCCATTTAATAAATGATCAAATGAATCTTTACCACATAACAAAATTTAAAAATATGTCATTCTATATTCAAATTGTATCGTTCCTCTTTTAGTGATTCCCTGTCTTTGAAAAAGAAACTATTGAGAAAATACAACAAACAAATGTTAACAATGTTAATAGAATAATCAAGGTATTAAACTTAAAAGTATTGTTTTTCTAGAATTATCTGAGTGATCTCTCTTAGACTGATATCCGAGTTATCTCCCTTGAATTATTCTGGCTAACGTTAGAGAAATGTGCTCTCATGTTTTACACATGTGTCGAAGTTAGAACTTGGTTTAAATGCTTCTGGCTCGGGTTATTTTTGTAACCTCTTCTATCTCTTCTCTAAGCTCTTATATGGATTTTATCTGGTCGAAAGGAGTAATAACAATTTGGGGATTTTATTATACGGATGCTATCTTGTGTCCCTTCTGCATTATAAATTTGGCCATTTCAGCAGTCGAATTTCTACTTTGCTTGTACTCAGAACCTCCAAGATAATTTTTGCAAAACGCTACAAAATCTAACGATTAGAGCTTAAAATCGATGTTATATACCCACTTTTAGCTGATTCGCCAAAATCGATTTCAATGTTTGTAGTTTTTTTAATATTTCCCTATTGCTTTTATTTGAAGAAACTCAAACAAGACAGATTACGAAGGGAGGTTCTGTCACGATTTTTCCCTAGCTTATGATCTAACACAGCTTGTTGACAAACCTACATGCATACCCGATGTTGACGGACATTTTGCAAGTCTTCTTGATCGTTTTCTGACAACTTGCCCTGAATTGTGCTCATCCACCATTCTGTTTTTGCTAAGATCTTCTGATTATTCAGGTGTCTCAATTAAGATAAACACAAAGTGCAAAAAGACCTCTGATATCTCCACTGCACAGTGTATCGATACTCGATGGCTGACGAGGCCAACCCCAGATCGTTCATATAAAAAATACCCCTGTACTCCATGTTTAAAAAGAATTTGTTCTCTATCTCATCCGACTTAACTGATTTTGTATAGAGAGCTTCATACCCTTCAAGAAATTCCAACAGATACCAAACGGCCAGCCGTGGTACAGCACAGAATGTGCCACCGTCATTGCACATAGAAACCAAAATTTTAATTGCTTTCAACGAAACTTAAGAAGTCTTTAGGACTGCTAGAAACCACTGCATAGAAAACGCGAGAGAGTCATATGCCCAATCTGTTACGTCTAAAGTAGCTGAACAGAGGCTTGGTCCCCATGAGTTTTGACGAACAATAAGTTTGACCTCTATCCCAACCATCATCAATGGACCTGAGGTGATTTCGTCAACATCCAACAAAGCAAAACTTTTTTCTAAGAACTTTGCATCAAACTTTACCCTTTGTGATCAGGGTCACTTACCTCCTGAATTCACCCTAAGACTCAAAATACTCTGAGTGACATCCATATATCTGTCCGGGATGTTGTCAAACTTTACTAGAAAGTTAGTGTCAGCAAAGCAACTGGCCCTCACAACAGTTCAATCATAGTACTTAAAAAGCTGCAACCGGAACTAACTCCTATTCTTACAAAGCTGTTGAAGGTTGCTTAAAGGAGAAATGCTTCCAACACCTTGGAAACCTTCGTCAGTCTGCTTAGTATTTATTAATACTGCATCTCAGTACAGACCAATCAGTCTCCTGTGTGTCATGGGTAGGTTGCTTGAATCTGTGATGAATCAGTAAGTTGTCAATCACTTCAGCAAAAACAAACCTACTCAGTGACAGGCAATATGGTTTTCGTCCTACAAGATCAACAGCTGATGTGTTGACTGTAATATTAGACAGGATCAGTGAATCTATTGACTGGGGCTTCATTACTAGAGCAATACCTCTTGACATTGCAAAGGCTTTTGACAGTGTTCGCCATAAAGGTCTACTTCACAAGATTGCTAGCTATGGAATATCTGGAAATGTTCTCTCAACCATCAAATGCTTTCTCCCTGATAGGTTCATAAAAGTAGTCGGTTATGGGCAGAAGTCCAAAGCTCATAGAATCAATGCTGGCATGCCTCAAGGATCCATTGTGGGCCAAACCCTCTTCCTAATCTTCATCAATTCCCTTGCAAAACATTCTAAGATCATCTATCAACATTTATGTAGATGCCACAACCATCTATGGCAACACTTCAAAGAGCAGCAATGACCAAGATCTTTCTGATTCTCTCTCTTCCGACCATAAGCAGGTGGCACAATGGGAAATAGGTGGCTGGTTACTTTCAATGCGTCCCAAACCAAGCTTGTCTCTTTACACCACAAACACTCTGATCCCCACTTGGCTCCAATTGAAATGAATGGCTCTCGTCTTGAGCAAGCTCCTGAATTGGAAGACTTACATCAAATCTGTTGACAAGGTTGCTGGAAGAAAGGTTGGATCATTCTACCGTTCCAGATGGTATCTCAATCCTGACGCAATCCTCTATTTGTATAAGAGCCAAATACGTCCTAAGACGGAGTGCTGTTGCAACATCTAGGTAGGTGCCGCTCAGAGCACCCTTTTCTGCCTTGACAGAGTACATAACCGACTTTTAAAGCTAGTGGACAATGCCCTTTTCTCCTCCCGACTACTACTTTCTCTCAGAAGAAACGTTGCTAGTCTTTCTCTACTCTATCGCTATTTTCATGGCAGGTGCTCGACTGAGCTTCAATCTTTACCTTCTGTAAAACATCTACAACAAAAACTCGTCTAGCTACAACCATTGTCAATAATTTCCCTTTCTCTCTCTCTCTGCCTAAAACTAAATGAAACTTCCATAAGCAGAGTTTCTTTCCTTGAACTACCCGTCTGTGAAACTCAATATCATTGGACTGCTACCCAGCTGCATACAACATTATCGTTTTCAAGTCGAATGTAAACAAATTCTTGTTGAGCAGTTTTCTTAAATAATCAAATTCTGCCCAATCACCACCATCATTACCATTATCCTCGAGTGGCCTTTGGACCTTGATAAGTGGTGACACCTAAGTAAAAAACAAAAACAATAAAAAAATATCGTTGTAACTGTAGTCAATCATCCATTAGTTAGCCGAATGCTGTCTGATTATCAATTTCCTATCTAGGTTGTATTGGTTTCACAAAAATATTTTTCTGTTATGGTGATTATTGTTTCATATATAAACAGATATTTTGCAGTATAGTTAACAAGAAAACGGCGTGAATAAAACAAATAGACAACAAATAACTGTTACCAAACGTAAGAAAAGTTACTTTTATACATATCTATATAATTTTTGTGCGTGTATACTTATTGTCTATGCATTTGTTAGCATCACGTTTAATAAGCCAAGCCAGCTTGCTTTTCAAGATGGACGACAATTTTGTCGGGACTTGGTTCTGTATAATACAAAATATTTTGAAATAAAGAACAAGTTGAAATCAGTTCTTTTAAAAAATATATACAGTTTGGTCGAAAATTAAATATTTACCAGATTGGTGACAGTTATTAGTTGAATTTTTTATTTAATTTTCGATTTTTCAGTTGTTAAACATCAAGTAAAGAAACGACGCCATCTTGAATCCCTATTTTTACAAGCCTTCTAGAAAGGGATATAAAATCTGAAAAAACGAACACTTAAAAAAGTTCCAAAAGTGAAAAACTTGCAGGTCGATAGAAGATTAAATGTTCTTGCCTTTGGTAAAAGTTATATGCTGTAAATTTGTTTTTAACCCCTTTTTTTCTTATTAACTATACTGAAATATCGCCTATAAACAATTCTGCACATTTATTTCTCTACAATAAATCAAATTTCATAACCTAGAAACAGTGTAAAAATGTAAATATTATTAACTTGATTACACTATGTTGTATTTATTTCTTTTAATAATAACAACTTAGTTTTATAATTACTCATGTTTTTTTTTTCATTATTTATAGAATGCAATGTGCAAGGTTAAGAACATTTAAAATCTGGATCCCATTTTAAAGTTTAACACCATTGGACACCCGGTGTCAAAAACGCCACACAAATAAAATGTAATTTTAAACTCCTCAGTCTGACAGAGTCTGAGCCATTTGAGCTAAGTGGGCTTTTTTCCTGTCATGCTGAGGTATGGATGCTGTGCCGTTCTAGAAGGTCCACCATCCCAGGCTTTACCTTCTCTCGTCTGAGGCTCTGCCTCCTGAGTGCTGACTTTTCAATTCCAACCTTCCGACCTTGTGTCACATCATCCCGCGGTGGGAGGGAGGTAAATGCTAATTTCCAAAGGTTAGGACCGGAAGTGCAATGACTTGCGCCCCCCTCCCTGTCCTCTACCGGAACCTTTGAAAATAATAGATTTTTTCTGAATGGCTATCACTTAAAATCGGTTTTGAGTATTATCGTTATTTATTTCGAACCTAGTACTGATTTCACCATATTTTCTCATTAATGGGGAGGCAATTTAAACATTTACATCCGACTTGATATTTAATAGATTCCCATTTATTATAATTTCCTATAGAAGAGATTCCATTGCTTTAATCAAAGAAACGTCATAATGGTGAGCAAAATAATTTAAGACTTGCCAAAGGAATACATTTAAGTTTTACTAATAAATCATTCGGAAAATAAATTACCTCTGATACCAATTAATCATTCCGATAATATTAAGGTAATACAACTTTTAATGGCTCAATTGATTTTAGTCCCTTGGTGATGACCTGGTCATTATTTCCTGTTTTAAATCTTTTTAATTTGAAAGTGCTTCGGTTAGATCACTATCTTAAATTATTGATCTGTTTCATTCGAAATGAGAGAGCATTGAATGTAGGGAATGCAACATTTCCTTGAATGAACACTTGAAGAAATTGTAGCCATCTTGCCAGTAAAGTAAATTACCATCTATATAATAATACGCTAAGGTATTTTGTTTCATACATATTTTAAAAAAAAAATGAAATATGCCGATTGGTGAGTAATCTTATGTCGCTAAGGTAAATAATTCCAACTTTAACCATTTAAAATGAATTAAACCAAAATGGAATTTTGTCGTCCTGTTGACTAACACAATACAATTTTAAATAAATACATTTCAGAAAATGAGATCGTTTTATTGATTTGAAGAATATTTAGCTGACACTTATTTTTATGGTAAGAAGACAAAGAATATTTATGGCTTTGAAAAGATTTAAATTGCTACATTTTTAAATAAATAAATAAAGAAGACACATATTCGTTTATTTATTAAAAGAATATTTAGTTGTCAATGAAAATTATTTTTACAGAAGAAGAAAGAGTCAGTTTGTTTTTAACAGTATTGACACATTTTTTATTTCAAAAGGAATATTATTATTAACAGCAAATTAGACAGATTGTCCTACCAGTTATTATTCGGTTAATCAAATTTATTAGAAAATAAATATTTTTATAATAGTTCAAGGTTTGCAGACATGATTGCTCTGTGATAACATGAACCTTTATTTTGTCTATATTCCTGTTTTAAGGAATAGTTCATAGCTGGATGTGTATTTTGTTGTATTGTCCTTTTTATGTAAAATCACTGCTATAACATTTGAACTAAGTTATTTTTCCTGAACTAAACTGACCACACATTTCCAACGTTGTCAGAATGTCATGGTAACATTGCGAAGTAGTGTAGCTTAAAAAGTCTGCACTGGTCAAATTGCATAAGAATACATTTTCTTCGCTTCATATGTATAGAAGATATAAGATTTCTTTCAATATTATTTAAACTGAGAATCATTAAATTTGATAATGAATGCATGTGCAAAAATATTCTTTTCTACAGCTTACATCATTTTTTAATACTGTGGATTTTATTGAGACTGTCTCAGAATCCAAGTAATAATAAATAGGTTTGTTAAGTTCATTCAATATATATATATATATATATATATATATATATATATATACTGTAAATGGTAGATTTCTTGATGAATTGCTGGTAAACAAGTAAGTATGAAGGTGAGAATTCCGAGGCAGGAGCAATGAAATGTTGAAAACCGGAAGGTGGAATAAGAATGAACAAAAATAAATGACAAGAGACGGTAAATCTCAGATCGATTAATTGATATTTCAACATTTAAATATAAAGACAATAAATTGTAAAATTGGTGGGCTCCCTGTTCAATATTTTAAAGTCCTGCTTCGGAATTCTCACCTTCATATTTACTTGTTTACTAGCAATGCTTCAAGCAAACTACCATTTCCTTTATTTATATATATATATATATATATATATATATATATATATATATATATATATATATATATATGGATGAGGAATGAAAGATAACCGTAAGAAAAGTGGAACAAACGGATAATAAATCTCTTATTTCTTCTCCCCTGTATGGTTTTGAATGCTCAGACATGGTTAATTTTGCTTCCGTTGCCAGGATTACGAAGACTTGTGAAGATATTCACTCAAGCAATTACCCAAAGATTCACCTTAAATACAACTCGTAGTGTGAATAAAAAGAAAGACATGTTTTTTTCTATAAATGTGTGTTGTGTCATTTCTTTACATAAACATCTAAAGAATTCATTATTTTTATATGGAAACAAAATATATCATTTTTGGATTTGGCAATCTTGGTCGGGGTTGGGCAGCAAGATCTTTGTTCATATATATTTAAATTTCAGGATGTTGGTACGGTCACAGAAACAGAATGCAAGGAGGGAATTCCAAAGGTAAAGGCAAGGGCTCGAGGAAAGAAGTTATTAAAGTAGAGAGTCGTCCGGCATCTAGGCACCACTACACTGAAGGGGTGAGATTTTGCTGCTAGTCAGGCGAATCGAGGGTATTTACGTTGAGAGGGTACATTCATCAGAGCATATACTCTGTAAGTTTTTGTAAAACAAGCACAGGGATGCAACACTGCAACAATGCAACAATGCAATAGGGGCTTAAGCTTAGTAAACAGTGTGGGACCTATTAGATTTGCACCCTGTCCAAGATGGAGAAGCTAATCGTTGGTGTCCCAGCTTATATGTGGTAATAATACCCCATGCATGCAAATGGTAGCTTTATAGAGATATAAGATACTGGCAGGTGTGAGAAATTTTCTAGCCTGATAGAAAAGCATATTATCTTTGCGACAGACTGGCAGTATATTCGATGAACTTATCCCACTTCATGTTGCCTGAGAATGTCACGCCGAGGAGTTGATACGTTGGCCTCCTGAGAAGGGTTTTATCAGCCATAGAAATGGGTGGTTGTGTTGTATTGACACGTTCTCGACCCATCGTGGAATTGGAAGAACTCTCATTGTTGATTCAATGGGTCGATATGTCGTAGCTATGTTCCGTGAACTTCAACCGCCCGGGAACTATTCGTACCGCTTGTATGTCTCTTCATCTCGCTGCCATCCGTCCTCGCCTGCTGTGTCTGCCGTGTGACCATTTGCGCTCCTTTTTCTTCTGCAACTATTTGCCATCGGGACTGCTATGGCCGTCGTCCGCCGCCGTCGCCATCATTGTGGTCGCCTTCCTTGTCATGCGTTAACATTTTCAGGCACTTGTCTTCACTCTGAAATTAATTTCTTAACACTACAACAAAGTCCTTTTCTGTTTCAAAGAGCCGCTTTTATTTGACTATTTTAATCAGCTGACTTGAACGAGTTCGCTGTGATCGAGAGAGAGTTTACTCTAACTAAATTTTCTAGTTATTTCGTAATAAACTTGAGAGGGAGGAATAGGAATGATCTACTAATTGGCTCTTAGATTTCCGTAATTCGGAATCTTTCTCGTAACTGCTACATATTTGGTCTTCTTGACTCTTTGCTCCCAAGTCAGTAACTGATTAAAATCCCAATTCAACTTTCCCACGCGGAACTCTCGCCACCAAATCTTGCGATCAACAGCCAGGTGTGATTCAACCCTTAACCTTTGGTGACCTATAGGTTACTCAACGTCAACGCACACCGTGGGAAAAAACATTGAACCGAATTACATGGAATGACTCCGCCACAAATCGCGCAAGTCAAACCCGTCTCAAATAGATGCGTCCAACTCGCACAGGGCCATTATCTAACAGTTGGAAAAGTTTTAATATACGTTTTAAAAGAAAGAAGCTTTGTATTGGTAGTATTAAATGGGACCATAGATTTTTGGCCACATTCTACTACAGACTGGAAGTAGAAACCTAAGTTTGGATTCTGAAATGCCTCATTTCTTCTATTTTTGCATTGTCTTATTGTGACAGAGTGTGTTTCTTCATTTTGTCATTAGCCTGTTTATTTTTTCCTCCTTTACTTTCATTGTGTAATGTAAAAACTATTTCATTCCATTGACTTTTTCTACTTGATTGTTTTTGTTTCGATCGGTTTATCCATTTTTCTGTCACTTCTATTGATTTTGTTGTTTCTGGCATCAAAATCAATGTGTCACATATTTCAGAACGAAGTAATGTTATTGCCATTTTCCGACAATAGAAAATGAAGAAGAAATAACCGTGCAATTTCAAATACATAACATAGACATTTTCTAGATTGTATCTCATATGTCATATTTCATTTAGCTATCTATTTGTCCCAATCTGTTAATTTATCTCTCTATCTCTCTCCTCTTTCTCTTTTTCTCCCTCTCTATCATTCCCTATATATATATATATATATATATATATATAAAACCTTTACATTTTTATCCACATACTTATTTGTTTATTTATTTAATTATTGACATGCGCTAAGTTACTGGAAACGTGGTAAACTGTTGTCTTTTTATATCTACCCAAACGATCCTCACAGACATCACATACTTATATGTATGATTACTACCTATCTACATATCTACCAATTTACATATTTACTACTTATTAATTCACTCTTCTATCCGTTTATTTTATTTTTTTAATTTATAAATTCATTTAATCATATTTCATTTAGCTTTCTATCTGTTCCAATCTGTTAATTTCTCTCAGTGATTAAATTGTTTTTAACCCAGACTTTGGAATCGAAACACTCTAAGTTCTGTTTTCATTAATACTCTTGAGAAGTGTATGTGTCTGTATGTTATCCCTCAAGCTATGAGTTAACTGGTACGGTAGACTAGACCCTAGGAGTGCAACTAGTCTAGATGAAGGAATAACTCAGAGATAGCACCTGTGGCTACATAGGTCTCTATCACATGTCACACATTGTGTAACACGATAGTACAGGGGATGTAATTTACTTGTAAGGTTACTGACGAAGGCAACAACACCTGAAACAATACAAAATAACGAATCCTTTCATTAAAAAATATTTAAACTTGAATGTGTTAGGAAAAGGTGTATCTTTAAAATTCCCACCAGAAAATATACTTAGTTGGAAACAAGAAAATGCTAAGATGTTTATTTATGTCAATCGTTACATAAGTAAGAAAAATCGATATAGATAAAAGACAGAGAAACAAGAACAGAAGAGACGAGATGAGGCGGAGTGAGAAATGGAGAGACGGACTGACAGAGAAGTCTACATTAAGCCAGGCATATACCAGTCAACCATAGTTTGTTTGTACGCGCACATGGGGACATACACACAAAGATTCGAGTATCTGTCTATGTACTGAAGCAATAATTACTTTCCAATGGGAATCTTTTTCTTGTATTACTCACATTAATAAACAAAGAAAAACTATTAAATCAGAAAATATAAAAATTGTACATGTTTTCTTGTTCTGTCTTGTGTGAAATAACAAGAAAACAACATAAGATCAAAAGCTGCAGACACTATTTCAAATTTTGAACTCTTTTAAAGGTGTTAAGAGGCTAGGTTACCTAATTTTTTTGAAGGTGCAATGTTACAATTGTGTCCATAAACAGTCATAACTGATATGATTGTGTGTTCGACTATGCACACTCTACTGAAAATAAATGAATATCTAGAAGGCCGTCTAATAATCTCAAACTCATTCTTGTGATTTGCAATAATAACATCGTGTAATGTACACATGTTTGGTGACCATTTTCTGTAGCTGAGGAGTATTCCACCATATGTATGCGTTTTTGTTGGGGGGGGGGGCAATTTATTAGATTTCTGGCAGTTTCAGTTCTATTGAGCTCGTGTATTGTTCTTTTGTTATTGTACTATTTCTATTTCAATTTACCTGTGGCTGGTTGTCGTTTGTTGGTTATGTGAGTTGGTTTACGCACTCAAGGATTTTCCTAAATATTTCAGCTGTTGTCCTTATTGCCATCCATTGCATGGTATCCATACTCCCCTTGTTTCCATTTTTTGGGGAACTGTTCCTGGTGCTTATACAATTATCGACATTATCGTAATTTTCTTCATGTTCCATTTTCTTTGTAATTCTCTGGCAAGTTCCATGTATTTGCTTAGTTTTTCTGCCCTGTTGATTTTTTGATAATCTCTAACCCATCCTTGTGATTTTTTTTTATTGAAATCGCTCCATACAAAGCATGAAGCCACTTAATATAATGAGCTAAAAATAAAATACCATTTCAAGGTCAAAATCTAGCCAACGATAAGTGTTGTATGGATATATTCTGACCCAGAAAACAGCAATTCTTCCCCCTTTCTAAGAAACATCGCTCATGAAATGTGACAAGATAAGGGCAGCGAGAGTTACTAGGATGCCGAAAGTAAACCACCTTCTACTCTCCTTATTTGCAATGATAACACTATGTAATTTACATGGGTTCAGCTAGAAAGAATAATTCACATTAACTGTTACCTACAGACAGATAAAAGCATTAATTATTTTATTTTATTGTTATTCTGACAATGTTTCCGCAAGGACCCATCGCACAACGGATGTAAGTGCTAAGTAATAATCAGTTCTAAGTGGGGGTTGAAGGTTCAATCCTCAGTATGGCGATACTAAGAATGCAATTACGAATTCTTTAAAACTTCTAGCCAGTCATGGCTCATGGAACGAGAGCAAGCTATTTTAGTGGATTAAATTAAGGGTTCTGTTCGATATGCAGATTCCCGAGTTCAACGAAACTTGTGTGAATAAAGTCGGAGGTTACATCGGCCAAAATGTTGGAAAAATAACATCCAAGATGAGAACGGTAGTCTGAATGATAAAAATTAGTTCAACTAATCGTATACAGTTGTTACCAATAAATATTGTTTCGCTATAAAAGGTGCTTGATAGGCCATAAAACAGGAAAGTTTTTTCGTCACTAAGTCCTACATGACTAGTCTGGGTCGCTCTTTTTTCGACAGGTTGAGAGTACAGGTTAGACAGATTGTCTGGTTGCTGTTTCCAACTCGTAGTTAGGAGCCCTACCTCTTAGGTAGCGCTAAGAACGGCTGCTCAACAACAGTTGCATAATATCGTGGGTAACTTTACGAGCCATATCGCACATGGAAAGGGACCCTACAGTTATCCCCGGTGAGCTTTCCCGAGACCACAACCCCCATGGACCAAGTCATGACTAATCGACTGATTGTGTGAGTTTATTGGCACCAAACCAGCACCCACTTTGCCCTCCCCACTCTATCTCAAAACAAACATGAATTTACAAAATTAAAAAAACAAACCTAAACCAGACACCAAACAAAAAACATCTTCGCCTCTGCCCTTGAGGCTCGCATTCACAAATATCCGGGGACTTAGAACCAACATTAACGACATGGATATCCTAGCACTAAGTGAAACGAACCTTAACTCCTTAATCTTCTCTCACCACTTTTACATGACTGATTACCTTCCACTCTACCGTAAGGACTATGACAAACATATGCACGGGCTAGGAGTTTATGTTCGGTACACCCTCTCCATTACTAGAGAACATAGGTTAGAATAAGATGACCAAGCTTACATGTGCTTTAGATTAGCCTTACATAACAAAGTTAGTTACTTATATTTCTTATATCGTTCTCTTTCGACCCAGGACTGTACACTGCTTGACCCTGTCTCTGAAAGCATAGATAGAGCACTCTCACTCGACTCGAATCCCCAAATACATATATTTGGGTATTTTAATGCACACCACCGTGACTGGTTGGGATTCTCCATCGTGACTGATGCAGCGGGGAACTCTACTTTTAATTTCTCCTCAGCTCACGACCTCTCACAGACTGTCTCTTTTCCGACCCGCCTTCCTGATCATGCGGACCAGCAAGCCTCAATTTTCGAATGTTCTTGACCCCACTACCTGAGGCTTGTGTGGCGACTATCCATAGCCCACTCGGAAACTCTGATTACGTTGTGGTAATGATACTTATCATCTTAAAAACTCGTCCAAAAGCCGAAGAGCCGTTGCTTAAAACGACGAGAAACTATGAGCAGGCTGATTTTTAATCCCTCAGGGATCACATCAGCGGGGCCCCATGGGGTGAAACCTTCTCACTCTCTGCTGATCAGTGTGCAAATGAGCTAACCGACTAGGTCAAAGTAGGCATTGATGCTTATGTCCCCACACGAAAATTTTTCAGCACACCCCACTCTCCTCAATGATTCACCTCAGAATGTGCAGCTGCTATTGGTGAGAGGCAAAAGGCATTCCGAAAATTCGGTCGCCATAAGTCAGCTAGTAATGGACAGAAATGTATAGAGGCAAGAAATGATTGCAAAGTAGTGATAGATGAAGCAAAGAGAAGGTATATAGAGATAACCAAAAATCGCATTCAGTCACAGAAACTAGGTACTCGTGATTTCTGGAAAATCTCCAATAGTGTGATGAACAATGGACAATCGACAATTTCTCCGCTATCAAATCACAACGATGTTGTTTGCACGGCAACTGATAAGGATGAACTACTTGCCCAGCGTTTCGCCTTAAACTCAACTTTGCATCAGCAAACGACCCCCTCCCTAAATTCCCATTGCGGACTGAAGCCACACTTGAGAACCTGGTCATCACTTTATCTCAGGTCAGAGACATCATAAAAACCTTGACACCTCCAATACCTGTGGGCCTGATTTTATACAAGTAATACTAATAAAGAAATGCTCTGCTGAGCTGGCCTCTGTACTCTCTAAACTATACAACAAATGCCTTGCGCAATCTTGTTTCCCTGATAGTTGGAAAATTGCCTCTGTGGTACCAGTCTTCAAGAATTCTCTAAACTACTGCCCAATCAGTCTACTCCCGATCTTTTCTAAAATCTTTGAATCATTAATCGATCTAGCAATTGTCCAGCACTTAGTTAGTTAATGCTAAACTTCTTTCTGATCATTAATACGGATGTAGACAAGGACGATCTACTACAGATATCCTAACGGTCATCTCTGAACACATATATCATACACTGGACAAGGCAGGTGAAGCTAGGGCGGTAGCGCTTGATATATCCAAGGCCTTTGACAAGGTCTGGCATGAAGGGCTTTTCCTAAAACTGTACTCATGTAGTATTACTTGACAAATATTTAATATAATTAGATCGTTCCTAACAAAAAGAAAGATCCAGGTTGTCCTCGATGGCGGTTTGTCTAAGCAACATGACATAAATGCTGATGTACCCCAGGGATCCATCCTTGGACCTCTACTGTTCCTGATTTTCATAAATCACCTCCCTGATGTCATTGAGACTGAGATAGAAATATTTGTTGAACAATACCACACTCTACTCTCGTCATGTAGGCAAAACCGATGCGCACATATATGAGGCAATGGCTGAATCCTTAGAAAATGACCTCCAGTCTGTAGTGGATTGGGGTAAAAAAAATGGATGATAACTTTTAATGCTGCAAAGACAAAGCTACTTTCCTTCAATAACTACAAGACACCTCTTCAACCACCGATTGTCATGGCAAATAAATACATTGAAGACATTGTCAGGGCTGTTGCAAAGAAGGTAGGCTCCCTCTACCGCGCTAGTAAACTTCTCACAACTGACATCATCCTATATCTCTACAAAGCCACTATCTGCCCATGCATGGAGTATTGTTTCCACATCTGGGTTGGGCATCATCCACGGGTCTCTCTCTTAGACAAGGTCTAACAAAGAGTCGCAAACTTAATAAGTCCCTCACTATCAACCAAGTGATAGAGAATCTCCCTGGAAAATGCCTTTCTGCTTTCTTATCTCCATGAGTCCTTGTCCTCAAGCTGTTAATTCCAGTCTCCATGTTTCCATTGTTTTCTCTATAAGATAGATAGTTTTCTCAGAGATACAGTATCATACACACACACACACACACACACACACACACACACACACACACACACACACACATACACACCCACACACATATATATATATATATATGTATATATATATATATGTATATGTGGTGGCTGTATACTCATTTTCGAGTATGACCACTTTTGCATATCAATGCAATACTAGTGTAAAACGTCCCGGTTAGAGGTGTGAATATGGCTTTTTAGGCCTGCTATATATATATATATATATATATATATATATATATATATATATATATATATATATATAATAATCGTAATAATCCAGGTAAAAAATATCCACAGGGTGGTAATCCAGAGAATTTTAACCGGGTTTATAAAAAGTGCTCAATATCAAAATAGAGCTTTATATATGATCATTTTTTATTTTATTTACACAGACATGTACAAAATCTGCGACACTGGCATGTCGATGTTATCGATCAACAGTTACTATAAACTGAGATCTCATCAGGCAGAGTTAGGATCCGATCTTAACCTCAGATCATATTTGGAGAGAATACATGCATTTCATTCTCTCCAAATATGATCTGAGGTTAATGCCAGTGTCGCAGATTTTGTACATGTCTGTAAATAAAAAAAGAATTATCATATATATATATATATATATATATATATATATATATATACATAAGAGTCGTTTTTTATTATCCATTTTTTCTTTAAAAAACATCCAAGAGTCTGGCACAAGGTTATATAATATTTTACACTTATTAAAGATAGTTCCTAAAACATCAATAGTAATCAGGATTTCAATCACTTCAGATACTGATGTTTTTCCACTTCTTCCTTCTTTCGAAAAGCCAGAGTGTTTTGCATTCTGTAGAGCTGGATAAAGTCTATTTCTATGGAGCATTTCTTGGTCAATAACACTTTTTGTCAGCAGACTTTTTTTTTGTTTGGAAATCTATACACTGAATTTTCCTGTGATACAATTGGTGAACATGTTTATCTTTTCTTTTATAGTCTCAGAGTTCTGAGAATCACCATTATTCCAGCAGTGTTGATCTTCAACATTCTATTGATTTCAATTTCCAACTCTTTTTATTCAGTGAAATGTTCAGTAGCCTTCATCATAGAGATAATGTTGCGTTGATAATGATGCAGTTCTTTTAATACGTCCTTCATAATAATGTCATCACTTCTTCTTCTTCTTCTTCTTCTTCTTCTTTTTCTTCTTCTTCTTATTATTATTTACTCATTATGAGTTCTTACACAGGTCATCACCAATGATTGCTCACTGACAATAGCCGGTAGCATTCACTGGAATCTGAGTGACAACAAGTCTCCTCAGATTTCTAGTATTCTCTACCACTTTTGATAACCATTACAAAAGATTTTGTGTTATCGCAGCATCAACTTAACATTGATTTCCCACTGGCAACGACTATTGGTATTCTCTGGGATTTGTGTTGCAATAAGCTTTCCCAAAATCCAAGTACTATCCACACCCTTCCAGTGGATGTCTGGTTAGTGCTCTTTCTTCTCAGTCTTTTCCTCTTTCTCGACCCTTCACAATCATGTGTGGTATGAGTCGAGGCTGGAGCCATCACTGTGTGTGTTTGTGTATATATGTGTGGGGGTGGAGGGACTTTCTATGAGATTTCTTGCAGTTTCAATTCCCTTTGGTTCAGGTGATGTTCTTTCTAGGTTTTGTTTTATTTCTATTACATTATTATTATTATTATTATTATTATTATTATTATTATTATTATTATTATTATTATTATTATTATTATTATTATTATTATTATCGTCGTCGTCGTCGTCGTCGTCGTCGTCGTCGTCGTCGTCGTCGTCGTCGTCATCATCATCATCATCATCATCATCATCATCATCATCATCATCATTATTATTATTATTATTATTATTATTTACTCACTAGGAGTTATCACACTGGTCATCGTCAGTGGTCACCCACTGCCGACAACCTGTGGTATTCCCTGGAGTCTGAGTGACAACAAGTCTCCTCAGGCCTCCAGTATGCTCCACCTCTTTTCGTTCATCACCGCTGATGACCTTGCGGTAATCGCAACAGCCACCTACCAACGATTTCCCGCTGATAAGGGCCATTGGTCCCTCTGGGGCCCGAGTGGCAATAAGCCTTCCCAAGGTCCCAGAGCTGTCCGCGCTCTTCCAGTGGAGGTCTGTCCATAATTTTCGTGGCGTCAGCCTATGCTTGCGCCTCTCTCGTGCGGTTGTATTTTCCCCGGTTCTGTTGTTTTGTGCTTCCATGTGTTTGTTCTCCATTCGTTGCTTATGTGGGTTGGTTTCCGCATTCGAGGACATTTCTCAGGATTGTAGCTGTTTTGATCATTACTGTCCTTTGTATGGTCTCAGTTATCCCTTTGATTCCTATTTCTCCTAGTCTTTTCTCCATGTTTTTGAGGACTGTTCCTAGTGCTCCTATGATTATTGGTGTTATACTGACTTTCTTCATGTTCCATATTCCTTTCAATTCTCTGGCAAGTTCAGTATATTTGCTTCTCTTTTCCGTCTCTTTGATCTTCACTCTGTGGTCTGCTGGAACGGCAAAGTCCACGATTTTGCAGGATTTTTCTTTCTTGTTGATTATTATCATATCCGGTCTCCTTGCTGTTATGGGTTTGTCTGTTTGTACATTCATATCCCATATGATTTTGTGTTTTTCGTTTTCTAGTACAGTTTCTGGTTTGTGTGTGTACCGTTTTTTTGCATATTCGAAATTCAGTTGTTTGCACATTTCCCGGTGTACTTCTTTCCCCATGCTGTCATGTCTGTTCTTGTATTCCCTTTGTGCTAGCTTGCTGCATTCACTTATTATATGATTTATCGTTTCGTCTCTTTGTCCACACAATCTGCATTTGCTGTTTTCCTGGGTTTTATCTATCTTTGCTTTAATAAAGTTTGTCCTAATCGCATTGTTCTGTGCGGCCGTCAGCAGAGATTCCGTTTCTCTGTTCAGGTTTCCTTTTCTTAGCCATGCCCAGCTGTTTTCATTGGCTTCATCGCTTGTGAGTCTTATAAAGCGTCCATGTAGTTGTTTTTCTTCCCACTTTTCCTTTCTTGTCTTTTTGTTTCTGGGTTCAGTGCTTCCGGGGTTGTTTGTTGGGCTGGTGTCTCTTGCTGTGGTGATCAGCCTTTCCATGTTCTGGGTGACATATTTCTCCAGCTCTTTTTTGGTGTCTTCCACACAGTCTTCTATACTTACCAGTCCTCTACCCCCTTCATTTCTTTTCACGTAGAGTCTGTCCGTGTCGTCTTTTGGGTGCAGTGCATTGTGCATAGTCATTAGTTTTCTAGTTCTTTGGTCAAGGTGCCTGAGTTCTTCTTTGGTCCAGCCTATGAATGGTCCAGAGTATCTTATTAGTGATACAGCCCATGTGTTTATCCCTTTTACTAGGTTTCTGCTATATAGTTTAGTTTCTAAGAGTTTCCTTGTTCTTCGTAGATATTCTTTTCCAATCTTCTCTTTCATTTCTGTATATTTGATTGTGTCTGCTTCCAGAACTCCCAGGTATTTGTAACTATCTTGTTCTCCTAGCGCCCTCATCTCCTCTTGGTTGGGGAGTTCTATACCTTCTGTCTTTTCCAGTTTTCCTCTTTTGATCTCTAGCAGTGCACATTTTTCTATTCCAAACTCCATTTGGATATCCTGGCTGAATATCCTGGTTGTGTTTATCAGCTTTTCCAGTTCTGTTTTGTTTTTTGCAAACAGTTTAAGGTCATCCATGTACATCAGGTGGTTTATTCTTTGTTCTGTATCCGTAAACCTGTATCCGGCATCACACTTTCTGAGTATGTAGTTGAGTGGCATCATGGCTATTATAAACAGTAGTGGTGATAGAGAGTCTCCTTGAAAAATGCCTCTCTGTATTTTTATCTCAGACAGGTATTGTCCTCCGGCTGTCAGTTTTAGTCTCCATGTTTCCATTGCTTTCTGGATGAGATTAATAATCTTCTCTGGTATCTTGTATATTTTTAAGCATTCAATTATCCATGTTTGGGGGATTCTGTCGTAGGCTTTCTTGTAGTCAATCCATGCCATGGTTATGTTCTTTTGTCTGCTCTTCACCTCCTTCAGAGTCTTTTGATCAATGTATAGTAGATCGTGTGCACCTCTTTGTCCTTTCCGGCATCCTTTTTGTTCCTCAGGGAGCAGTCCACGTTTGTCCAGGGATTGGTAAATTTGTTCTCTCAGTTGTGCTGTGAGAATTTTCCACATTATTGGTAGACATGTTATCGGTCTGTAGTTGCTGGGGGTCGTTCCCTTTTTGGGGTCTTTTTGTATTAGTGTGGTTCTTCCTTCCGTCATCCATTCTGGTATGTCTGTTTTGCGGATACATCCGCTCAGTTTCTGCGCTATTCTTTCATGCAGGGTCGTGAATTTTTTAAACCAGTATGCATGTATTCCATCGTGGCCTGGTGCTCTCCAGTTTGCCATTTTTTTTAGGGTTTTCTTGATCGTTTCTTTGTTGATTTCTGTTTCGGTTCCTTCTTCGATTTCTTGCAGTTCATCTTTCATGTTTTTCAACCATTGGGCATTCTTGTTGTGGTTTTTTGGGTCTTCCCATATCTTGCTCCAGAATTGTTTTGTTTCTGTTGGGTTCGGTTGCTCTGTCGTTGTTTTTTCTCCATTTACGTTTTTGTAAAACTGGCTTTCATTGTTTTCAAAGGTCCTGTTCTGTTTGCTCTGTTCTGATTTGTACCTGTATCGTCTCAGTCTTCCTTCTATTGCTGCTATCCTTTGTTTTATTTCTTCATGTTTCTCATTTAGTTTTTCCTTGCGTTTCTGATTTTTGCTTCTTAATCGTTTCATGTCTTCCTTCCTTCTGTTCACGGTTTTAGCTTCTTTCCGAAGTTTGGTGATCTGGGTTTCCAGTCTGATTTCCCATCCAGGTTTTGTCGGTCCTCTCTTTTGTCCATTCTCTTCGTTTCTTAGTTTCATACTTACCGATTTTGCCCCTGCATATATCAGGTTGTTTAGGTCTGTAATAGTTTCTGTTGGGATGTGTGTGAGGAGTCTGTTTACTCTTTCTGTTTCTGCTTGTAACTTCTTCGCTACTTCATTCCTGAGAGATGGGAGTTTTGTTTTGTTTTCTAACATGTATCGTCTAATGTTCTTCACTTCACTTGCTTCTTTTTCGTTGAGTTCTATCTCAGCAGGTTCTGTGGTTCCGCAGTCTTCTATCTCCCCTGGTTCTGTGATTCCGTAGTCTTCAATCTCTTCAGTTTCAGTGTGTATGTTTTGCCTGTCCTCTTCCTGTGGTCTCTCCTTTGGTGGTGTTTCTTGCTCCGTTTCGCCATTAGCCTTCTGTCTGATTTCCGTCAGTTCAATCTCCGAGAACCATCCTCGCTTGAGAATCTGTCTTGCTTGATCTGCTATCCTTTGTTCCGTTGTATGTGGGTCACTAGCAATGTCCCAGAGATGTTTCATTCGTTTTCGGTAGCCTCTTTCTATAGGGTAGCGGCTTTTATAGTAGCACTCCATCACCAGTCTGTTTTCTTTCATGGTCCATTTCTTTCTATATCTTTCCAGTTTGCTGTTTTCGCTCTGGTTTACTTGTCTCTGGTTTGTGTCCTTGTCATACCTGGAATCAGAGAGGTTACTTACCTGGTTCTTGTCCGTTGTCTTGTTTCTGAAATGAGAAGGGCCAACATTCGCAGGATGCGGACCGGGTCCCCCATGTTGGCCATCGAGAGAGCACCTGCCCATCATGACACTCAGATCTTTCTTCTGAGTCCCACGGCGTTTATTTGTGTTTATAGACATTTATCATGGTTTAGTGTTTGTGGCAACACCAGGCCCAGGCTTAGTTTACCTGTGATCCTGTCACAGGGATAGTGTTTCTCTCATTTTCATGAGGTTCAAGGTGCACTATCACACATACATAAAGAAACATTTACGAAAAAAAAAAAAAAAAAATAAAATAAATAAATAAATAAATAAATAAATAAAAAAAAAAAATAATAATAATGAATAATTGATAAATAAATAAAAATAAATAAATAAATAAATAAAAAAGATAATAATTATATATATATATATATATACATACACGTACACATATACATATACACACCAGGCACGTGCAAAAATGGCCGCCTCTTGTGTTTGAAAGATAAAAGCCTAAACGTAATCTTAAAAAAAAAAACAAAAAAAAAAACTGCATATTTACGTGTTAAAAATAAATAAATTATGTAATCACAGCGGCTGAAAACCCCCAAAATGCAGTGAATTTTGAACTTTGGGAAAATTACTTGTAAAAATCCCTTGAAAGATAAATATAAGTTTTTGGGAACTATTTCAAAGATAATTATTAAATTAAAGTCATAAGATATTGAGTAAAAAAAAAAATCCCACATTTTACTAAAAGTTAGGAAAATTATACCCCCAAAAGTCATAAATGAGTAAAATCCGGCGTCACATAATCGGCAAACAACTTTGTTTACCAATTGACTATCGCTATGCAAAATATATGGAAGAAAAAAAAATGTTATAATTTATCATTTTTAACT
>OY744527.1:40886409-41006409 GCA_963556195.1 Sepiola atlantica | reverse complement strand
GGCAGTAAGCAATAAACTTACTCCTCCCCAAAGAGGGGAGGCGAAGCCTGGGAGGGTGGACCTCCTAGAACTGCACAGGACAGACCCATAGACCGGCGTAAATCAAGCCCCGAAGGCCAAGACAATACCAGTCTATGGGGTGCAGTATCCATCGGAACGGATACTACACTTTGATCTTAGCCAAAAGGCCAAGAACAAGTAGCTGACAATGTATGGATAATAATTCTAGACTTTCATGTGTTTTTGTTATAATGACGGTAACTTGGTGTACTGTATGTATTACACAAGGTTAAAACGCAACAGATGCCCCATTTTAGTGTATGCCATTTAAAACTTAATGACAATTTCAATGTATGCCATTTAAAACTAAATGGGAAATTTCAATATATGCTATTTAAAACTAAATGACAATTTCAATGTATGCCATTTAAAACTAAATGGCAATTTCAACGTATGCCATTTAAAACTAAATGGGCAATTTCAACGTATGCCATTTAAAACTAAATGGGCAATTTCAACGTATGCCATTTAAAACTAAATGACAATTTCAATGTATGCCATTTAAAACTAAATGGCAATTTCAACGTATGCCATTTAAAACTAAATGGCAATTTCAACGTATGCCATTTAAAACTAAATGGGCAATTTCAATGTATGCCATTTAAAATTAAATGGCAATTTCAATATATGCTATTTAAAACAGGGTGGTTCATTTAAGCATATACTATTTAAAACGGGTAATTCATTTAAATATATAGCATCTAAAACAGGCTGACACATTAAAAAAAAGTTTATACTATATCAAACAGAGTGATCCAATCAAGTGTAGAACATTTTCAACTCATCATTACAACAGGGTTGTTCGTTTCAATCTATGTAATTTTAAAATGCTGACTCATTTAGAATCATACAATTTAAATCAGGATAGCTAATTTTAAGTGTACCCCATTTAAAAGCGGGCTATATAAATGTATACAATAAAAAAAAATGCTGACTAATTTAATTGTACATGATTTAAAAATGGGTGGCACATTTAAGTGTATACTATTTTAAAACATAGTGATCCAATTAAGTGTACACCATTTAAAACTCATTAAGTATACACCATTCAAAATTGGCTTATTGAAGTGTGCACTGTTTAAAACAGGATTGCTCATTTTAAGTGTATGCTATTTAAAATAGTTTTGTATAAGTGGACACCATTTTATAAATATTGGCCAATCCAAGTGTATACCATTTAAAAATTGGTGACCCATTTAAGTATATACCATTGAAAACTAGGTGACCTATGTAAGTGTACACCATTTCAAAATTGTTGGCTCACTTGAGTGTACCCATTTAAAACAGCATGGCACATTAAAAAAAGTGTACACGAGTTTATAATAGGTGGCGGTATGTAAGTGTACACTATTTTGAAATGTTGACTTATTTAAGAGCAAACCGTTAAAAAAACATGTTGCCCTATTTAAATTTACACCAGTTTTTTATTATTTATTTATTTTTTTACTATTTGGTCATTTATCAAGGACAAGAGAAACTCAAGGATTAGGCTTAATGAGATGGTATGATTGTCAGCCAAGAGATAGAGAATACTATGGGAGTGCTAACATTAATGAAAGGGTGAGCCATAAAGGTATTTATGTATTGCTAGGTGTGGCTTGCTCTCTTTATTGCTAGGTGTGTCCTGCTCTCTTTATTGCTAGGTGTGTCCTGCTCTCTTTATTGCTAGGTGTGTCTTGCTCTCTTTATTGCTAGGTGTGTCTTGCTCTCTTTATTGCTAGGTGTGGCTTGCTCTCTTTATTGCTAGGTGTGTCTTGCTCTCTTTATTGCTAGGTGTGGCTTGCTCTCTTTATTGCTAGGTGTGTCCTGCTCTTTTTATTGCTAGGTGTGTCCTGCTCTTTTTATTGCTAGGTGTGGTTTGCTCTCTTTATTGCTAGGTGTGGCTTGCTCTCTTTATTGCTAGGTGTGTCTTGCTCTCTTTATTGCTAGGTGTGTCTTGCTCTCTTTATTGCTAGGTGTGGTTTGCTCTCTTACCATGTAAGTTTGTTCTCCACAACGGCAGAGTTAGACACAAGATCAGTTTTTAACGTGGGGAAAATCCAGCTGACCACTCTGGATTCGGACAAAAAATTAAATTGCCTCAGTCTAGAAGGATTTCTCTTTTACTGAACAAAGACGAGAAAAGATGAAGTATTCATTATAATTAAACTGTCAATCTATTCATCTCATTAATGCTTATCCTGAGTGGCTTTCAGCCTTCATACGTTGTGACTGATTAGTAAAAAACGATAATTTCAAATATACTAGATCCAATAGGATTTTAATTGACTATAACCGATTGCATATTCCATGACTGTATCCAATCAAGCGTTCCTTTTGATAATACTATGTATGTACATTATTTTGCTTTTATTAAAAAAATGACGATACATAGTATCGCATAATCAAGATCAGCGACTGTCTAAAGTCGAAGATCTACCAGACTGTTGCGAGACCCGTTGCTTTGTACAGCTCTGACTGCTTACCAACAATGAGGAAGGCTGAAAGAAGATTCACCGTTATGGAAATCAAAATGCTCCGCAGGATGTCTGGAATTACACTGCTCGACCTCGATATCAAGGATTGAGGGAAGATGAGGGAATGGCTGCTCAGATGGTTTGGACATGTGCTGAGGGCAAGATGAGGGAATGGCTGCTCAGATGGTTTGGACATGTGCTGAGGGCAAGATGAGGGAATGGCTGCTCAGATGGTTTGGACATGTGCTGAGGGCAAGATGAGGGAATGGCTGCTCAGATGGTTTGGACATGTGCTGAGGGCAAGATGAGGGAATGGCGGCTAAGATGGTTTGGACAATGACTGAGAGCAAGATAAGGGAATGGCGGCTCTGATGGTTTGGACATGTGTTGAGGGCAAGATGAATGAATGGCGGCTAAAATGGTTTGGACATGTGTTGAGGGCAAGATGAGGGTATGGCGGTTCAGCTACTTTGGACATGTGCTGAGGGCAAGATGAGGGAATGGCGGCTCAGATGGTTTGGACATGTGCTGAGGGCAAGATGAGGGAATGACGGCTCAGATGGTTTGGACATGTGCTGAGGGCAAGATGAGGGAATGACGGCTCAGCTGGTTTTGACATGTGCTGAGGGCAAGATGAGGGAATGGCGCCTCAGCTGGTTTGGACATGTGTTGAGGGCAAGATGAGGGAATGGCGGCTCAGATGGTTTGGACATGTGCTGAGGGCAAGATGAGGGAATGACGGCTCAGCTGGTTTGGACAATGACTGAGAGCAAGATAAGGGAATGGCGGCTCTGATGGTTTGGACATGTGTTGAGGGCAAGATGAGGGAATGGCGGCTCAGATGGTTTGGACATGTGCTGAGGGCAAGATGAGGGAATGGCGGCTAAGATGGTTTGGACAATGACTGAGAGCAAGATAAGGGAATGGCGGCTCTGATGGTTTGGACATGTGTTGAGGGCAAGATGAGGGAATGGCGGCTCAGATGGTTTGGACATGTGCTGAGGGCAAGATGAGGGAATGGCGGCTAAGATGGTTTGGACAATGACTGAGAGCAAGATAAGGGAATGGCGGCTCTGATGGTTTGGACATGTGTTGAGGGCAAGATGAATGAATGGCGGCTAAAATGGTTTGGACATGTGTTGAGGGCAAGATGAGGGTATGGCGGTTCAGCTACTTTGGACATGTGCTGAGGGCAAGATGAGGGAATGGCGGCTCAGATGGTTTGGACATGTGCTGAGGGCAAGATGAGGGAATGACGGCTCAGATGGTTTGGACATGTGCTGAGGGCAAGATGAGGGAATGACGGCTCAGCTGGTTTTGACATGTGCTGAGGGCAAGATGAGGGAATGGCGCCTCAGCTGGTTTGGACATGTGTTGAGGGCAAGATGAGGGAATGGCGGCTCAGATGGTTTGGACATGTGCTGAGGGCAAGATGAGGGAATGGCGCCTCAGCTGGTTTGGACATGTGCTGAGGGCAAGATGAGGGAATGGCGGCTCAGATGGTTTGGACATGTGCTGAGGGCAAGATGAGGGAATGACGGCTCAGCTGGTTTTGACATGTGCTGAGGGCAAGATGAGGGAATGGCGCCTCAGCTGGTTTTGACATGTGTTGAGGGCAAGATGAGGGAATGGCGGCTAGGATGGTTTGGACATGTGCTGAGGGCAAGATGAGGGAATGGCGGCTCAGATGGTTTGGACAATGACTGAGAGCAAGATAAGGGAATGGCGGCTCTGATGGTTTGGACATGTGTTGAGGGCAAGATGAATGAATGGCGGCTAAAATGGTTTGGACATGTGTTGACGGCAAGATGAGGGAATGGCGGCTAAAATGGTTTGGACATGTGCTGAGGGCAAGATGAGGGTATGGCGGTTCAGCTACTTTGGACATGTGCTGAGGGCAAGATGAGGGAATGGCGGCTCAGATGGTTTGGACATGTGCTGAGGGCAAGATGAGGGAATGACGGCTCAGCTGGTTTTGACATGTGCTGAGGGCAAGATGAGGGAATGGCGCCTCAGCTGGTTTGGACATGTGTTGAGGGCAAGATGAGGGAATGGCGGCTAGGATGGTTTGGACATGTGCTGAGGGCAAGATGAGGGAATGGCGGCTCAGATGGTTTAGACATGTGCTGGGGGCAAGATTAGGGAATGGCAGCTCAGATGGTTTGAACATGTACTGAAAGAAAGATAAGGGAATGGCGCCTCAGCTGGTTTGGACATGAGCTTAGGCAAAATGAGGGAAGAGCGGCTCAGATGGTTTGGACATGTGCTGAGGCAAGATGAGGGAATAGCGGCTCAGATGGTTTGGACATGTGCTGAGGGCAAGATGAGGGAATGGCGGGTCAGATGGTTTGGACATGAGCTGAGGCAAGATGAGGGAATGGCGGCTCAGATGGTTTGGACATGAGCTGAGGCAAGATAAGGGAATGGCGGCTCAGATGGTTTTGACATGAGCTGAGGCAAGATGTGGGAATACCAGCTAAGATGGTTTATACATGAGCTGAGGCAAGATGAGGGAATGGCGGCTCAGATGGTTTGGACATGAGCTGAGGCAAGATGAGGGAATGTGCGCTCAGATGGTTTGGACATGTGCTGAAAGCAAGATGAGGGAATGGCGGCTCAGATAGATTGGACATGAGCTGAGGCAAGATAAGGGAATGGCGGCTCAGATGGTTTGGACATGTGCTGAGGGCAAGATGAGGGAATGGTGGCTCAGATGGTTTGGATAAGTGGTGAAGGCAAGATGAGGGAATGGCGCCTCAGATGGTTTGGACATGAGCTGATGCAAGATGAGGGAATGGCGGCTCAGCTGGTTTGTACATGTGCTGAGGTCAAGATGAGGGAATGGCGGCTCAGATGGTTTGGACATGTTCTGAGGGCAAGATGAGGGAATGGCAGCTCAGATGGTTTGGATATGTGGTGAAGGCAAGATGAGGGAATGGCGGATCAGATGGTTTGGACATGTGCTGAGGGGCAACAATGATACCATTGCAAAACGTACCTATGTATTAGAAGTCGCCAGGAAGCGACAGAGAGAAAGGGCGATTATTAGATGGGCAGACACACTACACAAATATCTCTGTAAAAGCGACCTTCCCCTAGACCAAGCCCGTAATCTTGTCAAGTGGAAACAAAAAATCTATCATTGCAGACCCCACTGTAGCTTGGGATTAGCACATAAAAAAGAAGAGTGTTGCATTACACTTCGTTTCAACATGTTTTGGTATTTCATGCTTTAATGAATAATATTTAATAAAAATTTTTGTATAAATGAAAGTAAACACTGATTTTCTTTTCTCCATTTTGCATAAACGAATAATTTCTGCCACAGACAAATCAGAATACTCTGTTAACCATAAAACATTGGTGTAGACATTCAGTCTTCCATCGCCATTATTCACCAGTGAATGTGTTTCATTTCAGTAGAAATGAATGAATTTATTGTTGCTATACACGAGACCAATTTGGCTGTTAATGTCTTTGTGTAATAATCACCCCCAGGAAATGAAAAGTCCATTAGATTACGAACATGCTATACAAAATATAACCACTTAAAATAGACTTCTATTTCTTTCTATCTACATAGAAGATCAATTTTATATTAGTTTTGAGGTTTTATCTTGAAGCTGGGAGAAGATGTTATCGTGATCCTTTCCTAGGGTGACCCCCAATAATATCACACATACTAAATGAATAAAGTTAGTTGGGCCTATTTCTCTCACTAAGTGTAAAGTCAAAACGCCCTATTTAAAGTAAATTCAATTTTATAAAATAAAAGAACCATCTTTTTTATATACTGCTTATATATGTGCGATATTAATCGCATAGTTAACCCATTTGCATATTATTTAAAAAAATATACATTTTATTAATTAACTATTATTTCTTATTGTTGTTTAATTCAACGATTTTTTGATTTTAATATAACAAATACTTCTGTGTTACAATATTGGTTTATTTCCTGGACAAATATTTAGTTAACATTTTTACCTTTCTTTTAAGGGATCGAATTGATTTTCATCAAGTTGCAATATATTGCTAAATTTCAAATGTGACAATAAAGACAAAAACTTACTAGCTGAAAAGTGAAAAATTATGCTTTGCATGTCGTGTGTGCCCATCTACCAGTAGAAAAACGTCTTCATTTCATAATTTTAGATTTTTATAGTTAGCTAATAACTAATCTGCATGTGTGGAGACCAACTGACTTGAAAGGACGGATTGACAGCAGACAGTGCGTTTTAAGAAAGCAGAGAGAAAGTGTTAGTGGTGTCATTTTAGTGTTTGAAGAAAGGGAATTTTGTTTGAAATTTGGATCGCCATTGAAACCTCATTTTGGTTATTACAGTCAGTCACAGCAAGTGAACAGGCAAATTGCTTTCTTCTTTCTTTTCCTTTCCATTCGGTCACATTTAAAAGATAAATAAATTTGTTTAAAAATTACCAAAATTTTAATGTTTATATACGTGAAGAAATGAGAAAACATTGTTTTGGGTTTACAACAAAGTTATGAATGGAATGTTTATTATTTTAATTAAATGTTTTAAGTATTTGAGGTAGCAGCTTTTGCAAAGCGATAGCAAGCTATCGAATCCAACTAGTTGTTAATAAAAAGTGGCATCGAAGTGATCAGACGTGGGTCTCGGGTCTCTCTTCACCCTAGGGAATTGGCAGCATAAGATACAGTTTATCTTGATGTATTTGCTGCAAATTCCCCTAAGTAGTAAATCCAAATGTCAGAGCAATTAATGGAGTATTATTTTAATTTCATCTATTTTAATTTCATCTATTCTTCCACTTGTGGCACAACATGTAAACCTTTTTTAAGGAGCTGGTGCTCCTTGTTGCATTTCACAGTCCTTGTGCCAAACTTGGAGACGGGTACAGTAATTATCTGCACTTCGTGCGTGTGGGTCCGCCTGTTCCTCTTTTGTGTTTTTGAAGACTGAAGGTCGGGTTTAAACCAGTTCAATGGCAGATGCATGCGATGGGTTCAAGAGATCAGAGCACCTGCCATTCGAGATGTGTTCGGAAGCCAGAACGGGTTCTTAAATAATAACAAAACATTTATCGAAACTATGAACAATGCATCGTATATTGTGCCTTCTCTCTTTTTCTCTCTCTCTCTCCCTCTCCCTTTTTTCTCTTGCTCAATTGCGAAATAATACAGTCAGCTTTTCAACTTTAATGGGGAAGATGTGTGCTTACCACGCTGGCCAAACACAGTCGAATCTTTGAGTTGTAATTATGTTTCTTTTCGAAATATAATAAATTATATTTTTATATTTAAATGTAAAAATCCCTTGTTTTATTATTACAAGCCTTGATTTTCAGCCTATGGTTCGGAGCAAACAGCCAGTCCAGCAGAAAGCCAATGAAATACCAAGCCGGGTATGCACCCCTTTATGTTAAAAGGGGATTTGCCTATCGTTGCCGCTCTGGGAGCTTGGTGCTGTGCCAAGACTATAAGAGTCCTTCAAAGGGCGTTTCCCTGGCGCGGATCACCAAGTCAACCTCCCCAGCAGTGATTTTCGTCAAAACGATGATTGCTCATTGCCGATAACAAATATTATATTCGTCTCTTCCAAAGATACCCCCCCCCCCCCGCAAACGATAGGAGCACATATGGTAACGCAACCAAGATCGTTCCAATGATCACCCCTCGACAAACAAATTTACCACATAGCCACAAAGATATAGAAACAGAAATGATCAACATCAATGCAATTTCTTCATCACCGACTACGTCAGCTGTTTCTGTTGGGAAAGAGGATGAAAGACAATCCATGGGGATCGGAGAATGCATCCCCTCCCCTGTAATGGTACAAATATCACTGATTTAATCTGGGAAGACATTCAAGAAATACATTGGGAAATTTTCTATGCAATAAAATATTTGGACATTATTCTTTTAAATTGTACAATTTTAACAAAAGCCTTTGATATATTTTCTCATTTTCGTATTTTTGTAAAAAAAGAGAAAATATGAAGTTGAGATTTTATCGATTTTTATTGACAGATATTCTTGCTTGGGGTAATATTCTCATTTATAAAAGAGTATCGTAGATGGCGACCTAAAGGCACCTTTTTCATTAGCAACTACACAGAGATGTAGGGGAGGGTACCACTCCTTTCCTAGGATTACTCCACTTACTCTTGATTCTCAACTGATAACACTGAGTATTTAAGTGTAGATTTGATCTCTTCGAACTTTTTCTTTTAGTCATGTTAAATGGTGCACTGCAATTTGAATGGTACACCACGTAAAAGATTATATTTGAACTATGTCTGTATACTTCTCAGACGGGTTTAACCTACTGCTTATAGATATGTTGTTGCATTTTGGGGGGGTTTACGTTTTCTTCGAGTTTTTTTCGATTGTATATATATATTTATATATGGTAAAATGAAAAAGGAAAACCAAAAACTGGATGTTTTTTATGTGTACATCAACGTTTCGTCTTTATTTATAAGACTTCATCAGGATGATGATATAGGGAAAAGATATCATGCAAGTACAGATACATGTAGGGTAGACATGTTGGGAAGAAAAATAAAATAAAATGAAAAATAATGGCAGCGTCTTGGTGGACGTCCGTACTTGTTAGAGAATGAAAATGAGTGACGAAAATGAGTGGGAGAAAAGGGGAAGGGTGGAGGGAGCAAGGACTACTGTGGCTGGCGATGAGAGAAAGAGGTGGGGGATGAGCAGGGGTAAAATGGATGGCAGAGAGAGATTGGAGGAAGAGGGGGAGGGGGTGTTTGACCAGATGGCTGTGGTCAAGATTGAAGTGGAAGAGTGAGTTGGAATGTTTGTGTGTGGGGGGTAATCTTGACCACAGCCATGCAAACACTCTAACCTTTAAGCCAAATGGATCAGTTTAAAAATGTTAAAATATTTGAGAATTTAAGTGTAACTGGTTTGAGAGTATCCGTGTATAACTGACAGATAATTCTTCAATGTACATTAACAGATAATTTATAATTTGGTTCAGATTTCTAAAACTCTGCCAATATTAATCAAAAATTATTCTGTTCACTTATATTGGCATTTTCTGAATGTCATTTGGATTATTTGGAGGATTATTTGGAGGATTATTTGAATTATTTAGAGGATTATTTGGATTATTTGGATTATTCAGACTACCCTTCTCATTTTGGATTTTATTCTCACAACATTTCGGCTGATGTAACCTCCGACCTTCTCTGAGTGTGTCTTGTCGAACTTGGGAATCTTTATGTCGAACTCGGGAATCTGTACAGAATTTCGAACAGAACCCTTTATTTAATCCACGGGGTAGCTTGCTCTCGTTCCATCAGCCATAATAAGGTAGAAATTCTAAGTAATTCGGAATTGTATTTTTAATATCGCCCATACTGAGTATTGAACTTTAAACCTTCCGAAGACTGTCACTTAAAACTGATTATCAATTAGTACTTTTATCCGCAGTTTTTAGCAGTTGTTGAAGTTTGCTTTAATCATGTCTATTTCCATAACTAACTGTTTGGATCTGTATCTCACAACTGAAGACCGACTGCGTCAAGTAGACCCTATATAGTTTTTTTTTCTTTAATTGTTTGAATCAACTTTAAATCCATACTTTCTTGCTGGCCAGCATCGTCATGTTTTTGCTTTTTTATCCTGACGACTCAGGATATTTGCTGCTTGTTTCCGATACTAAAACAACGATCAGCTTTCTTGATTATAATTATTAAATTAACTGAAACAATACGTTCTTAGAAGAATAAATGATTTATTCAACCAGATGATCGTCTCTTAGCTGAAATGTATAAAAGGGGAGAGAGAAAAAAAAGATAGAGAGTTACTAATATTTAGAGCGCATTGCTTAATAATGTTTCCATTTCGGTAAACCATTTTAAACGTGGGTTGTCTCTTACTGACACCAAGACGCTTTCTTCTCCCAGCAATCCTGTTAGCCTGAGAGCAGGTAACATCATGCCCCCCCTCTCGCTTCATCAGTTCTCATCATTCAGCAGGGGCAATCCTTAAACCCTCTCGTTATCCCTTGTCTAAAACGTTTCCTGTTTTTCAACATAACTGTTATATATATCTCAACAATAGATACCAGCTAATCGCTAATAGTAAACATACTCCATAAATATTTAACAACTGGATAGCGACGAGAAAAGTGCAGTGTACGAATAGGGTTCTGAAACATTACTATACATCTATTATGATATATTATTATATATCTATTAAAATGCAGATGTAGAGCTTCCATTGATGAGTTTAGTTTACATAAACTTGGCTGTTATCTTAGTATACGTCTGCTTTAAAACATGCAGTTCAATTAATCAATCAATTTTATTGGTAAAATATTTAGCAAATTGCAGCAAGTCATGTACAAATACAATTAGAAAATATTGCATATATATTCCATCTGAATGTTTGTCCAAGGCGACTTCAAACCGGGATATGGTAGGCATCACTACAACTTCTTCTGGCAGGTTGTTCCAGGGATCACAAAGACAGACAGATAATGCATTCTTTCTTCTGTTGAGATGAAAGCGATGATGGTACATCTTCTGCTGGGTGAAAGTAGAGACCACGACTAGGCGTTGGGGTGAAAAACTCCTCTAAAGGTAGATTTACATTCTTGGTGATGATGCTGTATGCCAGAATCAGGTCTCCTCGCCAACTTTGCTGCTCCAATGAAGAGAGATTTAGTCTTTGAAGCGTTCTTTGTAGGTAAGTATGGAAAATCCAGTCACTATTCTGGTTGCCAACTGTTGACATACCTCAGGTATATGTTATCTTTTAGAAAATAGCAATTTCTTTTTTGATGGCATACTCAGGAATAAAATTACATCTTTAGAATAAATTTAGTTAAATTACATCTTTAGAATAAATTTTCCTTAGCTAAACACATGTGCATCATGATGGAAAAGGACCAGATACAATTATCTATCAGTTTTCGTGATAATTTAATCGTCTTTGTCAGCTCCCTCGGAAATATATTAGACTAGCGGGGCTACCCGGCGTTGCTCGGGGTCATAAAAACATATAATTGAAGAAAAATCGCGTGTGTAACATCTTTATATTAAAACTTCTATTTCTGTCCCTCTCTCTATAACCGTCTCTTTATCTTTCTACTTTTCTCTTCCCTGGTCGCCCATTTCACCGCTACTTTCTAATTTTGCCTTTTGCGAAAGCTGTTTCTTCCCCACCATTTCATCCTACGTTTCCCAGGGCAATAGTATGACTTATTTCTATAAAAAGTACCACCTCTGTCTGCGCCTTCTATATAGGTACTTATCTCCGCCCCGGGGTTCATACTATATACGTATCTATTGCCACCCCGGTGCGCATACTATATACGTACCTATCACCGCCCCAGTGCACATAATATATACATACCTTTCGCAACCCCGGTGCAGATACTATATAAGTACCTATCGCCGCCCTGGGTGCAGATACAATATAAGTACCTATCACCGCCACGGTGCGAATGCTAAATACGTACCTATCCCCGCCCCGGTGCATATGCTAAATACGTACTTATCGCCACCCCGGTGCGAATGCTAAATATGTAGCTATTGCCGCCCCAGTGTGCATACTGCATAAGTACCTATCACTGCCCCAATGTAAATACTAAAAATGTACATATCGCTGCCCTGGTGCGAATGCTAAATACGTACCTATCGCTGCCCCGGTGCGAATATTTATAGGGACCATTATACTTCAGAAGCACCTACATTACTTTGCCAATCAAGTAGGCCTCCTGAGAACTACTGACCTCACTCTTACCGGTTGCCTTCCTATGTTGTTATTGATGCATCCGGACAGAAGTGATGGGATGACCTGATACAACCGGACACAATTTAGGGCAAGACTGGTACATCCGACAAGGGATTATGGAGCATGTTTAGTGAGTCAGCATTTTTATAAAGTTATTACATAAATACATTGGATAATTTCCAAATTACTACTGATTAACATTGAAAAAATGGATATGTATCATGGATATGTATCATGTATCATGTATATGTATCATGTATATGTATCATGTGTATGTATATGTATCATGTGTATGTATCATGTATATGTATATGTATCATGGATATGTATCATGTATAGGTATATATATATCATGTATCGTGGATATGTATATGTATCATGTATCATGGATATGTATCATGTATCATGTATCATGGATATGTATCATGTATCATGGATATGTATCATGGATATGTATCATGTATCATGGATATGTATCATGTATCATGTATCATGGATATGTATCAAGTATCATGGACATGTATTATGGATATGTATCATGGATATGTATCATGTATCATGTATCATGGATATGTGTCATGGATATGTATATGTATCATGTATCATGGATATGTATCATGTATAATGTATTATGGATATGTATCATGTATCATGGATATGTATCATGGATATGTATAATGTATCATGGATATGTATCATGGATATGTATCATGTATCATGGATATGTATCATGGATATGTATCATGTATCATGGATATGTATCATGGATATGTATCATGTATCATGTATCATGGATATGTGTCATGGATATGTATATGTATCATGTATCATGGATATGTATCATGTATAATGTATTATGGATATGTATCATGTATCATGGATATGTATCATGGATATGTATAATGTATCATGGATATGTATCATGGATATGTATCATGTATCATGGATATGTATCATGGATATGTATCATGTATCATGGATATGTATCATGGATATGTATCATGAATATGTATCGTGGATATGTATCATGTATCATGGATATGTATCGTGGATATGTATCATGTATCATGAATATGTATCGTGGATATGTATCATGTATCATAGGCATGTATCATATATACTGTATCATAGATATGTGTTATGTATCATATATATGAATCATGTATCATGTATCATGTATATGTATCATGTATATGTATATGTATCATGGGTATGTATATGTGTCATGGGTATGTATCATGGATATATATCATGGATGTGTATCATCCATCCTTGATATGTATCATGGATATGTATCATGTATATGTATCATGGGTATGTATCATGTATCATGGATATGTATATGTATCATGGATATATATATATATATATATATATGTTTCATGGATATGTATCATGTATCATACATATGTATCATGTATCATAGATATGTGTTATGTATCATAGATATGTGTTATGTATCATAGATATGTATCATGTATCATGGATATGTATCATGGATATGTATCTTGTATATGTATAATGTATCTTGAATATGTATGATGTATCATGGATATGTATCATGGATATGTATCATGTACTATGTATCATATATATGTATCATGTATCATATATATGTATCATGTATCATGTATGATGTATCATAGATGTGTATCATTTATCATGTATCATGGATATGTATCATGTATCATATATATTTATCATGTATCATAGATATGTGTTATGCATCATAGATATGTATCATGGATATGTATCATGGATATGAATCATGTATCATATATATGTATCATGTATCTTGGATATGTATCATGGATATGTATCATGTATCACTGATATGTATATGTATCATTGATATGTATCATATACCATGGATAGGTATCATGTATATGTATCATGTATCATGTATATGTATCATGTATATATATAATGTGTATGTATATGTATCATGTATATGAATCGTGTATCATGTATATGTGTCATGTATATGTATATGTATCATGTGTATGTATCATGTATACGCATATGTATCATGGATATGTATCATGTATAGGTATATATATATCATGTATCGTGGATATGTATATGTATCATGTATCATAGATATGTATCATGTATCATGTATCATAGATATGTATCTTGTATCATGGACATGTATCATGGATATGTATAATGTATATGTATAATGTATATGTATCATGTGTATGTATCATGTATATGTATCATGCATATGTATATGTATCATGGATATGTATAATGTATCATGGATATGTATCATGGATATGTATTTTGTGTATGTATATGTATCATGTATAATGTATCGTGTATCATGTATATGTATCATGTATATGTATATGTATCATATGTATGTATCATGTATGCGTATATGTATCATGGATATGTATCATGTATAGGTATATATGTATATATATCATGTATCGTGGATATGTATCATGTATATTGGATATGTATCATGTATCATGTATCATGGTTATGTATCATGTATCATGGACATGTATTATGGATATGTATCATGGATATGTATCATGTATCATGTATCATGGATATGTGTCATGGATATGTATATGTATCATGTATCATGGATATGTATCATGGATATGTATTATGAATATGTATCATGTATCATGGATATGTATCATGCATATGTATCATGTATCATGGATATGTATCATGGATATGTATCGTGGATATGTATCATGTATCATGTATATGTATAATGGATATGTATCATGTATCATGGATATGTATCGTTGATATATATCATGTATCATAGGCATGTATCATATATACTGTATCATAGATATGTGTTATGTATCATAGATATGAATCATGTATCATGTATCATGTATATGTATCATGTATATGTATATGTATCATGGGTATGTATATGTATCATGGGTATGTATCATGTATGTACATGTATATGTATATGTATCATGTGTATGTATCATGGATGTGTATCATCTATCCTTGATATGTATCATGGATATGTATCATGTATATGTATCATGGGTATGTATCATGTATCATGGATATGTATATGTATCATGGATATATATATGTATCATGTATCATGGATATGTATCATGGATATGTATCTTGTAACTGTATAATGTATCTTGAATATGTATGATGTATCATGGATATGTATCATGGATATGTATCGTGGATATGTATTATATATATGTATATTTATCATATATATGTATCATGTATCATGTATGATGTATCATAGATATGTATCATGTATCATGTATCATGGATATGTATCATAGATATGTATCATGTATCATATATATTTATCATGTATCATAAGTATGTGTTATGCACTATAGATATGTATCATAGATATGTATCATGGATATGTATCATGTATCATGGATATGTATCATGTATCTTGGATATGTATCATGGATATGTATCATGTATCACTGATATGTATATGTATCATTGATATGTATCATATACCATAGATAGGTATCATGGATATGTATCATGTATCATGTATATGTATCATGTATATATATCATGTGTATGTATATGTATCATGTATATGTATCGTGTATCATGTATATGTATCATGTATATGTATATGTATATGTATCATGTGTATGTATCATGTATACGTATATGTATCATGGATATGTATCATGTATAGGTATATATATATCATGTATCGGGTATATATATATATATGTATATGTATCATGTATCATGGATATGTATTATGTATATTGTATCATGGCTATGTATCATGTATTATGGATATGTATCATGTATCATGGACATGTATCATGGATATGTATCATGTATCATGGATATGTATTATGTATATATATTATGTATATGTATAAGGTATATGTATCATGTGTATGTATCATGTATATGTATCATGCATATGTATATGTATCATAGATATGTATCATGTATCATGGATATGTATCATGATATGTATATGTATCATGTATCATGGATATGTATCATGTATCATGGATATGTATCATGGATATGTATCATGTATCATGGATATGTATCATAGATATGTATCATGTATCATGGATATGTATCATGGATATGTATCATGGATATGTATTGTGGATATGTATCATGTATCATGGATATGTATCGTGGATATGTATCATGTATCATAAGCATGTATCATATATACTGTATCATAGATATGTGTTATGTATCATAGATATGAATCATGTATCATGTATATGTATCATGTATATGTATATGTATCATGGGTATGTATATATATCATGGGTATGTATCATGGATATATATCATGGATGTGTATCATCTATCCTTTATATGTATCATGGATATGTATCATGTATATGTATCATGGGTATGTATCATGTATCATGGATATGTATATGTATCATGGATATATATGTTTCATGGATATGTATCATGTATCATACATATGTATCATGTATCATAGATATGTGTTATGTATCATAGATATGTGTTATGTATCATAGATATGTATCATCTATCATGGATATGTATCATGGATATGTATCATGGATATGTATCTTGTATATGTATAATGTATCTTGGATATGTATGATGTATCATGGATATGTATCATGGATATGTATCAAGTATCATGTATCATATATATGTATCATGTATCATATATATGTATCATGTATCATGTATGATGTATCATAGATATGTATCATGTATCATGGATCATAGATATGTATCATGGATATGTATCATGTATCATATATATTTATCATGTATCATAGATATGTGTTATGCACCATATATATGTATCATCGATGTGTATCATGGATATGTTTCATGTATCATGGATATGTATCATGTATCTTGGATATGTATCATGGATATGTATCATGTATCACTGATATGTATATGTATCATGTATATGTATCATGTGTATGTATATGTATCATGTATATGTATCGTGTATCATGTATATGTATCATGTATACGTATATGTATCATGTCTATGTATCATGTATACGTATATGTATCATGGATATGTATCATGTATAGGTATATATATATATCATGTATCGTGGATATGTATATGTATCATGTATCATGTATATGTATCATTTATCATGTATCATGGATATGTATCATGTATCATGGACATGTATCATGGATATGTATCATGTATCATGGATATGTATTATGGATATGTATCATGTATATGTATAATGTATATGTATCATGTGTATGTATCATGTATATGTATCATGCATATGTATATGTATCATGGATATGTATCATGTATCATGGATATGTATCATGGATATGTATATGTATCATGTATCATGAATATGTATCATGGATATGTATTATGGATATGTATCATGTATCATGGATATGTATCATGGATATGTATCATGGATATGTATAATGTATCATGGATATGTATCATGTATCATGGATATGTATCATGGATATGTATCATGTATCATGGATATGTATCATGGATATGTATCATGGATATGTATCGTGGATATGTATCATGTATCATGGATATGTATCGTAGATATGTATCATGTATCGTGGTTATGTATCGTGGATATGTATCATGTATCATAAGCATGTATCATATATACTGTATCATAGATATGTATTATACATCATACATGATACATGATACATATATATGATACATGATACATATATATGATACATGATACATATATATGATACATGATACATGACACATATCCATGATACATATCCATGATACATCATACATATCCAAGATACATTATACATATACAAGATACATATCCATGATACATATCCATGATACATATCCATGATACATGATACATATCTATGATACATAACACATATCTATGATACATAACACATATCTATGATACATGATACATATGTATGATACATGATACATATCCATGAAACATATATATATCCATGATACATATACATATCCATGATACATGATACATACCCATGATACATATACATGATACATATCCATGATACATATCAAGGATAGATGATACACATCCATGATATATATCCATGATACATACCCATGATACATATACATACCCATGATACATATACATATACATGATACATATACATGATACATGATACATGATTTATATATGATACATAACACATATCTATGATACAGTATATATGATACATGCCTATGATACATGATACATATCCACGATACATATCCATGATACATGATACATATCCACGATACATATCCATGATACATGATACATATCCACGAGACATATTCATGATACATATCCATGATACATATCCATGATACATGATACATATCCATGATACATATCCATGATACATGATACATATCCATGATACATATCCATGATACATTATACATATCCATGATACATATCCATGATACATATCCATGATACATGATACATATCCATAATACATATCCATGATACATATCCATGATACATGATACACATCCATATTCATGATACATGATACATGATACATATCCATGATACATATCCATAATACATGTCCATGATACATGATACATATCCATGATACATGATACATGATACATATCCATGATACATGATACATATCCATGATACATGATACATGATACATATCCA
The DNA here is from genome assembly GCA_963556195.1 of Sepiola atlantica. Lineage (NCBI taxonomy): Eukaryota > Metazoa > Mollusca > Cephalopoda > Sepiida > Sepiolidae > Sepiola > Sepiola atlantica. Next base: position 40,987,477 of record OY744527.1, on the reverse strand, counting down.
TGATACATGATACATATACATATCCACGATACATGATATATATATACCTATACATGTGTGTTGTGTTATCAGATATAACACACGACTATTTCAGAATAAAAGAGAAAGGAACAATAGAGAAGAAGCATTCCCATTTACATGCATACACATTTATTCAAACATAAAGAGTTAGTCTATGACAAATGTAAAAGGATTTATGGAAACATAAAATATGATATACAAAGAGTCAGAGCCAGAAAAAGGAATACATGTTATTAGCCTTCCTCCTTCTGCAAAAAGATGTGACACAAGTGGCTTTGAAATACCAGCCAGAAAATAGAAAGCCTCGTTCAGAATTTCCGTACATGCATGAAATGAGTGTTCTTACATTCCGGACAAGAGATTGCACTTCCTAACATTGCCCAGAATAAGAACAAAAGAGATATATTTGATATATTTCCAAGGGAGATGACTCAGATGATTCAAAAATAAAAAAAGCAAGTGAACCAGAGGTAGTGCACTTCGTCCCGCAAAAATATGTGTGAGCAGCTCCATTGCCATTCTCTGGCAATGAACCAATCGCTTCTCAAAAAGAGAACATAAAGACTGAAAGGGTAGACTACCTACGACTGATCAGAACAGTACCTCAGCTTGACAAAAAACGCCAGCTGGTGCCATAGTACCCTATCCTGTCTGACTGATTGTCGAGGAAGTATCCTCAACTCATATGAAGTGTGAAAAAGAATTTATGCACACACAAAGAAGGAATACATTATTTTCTCAATGCAATAAGAAAGACACATGTGTTTCCAGGGGCATAGATAGTGGATCATAAATGTGAAAAATGTACAAGTAAATATTACTTACATTTGTGTGGGGCTGTTCTGTGAGTCTACCAGAAGAGCATCTTGATGGACACGGTTTCATGGTTTGTGAAAGCAATGCCGAGATGGCCAGCCGATCAGACCATGTCTGATGGCTTTGAAATTCCAGCCAGAAAAGTGAAAGCTTCATTTTGAATCTCTGTACAGGCATGCAATGTGTTTTCTTAAGTACTGGCCAGTTGATAGCACTTCCTAACTTTGGCCAGAATAAATCCAAGGAAGATATATCTCAATATATATAAAGAAAAAAATCTGTTATATGTATGTAACGCTAAGGCTTTTAAAATACTAAACAAGCACCTCCGAATTAGGTATTATTTTAACCGGCATAACCTTGAGAAAATAATATCGTAAAATTTAAAAAAAAATTCATTTTTAAGGGGTCAAATAGCCATTTTTTCGTTTAATGTGATCACGATTTTTATGTTATCTTGTGCACATGACGTCACATAGATAGGTACATGACGTCATAGTGATAGGTTCGGATATTATTTTATGTTATCGTCACGTTATTATTGTTCTTTTTGCATTTTTCGTCGGACTATTGCCCTGATAAAAGGGAGGGGAATAAGCGAGAGTTATTTTAGTATAGCTCTAGAGGCCTCCTTGTATTTGGCGATTGAAAATGAGGAAAAATATCATGATGGGATTGAAAATAATGAAGAATACCATGAGAGGATTGGAAATTATGAAGAATATCATGAGGGGGTTGAAAATGATGAAGAATACAATAGGAGGATTGATAATGCTGAAGAATACAATGAGAGGATTGAAAATGATGTAGAATACCATGAGATGATTGAAAATGCTGAAGAATATTATGAGAGGATTGAAAATAATGAAGAATACCATGAGAGGATTGAAAATGATGAAGAATACCATGAGAGGATTGAAAATGAAGAATACCATGAGGGGATTGAAAATGATGAAGAATACCATGAGAGGATTGAAAATGATGAAGAATATCATAAGAGGATTGAAAATGATGAAGATCATCATGTGAGATTGAAAATGATGAAGATCATAATGAGGGGATTGAAAATAATGAAGAAAATCATGAGGGGATTGAAAATGATTAAGAATATCTATGATACATGCTACATTATACATATCTATGATACATATACATGATACATATCTATGATACATGATACATATCCATGATACATATCCATTATACATGATACATATCCATGATAAATATCCATGATACATGATACATATCCATGATACATGATCCATATCCTTGATACATGATACATATCCATGATACCTATCCATGGTATATGATACATATTAATGATACATATACATATCATTGATACATGATACATATCCATGATACATATCCAAGATACATGATACATATCCATGATACATGATACATATCCATGATACATATCCATGATACATATCTATGATGCATGACACATATCTATGATACATGATAAATATACATGATACATGATACATATCCATGATACATATCCATGATCCATGATACATGATACATATCTATGATACATCATACATGATACATGATACATATATATGATACATGATACATATATATGATACATGATACATATATATGATACATGATACATGATACATATCCATGATACATATCCATGATACATCATACATATCCAAGATACATGATACATATACAAGATACATATCCATGATACATATCCATGATACATATCCATGATACATGATACATATCTATGATACATAACACATATCTATGATACATAACACATATCTATGATACATGATGCATATGTATGATACATGATACATATCCATGAAACATATATATATCCATGATACATATACATATCCATGATACATGATACATACCATGATACATATACATGATACATATCCATGATACATATCAAGGATAGATGATACACATCCATGATATATATCTGCGATACATACCCATGATACATATACATACCCATGATACATATACATACCCATGATACATATACATATACATGATACATATACATGATACATGATACATGATTCATATCTATGATACATAACACATCTATGATACAGTATATATGATACATGCCTATGATACATGATACATATCCACGATACATATCCATGATACATATCCATGATACATAGCCATGATACATGATACATATCCATGATACATATCCATGATACATAATACATATCCATGATACATATCCATGATACATTATACATATCCATGATACATATCCATGATACATATTCATGATACATGATACATATACATATCCATGATACATATCCATGATACATGATACATATCCATGATACATATACATATGCATGATACATATACATGATACATACACATGATACATATACATTATACATATACATGATACATATCCATAATACATATCTATGATACATGATACATATCCATGATACATGTCCATGATACATGATACATATCCATGATACATGATACAAGATACATATACATGATACATGATACATATACATATCCACGATACATGATATATATATATATATATACCTATACATGATACATATCCATGATACATATACGTATACATGATACATACACATGATACATATACATATACATGATACATATACATGATACACGATACATATACATGACACATATACATACACATGATACATATACATGATACATATACATATCAGTGATACATGATACATATCCATGATACATATCCAAGATACATGATACATATCCATGATTCATGATACATATCCATGATACACATCCATGATACATATCTATGGTGCATAACACATATCTATGATACATGATAAATATATATGATACATGATACATATCCATGATACATATCCATGATCCATGATACATGATACATATCTATGATACATGATACATGATACATGATACATATATATGATACATGATACATATATATGATACATGATACATGATACATATCCATGATACATATCCATGATACATCATACATATCCAAGATACATTATACATATACAAGATACATATCCATGATACATATCCATGATACATATCCATGATACATGATACATATCTATGATACATAACACATATCTATGATACATAACACATATCTATGATACATGATACATATGTATGATACATGATACATATCCATGAAACATATATATATCCATGATACATATACATATCCATGATACATGATACATACCCATGATACATATACATGATACATATAAAGGATAGATGATACACATCCATGATATATATCCATGATACATACCCATGATATATATACATACCCATGATACATATACATATACATGATACATATACATGATACATGATTCATATCTATGATACATAATACATATCTATGATACAGTATATATGATACATGCCTATGATACATGATACATATCCACGATACATATCCATGATACCTGATACATATCCACGATACATATCCATGATACATGATGCATATCCACGATACATATCCATGATACATATCTGATAACACAATACACAAAATGGCGACTACATATATGGGAAAAATATGCCAGAAAAAACTAAAAAAAAACGGTTTTCTGTTCAACATTTCCTTTTTTCTAGTTAAGTGTTCAAGAAGGATTGGAATGGTCTAACGGTTGCAAACAGTGATTTCAATCTGTCTCATGTCAGATGGACGGTTAATCTTCAAGTAAATAATCATAAATCTCGGGACAACAATATCACTTAAAAACAAAATAAACAAAACAAATAAACATGGATGTATTAGGCCATTCTATGAGTAATATCCGAATTTTATGTTAAAAAAGAACGTCGGGATTTTATATTAGTAGAATGTAATGATTAATATTAATTCCATTATTATTAATTTATACAACATAATTATATACAACACCTGGTTTTACAAATGGTCACCCATTTAGTACTGACCAGGCTCAATGGCGCTAAACTTCTGTGATCTAACGGGAGCCGGTGTACCAACGTGATGATACCTAGACATAATCAAGTTGACACACCGGTTCTCGTTAGATCACCGAAGTTAAGCAACGTTGAACCTGACCAGTACCAGATGGGTGACCATTTAGGAATACAAGGTACTGTATGTAGGAGCACGTCGACACCTCCCTGCAAGAACTGCAATCCCCTAACGTCGTCATCTCCCCTGACCGGGATATACATGTGACTGGGAATCGCGTGCGAATATGATATTCCCTAGAAACTTCCTCCCTCGGAAGAGAGCAGTTTGACCTGCCTAGAGTGAATGCCGCTTCATTTGTACATGCGTCATACTATTATTATCAATAATTTCTTTCTAATGATTCACTAGCCTAACAATAGTATTTGTGTAAAACTCACTGAGGCCCTGTCGCAAGCAACTCTACCCAGTATGTTAACACTGCTTAGAGAGAGCAAACTACGTTTTTTGGGCCATGTCCAGCATATGCCAGATTGCTGCATCCCCAAAGATATTATTTATGGAGAGCTTACCTTTGGAAATAGACCCACTGTGCAGTCAAAACTGGAGTATCGCAATATTGTGAAGTGCAATATGGAGGCTGCAGCCATCAACACAATCCTTGGAGAGCCTGGCAGCCAAGCGATCAAAATGGATAGGAACACTGACCAAACACCAGAAGTCAAGATATGGGAAGCTGACAAAGTCGCCACAAAGAGGCAGGCCAACAAAAAAACAAAGCGACCACTTCAGCGAACCAGGGGCAGAATAAACACACATGTGTCCTCTACAACAGACACTGTGAGTTCCGCATTGGACTCTACAGCCATATACGTCAATGCTCCAACCAAACAAGAAAACAAGCATGCTACTAATGGTCAATCCTAATTAATCGAGGTCTACAAAACTCAATCGATTTTGAGAAAAAAAGAGTAGAAAAATGAATTTCTTACTTTTCGGACATTTAAGAACGAGTCCATTCAAAAGATTTTGTAAAATGCAGAATAATACACTTTACCTGGCACGTCTACATGAATTCTTTTTGAAAAGTATCTATTGACCAGTGCTATTAAGTAAACAAAAATTCTACTTTTGCCAGATATATTTTTTTAAACGTATGATATATATATATATATATATATATATATATATATATATATATATATTCAATTTTTTTTTAAAATATATTTTTTAAAAATAAGATAAGAAACAAATATATTACACTGATCGATTCGGTGAAAAATTAAACTACGCCTAATAATTTAATAAATAATTAATAAATCACTGATTCGTCACTTGGAAATTGTTTAGTTCAATATCGAGAAATCCTGATTCCTTATATATAATTTTATCACAGTCCATAGTTTTCCTCGAATGTCCGACTTGTTTGGCAGGCCGAGAGCAGACTCAAGGCGTTTATACAGATAATGGCGATAGAGAGGCGCTCGTGAAGCCAATACAATTCAATATTAATCAGTACTATTTAAAAATAGAATACTTAGTTCAAGTATGCAAAAAAGTAGTAATATTTTTTGCCATATTTATAATTATATAAAAAAAGTATTGACATTTTTTTATGCTTGGTATGAATAAAATTATATAAAACAATTATTTCATTGAATGTGGTATTAAAAAGAGGGTAGCAGGAATTTGTACAAGTTTTGAAACTTTAGATTGTAAATTTTGCAAGTATCTACCAAAATACTATTTTTTTTATTTACTAAAATTACCAACAAGTCTACCATAGAAAAAGAAAATGTTTTAAAATGAATCACCTAAAAGAAATATGTGGGACTTTTCCCAGCCAAGGTTTTCAATCATTTCTCATGCGAACTTTGCTGTATGGTTCATCCATTATCGTGATAGAAAAGCCACCCCTTTGAAATTCACAAAAGCAGGTCCTTTTCCTTCAACACAAAATCTAAAAATTGTTAATTGTTGACAATGTTAATCTACTATTTTATATTGGATGTTAAGAAATCAAAGTGAATCCCACTAACACAATCCCATTAAAACTCCCCCACCAGACACTATGAGTAATGCTTTTTGGGTGAATGTCACTATTGGATGATTGTTTAGCCTAGTCACCTATCATCAAGTCAGTGCCTGCAAGGAATGCAAGTCATTAACTGGTCAAACATAAGCAATCTCATCATGAAAGTAGAACCTAATGGATAGAAAAGACATCACTGATGAATATAGAGTTGATTAGCCAATCAGCAATCTATATTAAGTTGTCTCTTTACGCTATCATATTACATTAATCCATCAGTGTTGAACTTGATTCATGCGATTTTATGTCAAAATAGACCAAACAGCACACAAACCGTTCTCGGTTAAGACAGCTTGAAAGAGAGAAAGACAGAAGACAGTGGTGAAAATTAAGTATTCAATCTAAATGTCTAATGTCTAAATGCTAGATATTACCATTGTAATATATTAGCTGACCTCAACAACCCCTCTAAAAATAAAAAATCAACCCAGCCATTATATCGTTAATAAAATTCACAATCCTTTCTGCAATCCAAATAAACTTCAGTTTGTGGCTGACTTGTCCACCAAGTTTTTGTTATGGATGTCCATCAGTCTTTTTTTATGGCCGGTCACCTTGGATACGATATGGAAAATAGTCAATAACTATGACACACTCTATTGTTGGCACTGTCCTTGGTTTGGCTGTAGGGACTCTTTTAAATTCAGGAATAGTCTCCGAATTGTTTTGATAGACTCATATCATTGTAATATATTGGATGACTACCCCCCCCCTCCACTACAAAAAGAACAACAAATTCCAGCAAGGAAAACGTTATTAACGTTCACAATCATTTCTGCAATCGAACCATATTTGTTAAAATAAACTACACTCTCTGCCTGATTTGTCCATCAAGATTGAGTCATGAATGTTTAACAGAATTCGTTTGATCACTGTTCAATGATATGGAGGGGGTGCACCTGTGAATAGGTTTCACACTTACCTGACCATAACCTGCCTTTTATCTGTGAGATTATATAAAAGATAAGGTCAAAACAATCCCCAGATAATCCCTGTACGGACGAGGGCTATCAGAGCCCAAGTTAGGGCAGTTTAAAAAAAGTAGTACATCAGAGTTACTGACAATTTTGCATATTATATCCATTATCATTGAACAGTGATAATTATATAGTTATTGACAATTTTCCATATGATATCCAAGGTGTGCTTAACATTGACCGGCGATAGTTAATGCTAAACTTCTTTCTGACTGCCAGTATTGACTTAGACAAGCACGATCTACTGCAGATATCCTAACGGTCATCTCTGAACACATATATCATACATTGAACAAGGCAGGTTAAGCTAGGGCAGTAGCACTTGATATATCCAATACCTTATTAAAAGGTATGGCATTAAATGCTTCTCCTGAAAATACGCTCATATGGTTTAAAACTAATGTAAACATACCTATCACTACGCGGCTCCCAACTTAAGATGACACCTAAAATCTACACCCTAATTCACAGTACCCCGTTACATCTACAGTTGCGGCCTGGCTTTTTTGGGGGTGAAATAGGTTAAAAAAAAAAATAAATAAATAAAACAAAGACCGTTGGACATTCATGACTAAAATCTAGTGGACAAGTCAAGCATAGACTGATGTTTATTTGTACCAAATATGGTAAGATTGTAGAAAGGATTGTGAATTTCATTAATTCTATGAGTGGTATTTTTCTTAGAATAACCCTATATACGTTGGTTATGCAAATATGCTGATATATTTGTTTACCTATGTGAACATATCTATGATGTCACACCCTCATTCTTATACCTCCATCTTCTAAGAAGCCTACATAACAAGAAATGTTAATCAAAACTAGTCATAATTAGTCAGCATACCAGTACGGCACTTGAGAGTGTATGCAAGTCATTAATGTGTCTAACTTATTTTCCAGTCCAATTGTTAGTTTACTTTCATAAAATACCAGTGCAATTTAGTAGTTATTACTAAACACAACCACTTATCTAATTGACAATTCTCTCTTACAATATTTCAGTGTTACCTAGTAATTATGGTTCCAGAAAATCACTCATTAAATTGACAATTTTTTCTCATAATTTTCCAATGCCACCTAACACACATGACACTGAGCAACCACTTATCAAATTGGAAGTTTTTCTCTTAAAACATTTCAGTGCAATCAAGCAGTCATTGCTCGTAACAAACACTCATTAAATTAACAGTTTTACTCTCATAATATTCTAGTACTCATGAATCCAAACAGCTACTTATCGAATTTACAGTTTTTCTCTAATAATATTTCAGTGCAATCAAGCAGTCATTGCTCGTAACAAACACTCATTAAATTAACAGTTTTACTCTCATAATATTCTAGTACTCATGAATCACAACAGCCACTTATCGAAGTTACAGTTTTTCTCTAATAATATTTCAGTGCAATCAAGCAGTCATTGCTCGTAACAAACACTCATTAAATTAACAGTTTTACTCTCATAATATTCTAGTACTCATGAATCACAACAGCCACTTATCGAAGTTACAGTTTTTCTCTAATAATATTTCAGTGCAATCAAGCAGTCATTGCTCGTAACAAACACTCATTAAATTAACAGTTTTACTCTCATAATATTCTAGTACTCATGAATCCAAACAGCCACTTATCGAAGTTACAGTTTTTCTCTAATAATATTTCAGTGCAATCAAGCAGTCATTGCTCGTAACAAACACTCATTAAATTAACAGTTTTACTCTCATAATATTCTAGTACTCATGAATCCAAACAGCCACTTATCGAATTTACAGTTTTTCTCTAATAATATTTCCAACACAGAAAATATCACTGGATAATCCTTACTATATAACACTTTAATTCGTGAAACGAAAACATTCTCGAAAGTAAGAAGATTTGAAATCTCAGTAACAATAATACTGTTCGTAGTTTCATTTTTGAATATCAATAATTAATAACTCCCAGATAGAAGTTTAAAGAATTTTGTAAAATAGGTTAAAAGAATGAAAAAAGCAGTCAATAAATAATTATTTCAGATAAAATTTATCACTTCAAGAAGTAGTTTAATATGTCTGCTACAAAGAATAAAAGCAGTCACTACATTGTAATATTGCTTTTACCTCAGAATTTATCCTTCCTCACAAACTAATAAAAATTTGCTTGATTACGTCACTGGTTTGAGACTAAAAGCAAGCGTTGAGTTATCCAACATCATGGCTTTTTAAAAAATCATTGTAGCAAATACAAGATTTGCCTTTTTCTTTCAGAAAGAAAATATTGATTTGTTGCTTACAATACATTAGTTTTGTAATAGAGAAGATTTAATATATATTCTAATATTCATTATGTTTTACCCTAATATAAAATGTAATAGCCTGTTATAGAGATGCAATGTCCCCATGAAAAATTGTTTGTTTTATCAACAACAAAAAAGAAAATGTGTAATTTGAAGGGTTATTTTATAGAAGCTTAATAAAGACTCGCTTGTATTCTTTGCCACAAAATGTGCTATTTTTATGTATTCCTTTATTATAAAAAATAATCTATAATTAAATCATTAGAATATTTAAAATTCATAATATATATAATTAAAGATATATCATGATACACAATCTTATGTCGATGGAAAAGAAAAATAATATATGTTATACTTTAGTTAAGTTTATAGGTTAACTGGAACTAATAAAATATTCACTGTAGATGAACTGATAACTGAACCATAAATATTAGCACATTTTATAAAAAAGGATCAAGTATTAAGTATTTATCTTTTCATAAACGTAGATACACTATTTTAACCCTTGGTATGTCACTAAGAACTATGAATGTCCTGTCATCTGTTTTTTGCTTAAAACGTCATTTGGATTTGACTCGAAATGTCATTATTATTTAGCTCAAAACCTTATTTGATTTGGCTCAAAACGTCATTCGTATATTGCTCCAAACGTCATTCCTATTTGGCTAAAATGGTATTTTGTATTTGACTCACTACGTAATTTGTATTTTGCTCAAAACGTCACTGGTATTTTGCTTAAAACGTTATTCGTATTCAGTTTAAAACGTCAATCGTATCTGGCTCAAAGGTCTTTCGTTTTCTGCTCCAAACATCATTGATATTTGGCCTAATAGATTATTTGTATTTGACCCAACTTATCATTTGTGTTTGGATCAAAACGTCATTTGTATTTACCTCAATACGTAAATTGTATTTGACCTACATGTCATTTGTACTTGACTCAAAACGCCATACATATTTTGCTGAAAACGTCAATCGTATTTGACTCAAATGTCATTCGTATTCTTCTCAGAACATCATTGGTATTTGGCTCAATACGTGATTTGTGGTTGGTCCAACTCGTCGTTTATATTTGTATCAAAACGTTATTTGTATTTGATTCAATACGTAATTTGTATTTAACTCAATACGTCATTTGTATTTTGCTCAAAACGTCATTCGTATTCTGCTCAAAACGACGATCGTATTCAGCTCAAAGATCAGTCGTATTCTTCTCAAAACATCATTGGTATTTGGCCTAATACGTCATTTGTGTTTTACCTAAATCGTCATTTGTATTTAGCTTAAAACGTCATTTGTGTTTCGTTCAAAGCGTCATTGGTATTTGGCTCAATATGTTATTTGTATTGGGCTTAAAACGTCATTTGTATTTTGATCAATACGTCATTTGTATTTAACCTAAACCGTCATTTGTATTTGACTGTCGAGAAAGTAATTAAACTGTAAAAAGTCTAATTTTCAACATAATTTCATTCTAACTTTAGATTTTTTGTAGTTAACTTAAGTCTGTCTAGAAATAAATTTTGTACCGATGTGCTCTTTACTGGACACAAGGAAATAATAAATAGATTCGAAAATTCATTTTAGGTAAATAAAGCTTGAAATTAGAGAAATGGTTTTGAAAAGACTTAGGAAAAATAAAAAAATTAGGGATTTAAAAAAGTATATTTAATAAATGTTGATAAACATTAAAACTGGAAAATATTATATGAAATGGACAGTTTAAAGAGGCAGCCAGGATATATTGGGGGAGAATATATGGACAAGGGAGAACTTTGAAAAGAATCTGACAACGAGTTACACATGTAGATATATTCACTCTAGATATTATCGCCGTCAACATTTTCTCTTGAAACAAGCTTGCATAATCACCATTGATTTTGTCTGTACTTGAACAGTCCAAGCCATTTATTAAACTACTTTACTTGACTCTTTTCTGGCACTGATCCTTCTTGATAAACCGGATGTATTAAAACAATTGCACAATTATTAAACGATTTTACCGACGTTTTCATTGGTGGAATTTTTGACTGGGTCAAATTGTATTATAGTATAAACGATTATGTTGCAGTATATTATTCATTGGCTTTTTAAAAAGTTGAGCAGTAATCGTGTCAATTTTCTTGTTATTTTATGCTTCGAAATATCTCTTCTTTTTATCATTTGCTAACCTTTCAAAGTTAAAATGCAAATCGACCGAAGTGAATAGGAGATGCAAGTGAATATCTAAAGTGCCAATCTTTTTAAATAAGATGATCAGCAAGGTGTGCCCCCCGCCAGTCTTTGACTTATAAAATATCTCATGATCGTGTTCCTTTGTTCTTTCCATTGATGAAAAATTATTTTGAAATACATCAGAAAGATAATTTGATAATTTCTCGATTACTTTTCTTGCTAATTATTGTAATTAAGTTCTTTGTTGGCCAAGGCAATTATTTTGAAATAAATGAGATTAATTTGGAGTTAAATGGAAAATAGATATTTAACTGTCAACAACAGCTCTATCTATATAAAGATAGTTATGTATATATTTATAGATGTGTATATATAATTATATGTACATGATTCATTCTGAAAATAATTAATCAATAATTATGAATTTTTGAACAGAGCTGCTAAGTGTAAGGGGTCTAAATGTGGGAAAAAGGGGTAGAAAAGGCACATAAGTTGTTTGTGTAAATTCAGATTACTCTAATTTTTGTGAAATTTTCACCATAGATATTAGACATGACTAAATAAATATTCCCCATAGTTCAGTTTATTTGTAGTATATAAAAAGGGGTTAAGGGGGCATAATATGGGCACACCCTCCCATTTGAAAATTCAAATCTATTAGATTTGCATTGAATTTGAGACCATAATCATTAGATACTAATTAATCAAGATTTCCCGAATATCAATTTCTTCGTAAGACCCTGAAATCAGCTCAAGTCTTAAATTTTAGACATTTTCTCGAATAAAATCATGTAAAGTAAATACAATTTACTTTAAGGAGATCTGGGAACTAGTCAGCAAAAAAATGCTATGACCAGTGGTGGAGGTGACACGCTTACATGACTAACTGTCTGTGGAGTCCTGTCTAAACTATCAGAGAAACGAAATCTCATTATACAGTGTTAGCAGCCTGAAACCTATGTAAAAACTGAGTACAAGGCAGGCGTGTCTCCTGTCTGAAAAAGCTCAACCAATAAAGTGACCAGACCTCGATTTGAAATCTCGGACAGCCCATCTGTGAGTCATTTTCATATCCATAATTGTCAAGTAATTGTCAATCGTTGTCTTTATAATTCACAGTAAATAACTTGATTCAATGGTTTTAAGGGACATACCTTGTGAAATTACTGCGTCAAGATTGTGTGCATCTCTATAATTGGCCTACTTGAGTTGTCATACTTGCCTTTTATCTATAATGATTTTTTGAGTTTCCTAGTCTTCCAGAGTTACTCTGTCAATTATTTCTAGGGTGGGAGGGTTAATCTCTCTTTTGTCACCATACATTTTTAGCTATGACCGATTTTCAGAAATGCTTTTACCGTTGGTTGCTTGAAAAATGATTTGATAATTTTACAGCTCTAGAAACTATTTGACTCCTGATGCAATCCTGTATATGTATAAGAATCATATATGTTCTAAGGTAGATTACTGCTGCCACATCAGGGGAAGTTCTACTTAGAACACTTTTCTTGCTTTGGTAATAAATTATTGGCTATGCTTGATTTTATTTTATTTTTCCCCTGAGCTACAGCTATTAGATGTTTCTTCAGCTTTCCCAAAGACGGCATGTTTCAGATTTATTTTCACCGCCACAATTGCATTATATGGTATACACATCATCCTTGGTCATGTACTCTTCCATGAAACGCCTGATTCAGAAGAGATGGTATCCAAGAGATGAACTACTAAAAAAGGCCAAAGACTACAATGGCAGAAACGCTGTAAATATAACCACAATGAAGACAAGGACCACATCCCGAAACATGTAAATCACAAACATGCATCATCTTAGAAATACTGTCAAATATATCGCGTGTATGTTTGAGTGTTTTACTTTTGTTAATATGTGCTTTTATCGTTTGGTACTGAGAAAATGGTTAACACCTTTACATGTATTCAAACCTTTCGCTATATAAAAGTCAGATACGTGGAGAAGTGCCGCCCAGACAGAGTACAAAATCGATTTCCTAATCTAGTAGAAAGGGGGTGAACTCTTCTCTTCCCTACAGCCACTTTCTCACAGAAGACACTTTTCTAGTCTTTTTTCTACTCTATCGACTGAGCTCCAATCTCTGTCTCCTCCCTGTAAAACATTCATTGGAATAACTACTCTACCTACCAGCACTGCAAATAACTTTCCTTTCTTCCTATGGGAAAATATCCGCCCCCCCCCCCTAATTTACATGAACAGAGTTTCTCCCCAAGAATTTCTCATCTTTAGAACACAGTGTCACGGAACTACTTCCCTGCGGACTACAACATGATCATCTTCAAGTCCAGTGTCAACAAACAATTGTCTAGCTATTGTCTTAAATAATCAAATTTTGTCTATTCTATTCATGGTTTTCAATCCTCTCATATTATTGTTCATTATCCAACTGACAATATCATTAACCCTTATCTTCGAATGGCTTGGTAAGTGGTGACTAATTAGTATAAACATTTCAGATGTATATGTCTAGAATTTGTATTCTAATTTTGATCAAAATCCATCACATGATTCTTATTCAAAAAAATGTCTAAAATTAAAGGTTAAAGGTCTTAAAAAAAATTAAAATTCAAAGAATCTTACTTAATTAGTGTCTAATGACTATGGATCAAATTCAATGTAAATCTGAAATATTTGAATTTTCAACTGGGAAGTTTTATTTATATGCCCCGGAGAATCCCTTAAAAATACTACAAAGAAACAAAAATTTGGTGAATATTTATTAATTTGTGTCCAATACCTATTGGTAAAATTCCACAAAAATCGTTACTATCTGAATTTTCATCACGAACTTCAACTTCCTATTTGCCCCCCCCCCCCCCGATGCATTAAACTAAAATAAAGTAAATATAGCCCACATATTGAATCGTTACGCCTAGCAGCTATGTTAAAAAAACATAATAAGTTTATTAGTTTAGGAGTGAATACTGTACATACAAATTTATATAAATAAAGATTTGTATAATCAAAACTATAGAGCCATGTTTATAACAGATGCAACATTTGGCTAAAATATGAACTTGACTCCAAAAGAATTGAGTCAGTCATACATAATTCTCTGAACTATTTAATATTTGATTTCATTAAGGGATCATTAACATAACATTTACTCTTAAAATCAATTAAGTAGAGGAACATTCTATTAAAAAAAAAACAAGATTTTAAAAGGTTAATTTCTTTCACTTTTCTCAATCTCCCCTTTTGTCCACCTCTGAATTATTCCCTTTCCCTGCCTCACTCACCTCCTTCACACTTACTGGCCCCCTCTCTTTGACAGGCTTTCATGGATGTAAGCGCGACCTAAAAAATCAATAACGTACTAATTTTGTCATTTCTTTAATAGTGGATCATTAAGGAAATATTTATAATCTAAATTGATTTCTTGGTCATTTCAATTTCATCAATAATTGTATGATGAAAGAGATGCGGGGAGGAGACGGGGAAATGGTGAGAGACAGGAAGAGGTGGGGAAGGCAATCAGGTGTAGTTATAGGAGACTCGGGTCGTGCTGGATACTAAGAGTATGAACGCAAAAGAGAATGGATTCATTAACAATCAATAAAGGAACAATGGCGAATATTAAAACGAATAGTCAATCTGATGGACATAAGCTAAATAGCAGTTATTTTTAATTTGGACATGTTTACATATTATATGATAGACCTTTCTTTTATGACTCTTCTTGTTCCTGTGCGGCATGCAGCCCATGAAGGTTCAGCTGGTCTTCTTTTGAAGGAGGAAGTTTCTAGAGAATATTAAATTAACTGTAGGGAAACGCGGGACTTACCTAACTAGCATGTGTGCATAGTTCAATGGGTCGGTCGTGGAAGTAAATGAATGAAGAAGAAAGAAACAAAAATGGCTGCCTTGTCTCTTTATATGCCTGCAATGTGACCACCTGATATGTAAATGAGATGCTCCTGGTTGGAGATAAAAGAGGGTTGATTTGTTGTTTTGGACGTTCACTTTGAAGTTGGATTTCAAAGAGATAAGTGAGATATACAGAGGTTGGAAGTTATAAGCTATCTCGGCTCTTGGTGTGCGGTGACTCGAAAGGCAGAAAATGGACAAATTCGATTTTCGCTTGATACCTGAGTTTGATGGATCTACCACAGGACCGTCTGTTGTTGAATGGGTTGAAAAGGCTGAGAAGATCTGTACACTGTGCAGAATTAAAGAACCAGCCACAGTCATTCCTCTGAGGTTAATCGGAGGGGCCTATGCAGTCTACCAGCAACTCGGGGATGAACCAGACTGGGATACAATCAAACATGGCCTGTATACAGCATTTGGTACAGATCCGTTTGTTGCATGGCAACAGTTTACGAGCCGGCGACTTCAGGCCAAGGAAATGGTTGACGTGTACCTAGCTGACCTACGAAAGTTGTCGGTACCATTTGGTGGAGTCAGCGATAAGATATTAAGATGTGCATTTTTAATAGGCTTACCTGAGGAGGTCAGCAGACTGTTGCGGACATCGTCACGAATTGATGAATTGACAACGGACGAGTTATTAGCCCGAGCTCGAAACATCTGCAAGGAACATGAGCCAATTGCAGCAGCAACTAGTATTCAACATGCAGCAGTCGAACCACATGGAGGCAAGGTAGATTCTCTCCCAGATAGTAATAAGCGTGTAGGCCCAGTGTGCTATAAATGTGGGGAAATCAATCATTTTGCTAAGGAGTGCCGAAGTGATAGGAGGTGTGTATATCCACGAGCACAGAGAACGGTACAGTGCTATCGCTGCAATAAGTTTGGGCACATATCTCGCAACTGTTCGGGAAACGAGGTTGGGGGCAAGGTACTATCGCCACCCTTGCCCCTTGCCAACCAATAAACACAGGATTACCGGTCATTGGCGTTAAAATCGACGATGTGAAGTGTTCAGCACTCATAGACACAGGGTGTTCCCGGTCTATAGTTAGTGCACATTACTGTCGGATGTGGCGGGAGAAACCAGTCGGTATTATGACAATCAATGGTTTATCCCGAGCATGTTGTGGTGAAGGGACAGTCACGATTTGTACTGAGAAGGGTGACACAGCCAAAGTTGATGTTCTGGTGATGCAAGAAAAACCCCTTGGCTATGACATGTTGCTTGGAATTGATGCGATACAAGCACTAGGAGGCGTCATAATCACAGCGACTGGAGGTGTAATGCTTGGAGAAGGGAAAGAAGTCTGTGCAGCCGTGTCTATTGAAGAAAAGGACTTCTGTGCTACGTTTGACGACAACGAAAAGGCGTGGACTGCAAAGTGGAAATGGACTATGAGCCAGGCACCAGATCGACTGTGCAACACCATTCCAGAGTATGAAGTTTCCACAAAGAATAGGGCCGCATATAAAGAAGAACTTCAGATATGGATTGAAAACGGATGGTTAATATCGTATCCACAGGAACGTCTGGGACCACCCAAAGGATTAATTCCGCTCATGGCTGTTGAACAACCTACTAAAGACAAAATTCGACCCGTAATGGATTACCGAGAATTGAATCACCACGTTGATGCTTTCACTGGAAATGCAGATGTGTGCGCTGCTAGACTACGAGAGTGGCGTCAGAAACGGAGTAATGTAGCACTGTTTGATTTGAAGAGAGCCTACCTGCAGATACGTGTCCATGAGTCATTATGGCCATTTCAGACGGTGATAATCAAGGGAAAACGATATTGTTTGACACGTTTAGGTTTTGGCCTGAATGTAGCACCCTTAATAATGACAGCTATTATTAAAACTGTTTTGATGCAGGATGAGACCACAGCAAAAGCTGCTTCAGCTTATATTGATGACATTTACATTGATGAGGATATAATGTCTGCCGATGTGGTTCGAACAAAACTGGAATCGTTTGGGTTAATAAGCAAAGACCCTAAGCGCCTAAAGGATGGGGCGCCCGTGTTAGGGCTAGAGGTCTATGAGAAGGGCAATACTTTGCGATGGAAGCGAGGGAGCGCAATTCCAGAGTTACCCAGTGTATTGACAAGACGCATTGTGTTTTCTATTTGCGGTAAATTAGTAGGACATCTACCTGTTTGTGGATGGCTCCGATCGGCAACAGGAGTGTTAAAACGACGAGTAACTGCAGTAACCACAGGATGGGATGACATGGTGGATGATAATGCTCTCCGGCAAATGATGGCTGAAACGTTGTCCAGAGTACATAGGAACGATCCTGCCCAGGGTGAGTGGCAAGTATCTGGAAAAGCAGTGAATGCATGGGTTGACGCAAGTTCACTGGCTACAGGTGTCGTGTTGGAACAATTAGGAGCTGTCGTGGAAGATGCGTGCTGGCTTCGTCCGAAAAATGATGCCCAGCATATAAATTTGGCAGAGCTCGATGCCACGTTAAAAGGGCTTAATCTTGCATTGCAATGGCAGGCCAAGGTTATGCATCTTCACACTGACTCATTGTGTGTTTACCACTGGTTGACCGACACCTTAACTGGGAAGGCCCGGGTTAAGACTAGAGCGGCAAGTGAGATGTTAGTACGTAGGAGACTGGAAATAATAAAGCGTCTAGTTGACGAATACAGCTTGCAGGTGGACATCACTTTAGTTTTGTCAATGCAGAATTTGGCTGATAGCCTGACGAGAGTACCAAAGAGGTGGATTGATGTAATGAGGCAGGGATCTGATCCTCCACAACAGACATGCGCGACCGTAACAGATCAATTGACACCTGACCAGATCCGTACGATACATCAGCAGAGTGGACATCCCGGAATTCGGAGGACAACATATTTTGTCCGAAGAATGTGTCCTTCAACTACAAGAGCATCAATCAAGGCAGCTATACGCTCGTGTGAAGAGTGTCAGCGAATTGATCCGGCACCATCCCAATGGCAAAAAGGAAAGCTTGAGGTGGAGGACAACTGGTATCGAGTAGGAATGGACATAACGCATTATGAGGGCAAGCACTTTTTGACCATGACAGATTGTGGACCAACACGTTTCATAATATGGCGCCTGTTGACACGACAGGATGCATTTAGCATTATACGACAGTTGAGAGCTGTCTTTTTTGAACGTGGTGCCCCGCTTGAAATTCTGACTGATAACGCCACTACATTTCGATGTCAAGAATTTCAGAAATTCACGCAGGAATGGGGGATTAGAATGCGTTACCGATGCGCATATTTTCCCGAAGGTAACGGTATAGCGGAGCGGTGTCACCGCACCATTAAAAGAATTGCGGCCAGGACACAGTGTTCTATTCCAGAAGCGGTGTACTGGTATAATATGACACCAAAGGACGATGCAACACCAGAAACTGCCCCAGCTAATGGGATTTACCGCTATGAACAACGTATAAAAGGTATTGATGTCACGCCATCAGAGGTTGGCGTTGTCAATACACCATATCAAGTGGGAGACAGTGTTTGGGTGAAACCCCCAAATGCTAGGTGCACTGAAAAATTTTGCAGAGGAAAAATAGATAAAATCATAAGTCCACAGACCATGTTGATTGATGGTGTACCACGGCATGTAAAAGATATCCGCCCCTGTTATACCTCTCCTGATTCTGAGGATAACGAGGAAGATCACATACAGTTCAGGGATGATCCTGACTGCCTACTACCCCTACCGGTGAGCGTAGAAACACTACCTACAGAACCAGATGAGGGAATGATGGAACATACTGAGGAAGATGGGACCGAGGAAGTGATGCCTCCGGTTCTTCGAAGGAGTAACCGACAAAGACGGATACTGCCCCCATGCCCTGATTGTGAAACACCGCATAGGGAACCACGAGAGGAGATAATGGCACAGATTGGTGGCAATAACGGTGGTAATGAGGAAGATGGCAATGAGGAAGTGCTGCCCCCGATTCTTCGAAGGAGTACCCGACAAAGACGGATACTGCCCCCATGCCCTGATTGTGAAACACCGCATAGGGAACCACGAGAGGAGATAATGGAACAGATTGGTGGCAATAACGGTGGTAATGAGGAAGATGGCAATGAGGAAGTGCTGCCCCCGATTCTTCGAAGAAGTACTCGACAACGACGGCCACCCCCCTGCCCTGTGTGTGATCATGAGATCAGGGGGGAGTGTAGGGAAACGCGGGACTTACCTAACTAGCATGTGTGCATAGTTCAATGGGTCGGTCGTGGAAGTAAATGAATGAAGAAGAAAGAAACAAAAATGGCTGCCTTGTCTCTTTATATGCCTGCAATGTGACCACCTGATATGTAAATGAGATGCTCCTGGTTGGAGATAAAAGAGGGTTGATTTGTTGTTTTGGACGTTCACTTTGAAGTTGGATTTCAAAGAGATAAGTGAGATATACAGAGGTTGGAAGTTATATTAACAAACGGTCTTTAGTCGCATGTGTATCCCGTTCAGCTGAGATTATTTTAACGAGGTTAGAGTATGAGTGTGTGTATGTGAATGTATATTTTTGCCGATATAAATCCTTTTCAAATTATTTTCCAAATAAAGAGTATACACAAAGGTATTATAGTTCTTTACAGCTGTTTCCTGCTTTGTTTATTTGAAGTCATATAATGCAACATCAAAGATTAAATCTCATCAGAACAGAATATCGTAAGTACCCATGAAACAAACTGCACCAATGTCTGAAAATTTTCAATTTCCACCAAAACAAAACAAAAATCACAAGAATAGATCCATTGTCATTTACCTCGGTAAATTGTTAAATTAAGAGTTTACTATTTCATGTAAAATTTTATATATATATATATATATATATATATATATATATATATATATATATATATATATGTGTGTGTATATATGTATAGATATTTGACATTCTTTAATAAATATATATATGACATGTAGCTATAAGGCATATTCCGACAACGTTCATAGAATCTCTAAGTCAGACTTTCTTGATATGCCGCCCTTCGCCTAAATAGAACTTAAACTTCCTTCTTGAATGTGGTAATGCCCCATGGCCTAATGGTTACAGCACTTGCTTACGGAGTCTAGGTTGACTCTGTGGCAGGGGTTCGAACCGTGCGACCCTCCGAGGTTGTCATCCATGCGAAAGCTCGAAACACTAGCATATGTATTCAAAAATAATTTTATATATATATATATATTATTCATGAATATGCCATATTCTTGTAATGTAACCACATGATAAAACAACAAATAGGTTTCTTCCATATCATACCTACTTCAGCTAAAACTAAATTGCTAGAAAATGACAATGGTTGAAAAATTGTCTACTTAAAGATTTATTTTTCTTAAATATAAAAATATTTTTTTTAATTCCATCAATGATTTCGTCCTCCCCTTCACTTTTTCTAACCAATTCATAGACATAAGTATATTTGCAATAGAGTTTGCTTACTCTCTCTCTCTCACCTCAGTATTTTAACTGGGTTCATTATTATTTACAGATAAAATATAGATCTTTTTCCTCTTACGCTTTCTCCCCTCCCTCACCCCTGCCTCGAACCACTGATTAGTTTGGGCTGAATTTAAAATAGAAAAATACCCTTTTTTTGCTCTGTTCCTTGTTTTTTATGAACCTCTTCCTAAGCTCTTGTCAAAAAATAATCGAGATGAAAATAACATTACTTTAACAATATTAGTTTTGGTTTTATAATAATTTAGTTAATAATATGATTACTATAATAATTAAATGTAACTTTTAAAACCTATTAAAACAAAAAATGGTCGGTTTGTAAAATAAAAAAAATGGAATACAAATAAAATTAAAAAGACTCCCGGGCAACACCAGATAAGTACACTTAGTTTCATTTATCTATTTAGGAGGCTCGTCACTCAAGTTCGAAATGGACATGGTAATTCTGAATAATGGGAATGCATAGCCCGGCAAACCTTATATATATATATATATATATATATATATATATATATATATATATATATATATATATATATATATATATATATATATATATATATATATATATATCCGGGGTTTCGAATCGCATGACCGGTAGTGAATAGTCATATCTCTATGCTGATGAGTCCCGATTATAAAGGACGAAACGTATACGTACATGGATAATTAACAATAACAAATATTTATTATTTGTAGCTCCTAGAAAAACCCATCTAGTAGAGCACTGTAAGTGTAGTATTACGTCGCTAGCTATAAATGCATCGTTCCTTTCATTGAGTAGAACGCTCTTATGACATTAAGCCGCCACATAAAGTGTTAATATTATCACCGTTTATTCGCTGTTCAACAATGGCTGAGTGTGTCAGGCGTCGGGATTTGAGTTGTAAAATACTCGTTATCTGGGGTTTCGAATCGCATGACATGTAGTGAATAGTCATATCTCTATGCTGATAAGTTCCGATTATAAAGGACAAAACGTATACGTACATAGATAATACACAATAACAAATATTTATATATATATATATATATATTCATTGACTCACTGAATATGCCATAATTTCTAAATCTAACTCCATTATAAGACAATAAATAGTTTTCTACCATATCACACCTACTTTAGCTAAAATAATAATTCGAGAAATAACATTAAGTTAGAGAATGGGAAAATATTGTCAACCTAAACGTTCATTTTATTATAGTTTACTTCATGTGAATGTTAATAAATTGAATAATGAAAATCTACACAATGAAATGCAAGATATCTATATATCTACACAATGAAATGCAAGATATCTATATATCTACACAATGAAATGCAAGATATCTATATATCTACACAATAACAACACTTGTTTGTACTAGTTAATTGTTCATTTGTGTTTTTGTGTAAGTTTAAAAATTTAAATTGTTTTTTTTATCTGTTTGTAGGTGAGAAAAGGGATGAGTCAATGTAACATGTGTGTATGTACGTGTGTTCATTTTGTCAGTCTGTGTGTATATGTATGACATCGTATGTAAGTTAAAAGTAGTTTTATTCCTTCCCTTCCTCAGCTACCAGCTTGAATTCTATCTGTTGAAGCGAAGCCTGGTCACTGTTGGGCACTGATCGCATTCCTTTTTGACTGGTTGACTATCCCTTTTTATAGTAAAACACAAGTATGTTGACTTTTAGCTTGAAAATAAGTTTTGTCTGCGGACGTTAGTCGTAGCCATGCCAAGTGGTTTTGTGATTACGTCTAATTTCAGTTTTTTTTCTATTCAAAGCTTCAGTTTGTAATAGTTATTTTACGATATAATTTTGAGCTTGCCTTGTTTGTTTGAGTTCACCTTATTTGTTCATAAATATACCACTTACACATACAGCGATAACTCATACACATGTACAGAAAGATACACAGACCCACGTAGATGTTTGCATTAGAAATTGTTAATTTCTCTCAGACTGATTCTTTTTACACACACATACACACACATGTGGAGAGTTTGAATTACCTACTGGAGAGTTTGAATTACCTACTAGACACTATCCCCGAGTGTCATCGGTCTATCTGTACAAGGGTTTGTCAGGATAAGCTGACATGAGGATTCTACACCTTACAAATAAACCCTGACCAAATATTCAAAATAACATAGTATTCGAATCCCAAATAAGATCCCCTCAGTACAGCTATATACTAGCTCATGTGAGGAATGGTGTATCTTCTCCAAGTAATGTTAATTCAAGTAACAACATTTAGCTGGATACTCCAACAGACTAGATGAACTCTTGCCTTGGAATCTTGGACAAAGAGACTACAAGAAAGATATACTATAACATAGTTAACTGGTCAATTGGAGAGGAAAATTAATGTTCTTAACTTCTTTACATACACAACGTTTGACAGGTAAAAAGGGAATTTTAATGGAATATTCGAATATCTATTTATCTCATATAGAGATAAAGTGTACGCCCCAGGAAGGAGCCCCTTGACTTCTGAGAACTTCGACTGAAGTAAAATGAAACACACACACACCCACACACACACCCACACACACACACATAATCCCTCTCCATAGGAGCATCTGACTGAAGACTCTGAAAACAATGTTTCGGCAGAGATCCGGAGGCCACTTTATTTTTATGTTCTATTTAATTACAGCAAGGTAAGAGGGTTGGTAAAAACAATTCCCTCCAGAAAAAGTAGCTGAGAACGGACCCGTTGGCATTACCAGGTAGGGGCACTTCATAAACAAATCACCACTACCGAAGGAGAGGGTTATACCTGGAAGGGTACACCCCCTCCAACCGAGATGGACCAAACCTCATTCCAACACAGAAATGTGTGCCAAGATACACACAATCTCCTAGGTTGCCAAAATGTGCCAAAGATTTGTTTTTATGTTCTTGTGTCATTACACGTTCTTTCAGGGTACCTGGTAAGATCCAACAAGAATGACAAAGAACAGAACGTATATGGAAAAACTTTGGTTTTCTTTATTTCCCATCACCAGACAGTTTACGCCGGCTACGCACACACATATAACAAACAAACTCTTTTGACAAACTCGTTAGATATACATCAGATTGGAAAGCAATTTGCTCTGCATTGTCTATCCGAGCATGAACTGAAGCGATTGTTCCACAAGCACTTCCAATTGTCTGTTTGATAAAATACAAGTCAGGGGATTCCTTTACTGCACCAACCTGCTTATCTGTCGCATTTTTAGTCAGCACACACGAAAGCCTAACGGCAAGACGGGCTTGGGCACCATAGCAAATAAAGCTTCATCAGTGCCATAAACATCGGTAAACTCCCATTCTTCCGGTACTTCGATACTCTGATCACCATTCGCATTTCTGAAACCGCCGCGTTTCAAGTCTCGCTTGCACTGCGGAACCTTCTCTTTTTTAACAGTTATCAAGTCGCTTTCTTTCTTTCTCGACGTCCCACCCACAATGGACTCGTCCACGATTCATTTTTGCCACTCTTCATTATCTTACATCCTGACCCCTTTACTTAAACTCATCTTTGAAATATGTTCATATAGAGTTGCTGTTAATAATAACAACATAGTAAGTATAAACGTTACTGCTCATGAGCTGCAGAATTTTTATTAAAGTGCAATAGTTTTTTGATTTTGAATGATTAAAAAACTGTAACACATTCGTTTGTTTATAAATAATAACGTTTTTTTAGTGGGAGATCCTTACCATTGATTAAGCCGTGGTAACGAGTCCTTAGTCTTGTCATTTTACACAGACACATGCAAACCTCATGTAACCAAAGCGAATAGAGATGATTCTCTCCAGCAGAATCATTTGGAGTGTCGTGAGATAATAGTTATTATGATGAGCGAAAGGGCTGTTTCAAGTATAAGTACAATTTAGCTGTGATAGCAGGTCCATCTGGGTCCATATATGAAATAAGTAGTGAGAATGTCCATCTGATTCCTGAATGAAATAAGTAGACGAAAAACAGAAGAAAATGAAGGTTAATGGAAATACCTTTTATTTTGGGGATGGCTGAAAAGGAAATAAAAACAGCTAAGAGAATTAAAAAAAAAAATTATCTTTCAGAATTTATAAATATTTGATTGAGAAGATTTTAAAAACAAATAATCAACATTTGAATTTCTTAATAAACAAATAATCAAGAGAATTTTGTTTATTTTTCAGAACTTTTAAATAAATATTTCACTAAGAATTTAAAAAAAATCAACTTTCTTTAAATAACTGACAACAATATTTACATAAAAAATGTCTTTTATTTAGAATTTTTTTAAAAACAGATAAGCATCTTTTTTAAACAACTAATCAACCAAAATTGGTTCTTTTGTTCAGAAATTGTTTTTTTTTATATTTCGAAATAATAAAATAGTATTTACATAAAACATATTCTGCATGTTAGAAGCTTTTTTCTTTTTTACAAACACTCAAATGAATCGGGAGGGATCTTGTTTTTTTTACTTTCCTTGTTTTATTAATGTACATCATAAAAGTTATGTATCCACAATGGTTGAAAAAAAAGGATGGTTGAAAAAATAAAAACGAGTCAATCATTACAAAAAGAGCTCAAAGCATATTTGTAGATTATATCCTGTTGGTGGTGAGTTGGAAAGGTCAACCCCAGAACGTTCTGCTAATATAATCTGGAAACTCTTACTTGTTAGGAAAAAAAACCAGACTACAAGAAATAGTTCAACAACCAGTATTTTTATGCCAAGACATCTGATTGGCCGATCTTTTGATAAAAATAGACACGGAAACCTGTCTATTTCCATCAAAAGAAAATCGTACATAAAAATAGGTGACTGCTACACATGTTTCTGTGAAAACAGTGGTCTGTATTTGTAGACCACTGTTGGGAACCCGGGAGCAAATTATATACCTGTTCATGCCGCAGATTATCGACAGAAGCAGAGAGATGAGCAACCAGTTGCTGCAAGAAATAGTCCAACAACCTTTATTCTTACGCCGAGACATCTGATTGGACGATCTTTTGATGGGAATAGATAGGTAAACCTATCTATTTCCATCAAAATATGTGACTTCTACATGTGTTACTGTGAAAATAGTTGTCCGAATTCATAGGCCACTGTTGGGAACTCGGGAGCATATTTTCCACAGAAGCAGAGGGACGAGCAACCAGGTGCTGTCAGTTACGGATGCAGATATTTCTTGAATTTCAAACATACTTGTGCTTGCCGTAGAATTTCAGCAGGTGCAAACAACTAGAAACGGCTCAATTCCAAAACAGACACTACGTGGATTTCTGATTGAAATATGGATTCATATAATAGCTATAGTTGTAAATTGTGTGGCTAGCATTTGCTGTTCCACAGACAAAACCTACAACGCAACAAGTATTTTTATGAGGTTTAGGTTGTCAGCTGTGACAGTTTACTAGGTTATGGAACTCATAGCCACACATTAAATATTTAAAGTATGCCTGAGCACCAGGCATGCCACCTACCCTAATACTCTCATAATACAGCTTGTAAAGTGCAACCACTAACTGATTTGCAGCTAGCTCAACCAACTCCGGGTGAATGCTGTTACAAGATACAAGTAGAATTTTCTCCTGTCGCCATTTTTCTCATAACAAACCGAAACGATTATTTGAAGTCAATATTTAAATCTATAAAATTGAAACCCCAAAAATATATTCATTAGAAAGTAGGCAATTAAAATCATTTGTGGTTTTTTAAGGATTACTTTTTATGACTAAAAGATGCAAGTTATTAAAATGATTTTGGTTACTTTATCAGGATACAATTACTGGGCCGCAAGTGAGGTTAATGCTTTTTATGTAACATTCTAATGAACACAGTCAGTAAAATTGCTTTACATTAGTAGTTTAGGGTCTGATGCTAAAGCCAATACAATTAGCAAATAAACAATTCTAGATTCTCTTATGATTGATGGGTTGTGACGTCTTAGTGTCCAACTGAAGTAACGGGCGAAGAACTGATATTATTTGTTGATTTGAAGGAGAAAAATTGGCATTGAATCTACTTAATTATTGAATGAAGCAGAAAATACTGGAAATCTATGGAGATTTGTCATTCAGACTCCACAACACTTGTTCTTTATACTGAGAGATCATTGGTACTGACACGTGTGAGAACACCATGAGCAATTAATAATAATAATAACAACAATAATAATAATAATAATAATAATAATAATAATAATAATAATAATAATAATAATAATAATAATAATAATAATAATAATAATAATAATAATGTGATGGAACCAGCCTCGGCTGATACCACACAAAATAGTCGTGAAGGGTCAAGGAGGATTGAAAGACCGAAGATGGGGAGCACTAACCAGACCTCTACTGAATGGGTGTGCAGAAAACTGCGATCTTGGCAAGGCTTATTATTATCCAAGTCCCAGAGAAGACCAAAGGTCGTTGCCAGTGAGAAATCGATGATACTCGTCTGTTGTGATAACGCAAAGATAGCTGCAATAGTTATCGAAATAAGGTGGAGAGTACTGGAAATCATGGGAAAACTTTTAGTCACTCAGACTCTAGGGAACACCACCGGTGATTATCAGTGAGCTATCACAGATGATGACCTGTGTGAGTACACATAATAATAATACAGAGAGGTATTTTCTAGGGAGACTCTAGGGAAAGTAGATCACATGAGTCCATGGGAATAGAAACTGATAGAGATCTTATAAACTGACCCTGTCTCCTTCAAAAAACAAAAACAAAAACACACACATGCACACACATCTGATGGTACCTGTAAAGTTTGGAGGGTTTACTTTCGGCAGTCTCGCAACTCTCGCTTCTCTTATTTTGTCTTTCAATTCTCACATTCCATGAGCGATGTTTCTGACAAAGGGGGAATAATTGCTTTTTTCTGTGTAGGAATCAATCCATATAACACGTATTGTTGGCTAGTTTTTGACCTTGAAGTAGTATCTAAAAAAAAAAGATTCTTAGCTCCATACATTAAGTGGCTTCATGCCTTGTCTGGCGCGATTTCCATTAAAAAAATGCTAAAAGTACTTCAGAATAACCAGTTATGACACAACAAATCAATTGACCTCTAGGCAGAGTTTAGTTCTAAAGTCTGTGGTGAAGCTCTCTGAAGTATGCATATTACTGGAATCTGGGGGAGTCTTACTGCCACTACAATTCCAAAGTAGGCCAGTTGTTAGAGCCAGTGAGAAATCAATGGTAAACGGTTGTTGCAATAACGCAAAATGACTTTCAGCAGTTATAGAAAGAAACCAAGACTCCAGGGAATACTATTGGTTATTGCTAGCTAGCAAATACTGATAATATCTTTATGTGAGCACTCCAAGTGAGTAAATAATAATAATAATTATAATAATAATAATAATAATAATATCACCGTAGCCGCCTATTCTTGGAATCCATGTATCCCAACATGTGAAGCACAAAAAACGTTAAAAAGCAGACACGCGTCTAACATAGCACACATGGAAATGAATGCGGCACCTTGCATGCAAAATCCTTGAAATATGCAAACATCGAAGTACATGACTAAGTAGCCGATATAATCTATGAGGTATCAGAAACTAAGAATTATCCTGAATAGCTGGATCTAGAAATTTGACGAAACTTAAAAAATTAAACAAGAAACACAAATGTAATGGATACATTGATCAGCTTCGGCTCAACATACTACTGTTCGTATTATGTAAAATTATTATATATATATGACTCATTTGACTAGACTAGAGTACCACAAAACAATATGCATATAAAGGAGGAAGATGTATAACTGAAAAAGCGTTCTCTATTAAATTCATGGCAGAGAAAACTATCAGCTCAATTTACTATAAAATCTGAATAATGACCATCCGTGCATTGTGAAGAACTGTAACATAGTCATGATATTTTATTCGTTAACAAATGTTCTTATAACCGTTTTCCACTTCCTTTATAGCCAGTACGCCTTTTCGCGTATTTTACTTCCTAAAGTTTTCGTGGGTGCGAGCTTATTAATGCGTGTGGTTGTTCAATTGTTCGTTCTTTTCACGTAAATGACTCTTTGCTTTTTAACGTATGTAAAAGTTCCTTTTAATATAAGAAACAATTACTTTTGCTTTTCTTTTCTTCGTTCTTTCATTGCTGTGCCCGTTGCATAGATTTCTGCCTCGTTTTAGTCTTTCGTTGTGCCGTGGATTTTGTGTTCTGACCGTCTAGTGTGGAGTATCTGTTTTCAGGTAATACACTTACATATGACAACAGAAAAGGCTGGAAAGCAGATGTTGAGACAGGTTCAGAAGTTTTATGCATCTTCTTTGTGGTAATGCATGAAAGAGAAATTACCGGTTTCTAGATTAACTGGTTTATTTTGCTAAGTTTCTGACTGAGCTAATTCCTCACAATTCCTGACTTGGGCGAACGGGGAGAGGGTTGGCTCATTCTCGTCTCATTCGAAACTTAACTTAAAGCGTTCAGACCATGTTTCTAGGACGTCCGTGTCGCGTTGATTCCATTCACGAACTGTTCAAAACTACCGTTTTTTCTCACAAACGTGACGTCATTATTTCCCCGCTCGCGACAAACAAGCTACGTTATTGCACTTTAAACCCATCAGCTCTCTGTATTTGACCCTTACTGACCCCAATCTCTAATCTTCCGATGCCAAGTTCAACTTTTCTATTCTACTGGGAAAACATACTTATTTATCAGCTTAACTTGTCAGCTTAACTTTGCACTTAATTCTTAATTTCACCTAATTCGTAATTCATACTAGCTGACGTAGAACTTTACAAAAATTGGGCCTCTTATAATGTAACAGAACCACATCCTTAAGTAGGTTAGTCTGTTATTATGCATGGACATAGAGAAAACACAGCGGATATAGAGGAGTAAACTTTGAACAAACATCGCTCTATTCTTTAAAGGTGGTGACAATGACAATCGGCAAACGGATGTGTCAACAGATAGAGAGAGAGAGAGAGAAAGAGAGAGAATAAGAGAGAGAGAAAGAGAAAAAGAGAGATAGAAAGATAGAATGAGAGATAGAGAATGAGAGAGAAAGATATATATAGAGAGAGAGTGAGAGAGAAAGAGAGAGAGAATGAGGGAGAGAGAATGAGAAAGAGAGAATGAGAGAGAGAAAGAGAATGAGAGAGAAAGAGAGAGAGAGTGAGAGAAAGAGAGAGAGGGAATGAGAGAGAGAGAGAAAGAGAGAGAGAGAATGAGAGAGAGAGAGAGAGATAAAAAAGAGAGAGAGGAAGAGAGAATGAGAGAGAGAAAGAATGAGAGAGAGGGAATGAGAGAAAGAGAGAGAATGGGAGAGAGAATGAGAGAGAGAGAAAAGAAGTGAGAGAGAATGAGAGAGAATGAGAGAGAGAAAGAGAAAGATAGATAGAGTAAGTGAGAATGAGAGAGAGAGAGAGAGAGAAAGAGAATCGCATCTTCATGTAAGATTATTATTGGAGTTGCACTGAATCAGTGAGCTGACAACTATAAACTGTAAAGTGTACAGGTTTAGCGAACCGTATAGTTATCCAGCCCTGAAGATAGCTTCAGCAAGTACTTCAATATAGCCTATGCTGACACAACAATACAATTCACCCCTGGGCGGAGTTCAGTTCTAAAGTATGCGGTTAATCTCTCTGGATTATCCACATTGATAGGTGGGATAGGATATCCACTTTAAAGATACGCATAAACGCATGTGTTTGTTTGATTGGAATTGGTTGTGACAAATATATTCTCTTTGTGCAATCTAAAACATTCATGTTCACGTGTGCAACGATTCTATTTCATCATTATTAATTCACTTTTCAAAACATTTTTATACATTAATTTGGAAACTGTTACTTGGAATTTACGTTTAAAAAATGTCCAATCTTTTTTTTCACCGTTATTGAGCATGCCTAACAATTTCTGACTAATTTCGAAGTTTTGAAATTAATATCGTTTTGGTTTTCATAGAAATGCATAAGTAGGAAATTAGCATCATCTATTGATCTTATCGATCTGTTGTGTTCTTATACGCATGGGAAGCAACAGCAGCGAATTTTGTTCTGACGTATCGACTCTCAATTGGAAAACATCTCCGATGAACAGCTTCTTTCAGCCAACTACCGACCCAAGAATATTCACTCACGAATATCCGTGCGTACTATAAACACCCAAACCCACAGCTCTCTCCCTCTCTTTATTTTTTTTTCTATTTCAGACTTAACGCACGTGCGTACGTCACAAAATCAGCCTTGCCTCTCGGCAGATGCAACGAGAGACATTCACAAACTATCAAACACACCGAGAACATATACGCACTGCTCATTACTCATGCACACACGAGCTCACACAGTTTCATACGGAGTACATTCTACTTCCCTCATAAACAAACATTCACTCATACGAGTTCATACCCACATTTTCTCACTAACAAAAAAGGGAAACTAATATATATATATGTCTACATTGCCTACTCCATTTACACACACACAAACTCGCATGCCGACAGCCGAAATAGACATTTCAACTCAGATTCTATTTACAGACATAATCACCATTTCTTCACCTTGAACGTTCTTCGGACACTCTGAACTCTTATTTATTACAAACTCTTTAATTTTCATTGTCTTAATCAGTGGTCAATAAAAATAAGTTACTTTGGCATGAATAGAAATTGCCATTCTTTTCCATATTATCTTTCAAACTCGGTTATTAACGGAGCGTCGTATTTCTCCTATATTTATTGACATTTTCCTTCTACGTCATCCAATATTAACAAGTGAATAATCAACGCAATAATAATCACCTTTAAATGAGTTAAAGTCCAAGGATTGACAATATTTATCCCGAATATTTGAGAATAGGCGGTAAGCCTATAATCAAGAGGATATACCATCTTTTGAATGTAATTCTACGAACTGAAAGAATTCATTATATGTTTAAAGAGGCATATTTAGAAATCGCAGTATTTTGAAGGTCCATGCGAATTTGGTCTTTGTTTCAGGGGCCGGTCATTGATGATTTGTCTTACAACTAAAAAAGGAGACACAGGCAAAAATGTGACAAATGGAAAGAAGGAGAAACAAACTCGTGTGTGTAGCAAAATATAAAGGTGACATTTATTTCAAAGAAAATAGTTCATAGTTCAGTGAGACAACAAGAAAGACGATGAATCATTATCATATGATTATGGTGATGGTTATCCTGGCCGAAGTGTCCTTTGGTGTTTTCGCTGGGCGCTGTTGCTTTTGATGTACAACTTTAGCTAACAGGAGAACTAGCTGCAGATGATGATGATGATGATGATGATGATGATGATGATGATGATGATGATGATGATGATGATGATGATGATGCTGATGTGTTTTTCGAGCGATGATACTGGTTTATGGATAGGTTGATGGCTGCTTTGATGATGAATCCTGGTCGGATTTTAAAAAGCACACGTGAACTTGGATTTTTTTTTCGATATTATCATTTTCTATGCTTTACTTTGTGTTTACTGTCGATATTCTCAAATTGCTGGGCGAACTCAACCACGACCAACGTAAAGGAGCGCTGGAAAATGACGTCATGCTATAAAGTAACAAACGAGATCGGTCGAGCATTCAGACTATGCCCATTTTGACGCCTTCCTTCACTTAAAAATTCATAAAAATTCAGGAAATAAACTAATTTTAATGAATTTTTCAGTATTTATTAATTAACGATCACAGAATATTATTAACCCATTCTTTTTATTAGCAATGTTAGTGAAAATATATTATTTCGTGTAATTTGTGTAGGCTAGATAGCAAACATTAAATTGATACTTAATAATAAAATGGTGCTGTCATAAATCTTTTAATTTTTAAAACATGAACATTTTTCTTTGAAAAATAATTTGTCCGATTTAATATTTATTCTTTCTGGTCTACATCGAATGAAAAGACAAGTGTCAGTTATACTGCATGGACATATCTCTTGGTTTATAAACACAAGAAGACAAATCCTTATTATTTATATGAACATTTCCTTATCATTAGTTTTAGCTGAATAATTTCTGAAAAAAAATTATGTTTCTTTATTTTTTAAACTTAAAAGTAAATCAAACATGAACAGTAAATCAAACATGAAAGATTACGAATTCAGTAAAGTAATACAACATCAATCATTCAAAATAATTAATTAATAGAACATTTATTGAAATAAATTAAAGTGTGTGTTTTTTGTTTCAAAACGAACAGTTTATTTACAGTATAGTCAAATTTGATTTGTAATAAATTAAAATAGCCATGTTTTCTTTTAGGGTAGAGGGAAATTTTGGATGAAACTTCTTAATTAGTCTGAAATTGTATTTTTATCCCAAAATAAAATCTAATTCATTTTTTAGACTTAAAATTCGAGCTTTAATGCAATACCTTAATTGTTAGAGATCATATTGGATTTGTTATTCTCTTTCGCGCTTGACATCTATAAAAAAGGAAATACGTTTGAAAAAAGGAACTAGTTAACAATTATTTTCAAGTGAATGAATACTCCTTATGAGGGTAGCGTATTCTTGACAGGGGAATAAAGTCACAATGGCAGAAACAAGTTAACAATGATTTCCAAGTGAATGAATAATTATATGGAGTTGAGTCTACTCGCTCTAATTAATTGTTCTGATTACAGAGGGACACATACGCGTTAAGCCACGGCGGGCATTCAAGAACTTCCGGTCCTCATTGATAGTGCTTCTTACTCCAACTATCAATGACGTCACCAGAAAAACTCAACTCAGTTGACAGGCCTGAGTAATCACGACGGCCGTGACTCAACATCCATGACAATGTTTTGCCAAAGGCCTCAATCTCTTTTTCTTATCTTAAACACGAAGATCTAGCGACATTTAAGAATATTGATATCTCTGAGACTATCTGGTTTGAGTGTAAAAAATAACAACGCCATGACTGTTGTCTGCGTCAATATCAATGTTTCGATGGAGTAACTGTAAAAAAATGGATATAAATATACATACTCATGTTTCGAAATTTTGTAGATTAAGATTGATAACTTTTATTATTTTGATTATTCGGACTACTATTCACATCTTGGACGTCATTTAAAATTTTTTTCGGCCGATATAACATCCGACATTCTTCCGGTGCATATTGTTGAACTCTGGAATCTATACGGAATTTTGAACTGAACACTTTATTTAATTAACAAGGGTTAGATGGTTCTCGTTTGATACATGGGGCAACGGATAAAAGTGTTAAGTAACAATCAGTTTAAAATGCCAGACTTCTGGAGGTTGTAGGTACAACAGACGATACTAACTAATAATAAAATAAAAATAAATGCTTAGTTATGATTTCTAACCGGTCATCCCTTACGGAACCAAAACAATCAATCTCTGATTTATGTCGGTAATAGTAAATATTACCTCTACCTCGAGAATTATAATATTTACTACGTGAACTACGAAGAAAATAACACGAGAAAGATATGGTTTTCGCAAAGGTTTCATTTGTTTGTTTTTATTCTTGAAAAGGGACGAATATGTTAATATCAATTCAAGAAAGATGGTGTATGTTATCATTTCCTTTCCCCCAATAACATATTAAAATATTGCGATAAATGAAATAATCTTAATTTTACTCATACTATTCATCAAAGAGATCGGTCTTGTTTCCAAATGGTTCATTTAATTTTCCTCATCTTTCATTTTCTGCGAACCTGCTTTTCCGATCGCCATCTTAAATTCTGACTTTATCACATATTAATTAATACATCTAATAATCGTTTCTTTCTTGAAAACATATAAGTCATTTGAAAGCAAATTGTGCCAAAAAGTAAGTATTACTTGAATGTATTTGCTTTGGGGTTTCTTTTTTTGATACAGGGGCGCATCTAAACCATTATGTTTCCCTTTTGATTTGATATGAATGCCGAAACGTTACAATTATGTTCAGTTTAAAAATCAGTATACATTCCTGAGTTCAACATATAGGTTCCTGTGTTCGACAAGATGCATCATATTGGAGGTTACATCGGTCTAAGTAAATAACACCCCAGACAAGAATTATCAAATAATACAAATATACGGTCATTGACCAATTCACGATTACTGACAAACATTTTTTAAAATCAAATTAAAAATATAATTTCTATAAGTGTTTAGACTATTTATAAACATCTGAGAGATTTCTTTCATAGAAGAATACGTCGGCCATGGACGGTTTACACTCACTACTTCCTTGGTAACAAACTGGACACTGTTAGTTTGTGCTACCTTCACATTTATTCTCAGGTTGAACAAATTAATTTCTGAGCACATCGAATGTCAGCTTCTAAAACCTGAAATCAGCAGCCAACGAACATCAAATCGCCGCAGGTCATCTATTTGGCCGATCATGAAGATCAAATTTATTTTAAGTAATGTAGTGAATGTGGTATTTTGGTGACTGTTAAAGTGAAAGCGATGAACAAATATCGAAAGAATGAAATAGACAGTGCTTCGAAGAAATGGTCAGAATGGCTTTTGTTAAGAATAAGATAGACAGAGGATGACCATTCTATTTCCCACGCTTTTGATGGCCTTGTGCCTAACTTGTTAAAATGTATTTTTATATATTTGTAAATAGATAATTCAAATTCCTGCCGTCTGAAATGAAAGTGATGGACAAATGGTGTAAGAGTGAAATCAACATCACTTGGACGAATGGTCAGATTAACATCTAGTTAACCGTAGGATAGACAGAGGATGATCAACAACCTCCAACTTCTCACATTCTTCATGAACTTGTGCCTAATTCATAGAACTTGTTCATCGTTGTGTTGAAAATAAATAATTCAAAGTACTTGCCCTTAGGAACTCCATCAATTGCATTTTTAAGTATCGGCGTGTATCTGATTCCATATTCCAGGACTCTATTAAAGTACTGGCCAAATTATCTTTCAGTCTGGTAACACGACCCTTGTGGCAGTTTGGTTATTTACACCATCTCACATGATCAGCAGTTACAGTCATAACTACCGCAATTTTACCCAGCTGTTGCGTAACGCCGCTTCCTCAGCTGTTCATTCGATTAGCTGCTCCTGCTACCGTTCTTACGAGATTTGTCTGTCTGTCAACTAACTTCGTTTGTCCAGCAATTGATTTGACCAGTCTATAAGGTGATGCTGTCGTTCTTAGGACACACTATGCCCTTCCCAAGACAATAACGAACTACGACACTTGCTAATACCTCGTACCTCTCAGGAAACTATTACGAACTACGACACTTGCAAATATTTAGTCGTTGTCAAGACTCTATCTTTCTCAGGACAATTTTTTCTTCTTCAGAACAATTTTTCGCTAAGTCTACCGAGCTGTTCTTCAACTTCAATAACACCGGCCATTATTGTTGGATGAGCGACCAGACATATTGAGCTGTCCTTCAACCGCTATGTGACGTTATATCTGATCCTCATTGGAAACAAACTCTTAACATCAACGTCCTGCGACATCTTCGATTAAACTTAACCATTTATAATTGTACCTTCATCCCAAATTAAACCGGCTATTTTTATATTCAAATAAATTCCTATTTGTCATCCTGCTCTGCGCTGTATTATTTTTTTGTGTCTAAATCGTTGTAATATCGACTTTCATGATTTGGCCTCTGCAACACGTTTAATAATCCGAAAGAAATAGACACATTTAAAATGTCGTTATTAGTATAGAGGCTAGTGAAGAAGAAACAACCAAAGTTAGTTAGTGAGCAAAGAGACGTTCTCACTTAAATGTTATTAATGAAAGAATGGAAAGGAGAACATATAGGAAGCGAAACAATTATGAAAATAGTGTTGGAGCATTAACATTCTTTAAACAGCCTTAAATAAAAGGCCCCCCCCCCGTGTCGACATGTATATATATATATATATATATATATATATATATATATATATATATATATATATATATATATATTCGATAGAATATATTCTTATTTCTGTTAAAAGAGCTACGCAGATATTAAATGCGCTTTACAAGTAAACAAAGTAAATAACGAGTTATGTCGGAAAAATAAATGGCTGTTTTCTACATTTTTTCTCACAGGTATGTTTTGTTTTGTTTTGTATTATTATTATTATTATTATTATTATTATTATTATTATTATTATTATTATTATTATTATTATTATTATTATTATTATCATTATTATTTTATTATTATTATTACTATTTTATTATTATTATTATTTTTTTATTATTATTATTGTTATTATTATTATTATTTTTATTTATTATTATTTTATTATTATTATTATTATTTTATTATTATTATTTTATTATTATTATTTTATCATTATTATTATTATTATTTTATTATTATCATTTTATTATTATTATTTTATTACAATTATTATTATTATTATTATTATTTTATTATTATTATTTTCTTCTTATTATAATTATTATTTTATTATTTTATTATTATTATTATTATTTATTATCATTATTATTATTTTATTATTATTATTTTGTTATTATTATTTTATTATCATTATTTTATTATTATTATTATCATTATTTTATTATTATTGATTTTATTTTATTCTTATTTTATTAGAACTCACTGAAAGTTATCATCAGATTTCTGATCATAAAAAAACAGTATCTTTCTCTGAGTCTGAATTATAGTTAATTCCCTCAGATATTCTAGTACTCTACATATTATTCCATTAGTATTGTAACTCACTTGGTCTCATCGCATAAACCGTTACGAATGATGAGTCATTCATTGTGCCCGGGGATTATCCATGCAATCTGAGCGAAAATAAGCTGCCTAAATATTTCAGTATTTCTCGTTCCTTTCAAGTCGAGATCTAGATGGTTCTACTCTTTTCGGTTCTGCCATCTACTCAGACTCTTCGTAGCCCCTTTCCCTGGTATGAACCGATGTTGGTGATAGTAACTTTAGGGGGAGAAGAGTGGGGTGTTAGTTTAGAGTAAGTTGATCTCACCTTGACTCGTTTTGATATGCTCTCACCCTATTTTGAGTTGTGTTTGCGTTATTTGATGCCGACTTTCTTGTTTTTGATCACCTCGATTTTCTAGTCAAGCCACAGTCATTAGGTTGATACTCTTCTCACGAGGTGCGTTTCAGGAGAGACGAAAATATGATTTCAACTTTTTTGCTCGTGTGTAGAGAAGATGCGTTTTGGAAAGCATCGCACATGCGCATCTTATTCTTTACAAGTACTTGTTATCGCCTTCTGTTGCCGTTTATTTTTCCAAGTCACTGGAGTGCATTAAACAAAAAATAAAAAATAAAACGCAATCTTTTTACACATGGTAGCATAGGAACAAATATATAATCTCCTTCTCGGGTATAAATCCAGTGACGTGGAAAAGATCTTCTGCACATTTTCTATATAAGAAAATTATTTAGGTGTAGAAATTAATGGGTAGAGAGATAGTGAATATTTATATGAGAGAAAAGAGTCACATGTATGAAAATGAATATAAATTACATTATTATCACAGGAGAAGGTTCTCAAAATATGTGTTTGGTTTGGTTGTCTTACTTGAATAGAAGTATAGCACACATTTCAAAGGAATAGTTTTGGAAGTTTACGTTTCTATGGTCTGTTGAACATATCAGTCGGTATAGAGAACGATCACATAACATCACTAGATGTCTACTGTACTAAATAAAGGTGTTGTACCCCTAGTCTAAGACCAGATCTAAATATAATGTAGTCCGTACACACCTCGCCTAATAACAACGATCAAGGTTTTGTTACCTTTTGCTTAAAAATAAAAATAGAATTAATAAAAGTTTAGATTTTTAGAAACATCTCGGATTGATGATGCGTATTTATTTATCTCAGCTCTCTGGAATCTTAATTTTATCCCTTATAACAAGAGCATAACATTTGCATCAGTATTATTATTTAATACTAGTTGGAAATCAAAACCGCCAGAGTGGATTTTGTCAGTTAGTAGCGAAGAGACTCTCAGGTGTTGCCATTGATGGGGGTGGGGGGGTCTCCGGACATCCATAGTACATACAATAAAAGAGCGTTAGAAAAAGATTGTGTCTACAAGGAATATCAAATGAAGTAAGCGATGAAAATTCCTTTTGTGTTTTTCGAGTCTTCATTTGTTCACCAGCCTTACGGACATTTGCATGTGCCCCCGCCGCAATTAATTGAAGGGTTAACATATCACATTCTCTCAAGGATTCCTATAAATATTGAAAGAGAACATGCTATTTTGTACTAGGATGCACTAAAATACATAATGATCATGTGAAAACAGAGATTGTATGACTAAAGTTATCGGTCCAGAATCGTTTTAATACTGTAGAGTAAAGGCCACATTAGAGGGTCTTAAAATTCCTTTTGTGTTTTTCCAGTCTTCATTTGTTAAGGCCACATTAGAGGGTCTTAAAGTGATAAAAATGGAGAATTTATTTAATTTTGAGTGATCAAATATGTACCTTATGTTATCTCTCTTTCTCTCTCTCTCTTTCTTTCTCTCTCTCTCTCTCTCTCTCTCTCTCTCTCTCTCTCTCTCTCTCTATATATATATATATATATATATATAAAAGTTGTCTGTATGTGTACCGCGTTAAACAATTGATCTCAGAGGAAAACCGACAGCAGATTTCGAATCAGCACCTTGGCTC
This sequence comes from Sepiola atlantica, assembly GCA_963556195.1. NCBI lineage: Eukaryota > Metazoa > Mollusca > Cephalopoda > Sepiida > Sepiolidae > Sepiola > Sepiola atlantica. The sequence goes on along the minus strand of OY744527.1, from coordinate 40,947,170 downwards.
TATTTTTTTTTTATCAATGTATGAAGTTGTTGGAACTTAAAAAAAATTCATTATTCAAAATTCAATGTACGTAAAGATAACATTAGAAACAAATGTTCCGACATTTTTAGTATTCCTCTTTAGCCGACAGCACATTGTACTATAATAATCGTTTATATTTTTCATGTCAGATCATAGTAGGTATTAGTTGTACTGTTTGATATAAAGAGAAATCATTTATTTTTTTTTATTAAAAATGGAAGAAAAATATTTGATAAATGTTCACTCATATATTTTTACTTGTATTAAAGTAAAATTATATATCTTAAATTTTAAATTTTATATCTATGTTTCTTCATTTATTTTAGACGATCCAACTATTTTTGATCTATGCGGACAGGTCCAAAATCCCTATTCAGAACTCATTTAAGTATGTTAAAAGGACAGCATACTTTTGATCGATCGGTTTCCGTGTGGATAAACGTTCGATTTCATTTCCAATATTTTATACCATCGTGGGTTCGAATCTCACACGAGACAATATTTCTGTGTTTTTTTCTATAGCGTTCCAATTATTTCCCAGCCGATATCGATGATATTCATAAACGTGAATATTTTTTCTCCTAATAAAAAATGGATGGACGATATTTAATGGATGTTGTTAACTTCAAATCTTGGCTACACAATTAAATAAAAGTTGGGAAACCCGACATAGACAGGTACTTCAGATAGTATTTAATATAACTCTCGCCGACCTTTGACCCTTACCAATAACTAGAAAAACACGCATCCGTAACTGGACATGTTATTCTCTATAGAAATGTATTAAATAGAAGAAAAATGTACGTTTTTTTCGACATAAAACAAATAGAAAAATACAACAACCCATTCTTCTGTTAATGTTTTAGATTCACTTATGATGTATAATGTCGAGATTATTGAAACCACAAGCGTTTCTGGCTGCATATAAGTTATATTATTAATTGCTAAAATGTTTCTTTGACTTATTTTTATTTCCTTTCCAAAATTCAGCCAGCTGGGCTGGTATGTGTGGTACAAGGTTCTATCCTATTTTAACATTGACAGAATAGTATCGCATATCTAGTATACGGCATCATCATATTGACAGACCAGTTCTTGTTAAGCGACGTTGAGCCTTGTAAGAACCAGATGAGTGACAATTTTGGAATACCAGGCGCTGTATGTAAGAGAACGGCGACATATTGCTGCAAAAGACAAAAATAAAGCCCTGCGTCTGGAAAGTACAAGGTGATTCATAAGTCACTTCACTTAGTGTTGTGGACCTGGGTAAAGCTGAATGAATGACACAGGAACACATGGTTTAAATGAACAAAGGTATATATTATATAATAGAAAGAAAGAGATTACAAGGAGATGTTGCTCTCAACCGCCATTGCTGGTTTGCCTGGGAAGAAGAGAACAAGTGTCACGTGCTTCCCGTATTTATAAGGTGGACGAGTCCATTAGTTCTTTGTAGGTAGGTACGGCACCATAACACCCCCTTCCAAGCCTTACCTCCTCAGGAGTCTTAATAACGTTTCCTTTTCGGATCTATCGCTAGGTAGTCCGGAGCCATTCGTTTTCTTTTTGGTTGTCGTTTACGTGTGACTACCTGGGGTGCTGGTAAGTTGAAGGTGTCATATATCACGTCCATCACGTCTTCTCCTTGTGGGGCGCTGTCAGTGTCATCTGACAGTCTTTTTCTGATCTGATTTAGATGTCTCTTATGCGAGAACCGTGGTCCTATTATGATATAGACCATCGATCCGATCCTCTTTTCAATTGTACCGGGTTCCCAGAACGATGCATTGTTTTTGAACATCTTAAAATATACCCTATCTCCTGGGTTGTATTTTTTCTTCGGTACCGTAGAGATTCGGTCATAATTATTATGTTTAGGTAATAATTTATCAAACACGGACTTCACATTCCGCGCAAACATCATCTCTGCGGGGGATAATGATGATGCTATGTTCATGTTTTTTGTAATTCTATATACTTGTAAGAATTGTTGTAAAGCCTTCTCCTTAGGAGTATCACCGGCCTTTTTTAATGCTCTTTTTAATGTGTCTACGAAGCGTTCCGCCTGGCCGTTTGACCTAGGATGATACGGGGGCGTCGTTATATGTCTGATTTGAAACGTCGCGCAGAACTCCTCAAAATCTGATGACGTGAACTGCGTCCCATTATCACTCACCAAACAATCCACTACCCCAAAACGGGCAAATAGTTCATGTAGGAATCTTATCGTAACCTCTGACGTGGGACTCTTGCAACGTAGTACCTCGGGCCACTTTGAAAAACTGTCGACTACGATTAAGTAGTAAAATCCTTCCAATGGTCCCGCGAAATCCACGTGAATTCTTTCCCACGGACGGTCGGTCTTTCGCCATGGGCTATGCTTTATATGCGGTGCTTTTGCCGCTAAGGCACAGCCTTTACACAGTTTTACTGCTTTTTCAATGTCGTTGTCCATACCTGGCCAGTACACAAAACTCCTCATTAACCTCTTCATCCTGGTTATCCCTGGATGGCCAACATGAAATTCTTTCAGAATTTGCTTTCGTAGTTTTTCTGGGATGACCACCCTTTCGTTATGCATGAGTACGTCATCACAGAGTAAGAAACTCTTTGCCGCATGTAAATCCTTATCTACCAATTTAATTTTTGTTCTGGTGATAAATTCATCCTCTTGAGCTTCTTTTTTTATCTCGTATAGTGTCACCGGGAGCTCTCTCACTGCGTTGCACAAAATCTCTTTAAAATCTCCTTCTGTTTGAAGAGACGCAATCACTGTGTCTTCTAGAGTCTCTCTCTGTTTTGGCACTAATCTCGACAATCCATCTGCATGATAGATTTTATTTGAATGCAAATGTTGCATTTTAAAGTTGTAGTTTAATAAGATAGTTCCCCATCTTTGTAGTCTATTAGCTGTATATACAGGTAGGCCTTTTTTAGATCCATAAATTGTAATTAGCGGCTTATGGTCTGTCTGTAAGGTAAATTGTCTACCATGTATGTATCGGTGAAACTTTGTTACTGCAAATATTATTGCTAGGGCTTCTTTCTCGATTTGAGAATACTGTTTTTCCGCTGGGAGCAAGGTCCTTGATGCATGTGCAATGGGTTTATGGGTTCCATCAGGCATTTTGTGTAGGATACATGCTCCTAAACCATATGAACTAGCGTCGCTAGCTACGATTATGTCCAATTCTGGGTTGTAATGTGTTAGAAATAACTCTGACGTAAGTCTTTCTATGATTTTATTAAATGCATCCTGACATTCAGGTGTCCATACCCAGGCTTTACCTTTTTTTAATAGCTCATTTAATGGAGCACGCAAATTATGCATTTCTGGGATAAAAGCCTGGTAGTAATTTGCTAGGCCCAGAAAACTCTGTAATGTCATGACGTTTTCTGGCGCCGGCATGTTTTTTATTGCGTTAGCCCTTTCTGGGTCTGGTCTCCTGCCGTCCTTGTCGATCACATGACCCAGATATTTTATTTCCTCCAGGAAAAAATCACATTTTTCTTCTTTAACTTTGAACCCATAATCTTGGATTCTCGCAAACACTTGATTTACATGTTTTTGGTGTTGTTCGATATCTTTGCTGTTGATCAAGATGTCATCGAGATACGCTATTGCGAAATCGAGTCCGCCCAGCATTGTGTCCATTACTTGTTGGAAAATGGCTGGCGCGACCTTAACTCCGAACGCTAATCTTTCGAATTTATATAAACCACGATGTGTGTTTATACATAACAGCTTAGAACAATCTTTATCCACCGGTATTTGTAGGTATGCCTCACTTAGGTCTATTTTTGAAAAAAATCTTCCTCCATTTAAGCTTGTAAACACTTCTTCCGGGGTATGGAGTGGGTAGTGATAGTCCGCGAGGGCAGTATTCAGTCCTGTTGAAAAATCTGCACATACACGAATCTCATTAGATTTTTTCTTTACATAAACCGTGGGTGCTGCCCACTGGCTGTGTTGTACTTTTGATAAAATACCCATCTTTACCAGTCGGTCTAATTCAGCGTTTATTTTTTCAATCGAGGCGAAGGGTACTTTCCTTTCTTTTCTAAATACCGGCAGTACATTTTCTTTTAGACGGAATTTTGCAGTCATTTTAGTGCAGCATCCAAGACCGCCAGAAAAAACTCTGGAAACGAGTTTTTTAATTCTCGTTGTAGTTTTTCCGATTCTGTTGCGCGACTACTTATTTTTTTTACAAAATGTATTTATCGGCAACTTCCATAAATCAAATGCCTGCATAAAATCTGAACCAAAAAGATTATTCGAATCCTTCAGTACCAGTAGTTTGAGTTTTTAGTATTTCCCATTAGGGACACATTTGTGATTAATTCTCCTTCAAATGTAATTCTTTCACCAGTAACTGTGCTTGCCAGCCTGTTTGTTCTTGATAGAGTAGGTTTATTTAATCTCCTCCATGTATGTAAATTTATAATGGAAACGTCTGAACCAGAATCCAATTGCAATTTTATATTTTTATCCAGGATTTTCACCTGTACATATTTTCTTATGTTCATGCCAGTTTCCTTCTTTGTCCTAGTGGCTTGAATCCGCATTTTATTTCCTCTGCCCGTTCTGCAGTGCAAACTTTTATGTCCAACTTTTTTGCATTTCATACAGGTTTTAAAACGGAATGGGCACTCATTGTACCAATGTGGATTACCACAGCGTGAACAAGGGCTTGGTGGCAATTTATTTATTTTTTTACTGGTTTGGTTTGTCTTTGTTACATCAAAATTATTATTTATTATTTTTCTATAAGGTTGAGCTTTTGTTTTTTGATGTACCTTTTTTATGTGCGCAATGCCGGACAATTCAATGTCTTTTGAGTCCTGTTTTACATTTACAAATCTTTGACAGTCCTCAGCCAACTTTTGCAGCGTAAGGCTTGGTTCATTCTCTAATTTATTTAGAACTCTACGCCTTATCTCCGTGTCATTTCCTGAGATTAAACCTTGTACAAAAATTAGACACTTGAAATTATCTGCACTTAATTCAGCTAGTCTAAAATCGTCACAATGCTTGTTCACTATCGATGCAAAAGTAGCGTAATCTTCCTCATCTTTCTTTACCAGGTTCATGCACTTCCATCGTTTGTGGAATAGTGTAGTTCTTGGACTAAACAGTTCTGTCAATAAACCAACCGCTTCTATGAAAGTTAGCTCGCTGGTTTTCCGAGGCAAAATGAAATCCACGAATTTGGTATGTTCTGTGGTATTTAGTTTTCTAAGAAGGAGGCGTAGCTTCTTCGCATCACTCCAACCACCGCAGTCAATTTTATACAGGTCTTCATATCTTCGGAAATATTCTTCAAATGTATTATTTTCCGTGTATGAGTAATTATCAATACTGTTCCAAATTTCGTTCTGCGAAAACGTGTCGTCTTTTTCATTTTTTTGATCACTGCGCGATATTGTTTGTATCAGAAATTCCAATCTTTCATCATACTCTTTTTTGTGTAATAAAATATTTTGGTTCTGTTGTAATAAAAGCTTTTGAAATCTTTCCTCAGTTTGTTGTTGCTGGGAGATTTGGAATTTCGTTAGTTCGGCGATTATAGACTTAATATCTTCCATATTCAACCATTTAGTTTCTGATTTTATTTAGAAAATTAATATTTTCTTATTATCTTATGATTTTATAAGAGTTCTTTTCTTTAAATTAGCGTTTGCTAGGCGCCGTCTTAATTATGAAAAGATTATGAAACTTTTCCTTTTCTCTATATACGCGTATATTCAATTATTTTTTTATTTTTTTATTTTGAAAATTAATATTTTCTCGTTATTTAATGAATTTATAAGAAGTTCTTTTCTTTAAATTAGCGTTTGCAAGACGCTGAGTTTTAGTTATGAAAAGATTATGTAATGTTTTTTTCTTATACACGTTTTTAATTTTAACGAAGAGAAAAAAAAATCTGTTTCACAATTAATTCTTTCTGCATTTTAAAATATTTCAGTACAAGTCGGAAAAAAAAAGAAGAGAGAGAAAATAAAACTGACCTTTTTTTATCGTGCGTCTTTTTTTTTTATAGAGTAACGCACGTGTGTTCATTTCATGTTTTTGTTTCATATCTGTTCTTACAATGAAGCACGTGGTGTCGGTTTCATTTTTTTTTTTTTGTGTGTGTGTTCGTCAAATAAAACTCGCTGTGACGTTCGTCTAAAAAAACAATACTCGCTTAAGCTTGGTGTTCGGTATTTCTTTTGTTTTGTTTTTTTAGTTTTCCAACCCAGAGAAAAAACGCGCATTCAATTTCAGTTGTTTTTTTTTTTTTTTTTTTTTAACTAGTTTTCCCAAACTAGAGGAACGCGCACCCAATTTCAAGCTGTTTTTTTTTTCGATAAGCAGTTTTAAAACTTAGAACACGACAGGTCCATTTCAGTTTTCTTTTTCTTAAAAGAAAACAATTTTCTAGCACTTAAGAATTCAACGTGTTTTTTTTTTTTTTTTTGTTTTGTTTTTTCGATAAGCAGTTTTAAAACTTAGAGCACATGTCTATTTCAGTTTTCTTTTTCTTAAAAGAAAACAATTTTCTCGCACTTAAGAATTCAACGTGTTTTTTTTGTTTTTTTTAGTTGAGTTCTCTGTTCTTCTCTCGACCGTACGGCAAAAACCTTTGTTTTTTTGTTTTGTTTTGTTTTTTTTTGTTTTTTTGCGTGCGGCTTCCTGCATTACCGGTGTGAGTGCATTTTCACGTGGTATTTTCAGTTTTTTTTACCCAAGAGTTCGAATTGCCTCGTCGCCATTTGTTGTGGACCTGGGTAAAGCTGAATGAATGACACAGGAACACATGGTTTAAATGAACAAAGGTATATATTATATAATAGAAAGAAAGAGATTACAAGGAGATGTTGCTCTCAACCGCCATTGCTGGTTTGCCTGGGAAGAAGAGAACAAGTGTCACGTGCTTCCCGTATTTATAAGGTGGACGAGTCCATTAGTTCTTTGTAGGTAGGTACGGCACCATAACACTTAGCTAATTAAAATGATTACCATATGAAGCACAAACATACTATGAACATTTGATGATTGTTATCTTACTCTTTAATTACTACTATTTGTTATTTTAAATTTGTTCGTTTATATATTTGTTTATATATATATTTATTTCATAATCAATCAAATATGCTACAAAGAGTCGTAAATTCCTTGCAAAAAAGAAAGGAGCAATGCATGCAGAACGAAGGTGGCAATTTTGAAAATTTGCTGTAATTTTACACTCCCATAAATGAACTTGTTGAATAAACTTTCTGTTTTGTATTACCGTATTTTTTACATTTAGAATTTCAAAAGTAAATAGCTAAGTGACTTATGAATCACCCTGTACTTCAGTATAACCTGTTAATTTACACATGTTCCCAATCATGTGGCGAAGCTTTTCGGAGAGAGTATGCTATCGTTTGCGTTTCTTTTTGATAGTAATATTAACGTAAATATATAAACGGCTATAATAACGTTGACGCACCGGTTTCTTTCAGATCACCAAAGTTAAGCAATGCTGAGCCTGGTCAGTATTTAGATGGTTGACCATTTTATAATGCTAGTTGCTGTATGTAAAACTCGACCCTAGTTTATTTACAAGCTTAAGTCCAGCTACAAATTGTACAGTTAAAATGATCAGTTTTGGTCCGGTCGTTATGATCTGTACCGACCATACACTGGCCGGCCATGACAGATCAGATTTCAGATTTCAGAATGTGGACGTACGACAATTATGTAAACTAGTGGTTATTTTATTGTCAACGTCGATCACATTAAGTTTATAAATTATCTCTTCAAATTAGTTAATTATACTATTTTTTAGAGAACAACAATCGTACAAGATTAAGAAATTGCTTTATTTTTGTAAATTGATATCGTAACTGTATGTGTTATATATATACGCCCCCTCTTATGGGACGTTTAATTTCTTACAAGTAACTATCAATTAAAATACACGAACGTTCCTATCATAGTTTGCTGACCGTTTGTTCCTCATTGTAATCTTGCACTACTGAGAAAACGACGCCTGCAAACAAGTTCGTTAATACCCCGAAAATAAGGACCAAGAAGAGACAACGATTGAAGACAAGACGAGGTTTATTCGTCTAGGATCCTCTGTTATCAACCACTGGCCAGTGGGGGTGACAGAGAGAGAGAGAGAGAGAGAGAGAGAAGTCGATAATTACTGCTTAATCATATATTGTCCGGACATCTCTAAAACCATAAGTTCACACATGTTTGCTTCCATGTGACGTCACATCCGTTTCTAGCACATAGGAGGTCGGGCTGACATCCGAGTACTATAAGCTGACCCCGACTGAACCCTATTCCTGTTATCCACAACTAACACAATTATACTCACCCAGAATAGTCTCGCTTATATAGTATACGGCATAATCACATTGACAGACCGGTTTTTGTTTAATCACCATAGTTAAGTGACGTTGAACCTGGTCAGTACCAGATGAGTCCCCATTTTGGAATATCAGGCGCTGCATGTGTAAGAACGTCAAAACATCGCTGTAAAAGACAAAAATACAGCCCTGCGTCTGGAAAGTACTTCAGTATAAGCTGTTAATCTACACATGTAGCGATGATTTAAAACTATTGACACAAACAAAAAGGAGCTAGAAACACTAATAAATACAACTAGAAACTTTAGTTAGGTTATGGGAATGGCCACTACTCGAGATGAAGAAGGGAAACCTCAAAACAACTACAGGCATACAACTACCTATAAAGGGCACTTGGTGAACACGTAAATTATAAATAACTAGGAATTCTGGAAGCAGACGCAATCAAAGCAACAAAGATGAAAGAGATGAACGAAATAAAATACACGAGGAGAACAAGAACACTCTTTGGAGTTAAATTATATAAACGACTCATAATAAATCAGCTATCCCGAGTTCAAACCTTACCGGATCCATTACTTTAAATAACGCACTTATACCGTTGGGAGAGGTATGAGCCTAAAATATCCACATAGCTGTCGATAAAACCAACCTGTCTCCAATTAATACAGCTGGTCGTTTACCAAAGGATTTGTGTTTCGTTATTAAATAACTCTAAAACGGTTGATATGCCGTAAAAAAGACAAAAACTGATCCGACATGAAAGATTGAAATAGTAACATTCTGATCAATATGTTCTATGCGAAACAAAATTCAATTAGCATTAGTGCTGTTACATTGTCTCACGCCCCCACACACAAAAAAGCCAGCGAAATTATAAATGCACACTTCTTTCTTCTAGCAGTGAATAACCCCCAGTCTGGTTGAGTCCAGGGGTTGATTTTTCACCAAAACAGCCAATCAATCAGTGAACATTATATCGGCGAAGACAGACAGTTTAATTAAACTTTCTTCAGTGTTCATATTGACTTCCCCAGTAAGTTGCGTAAGTTATTGATGTGCAAAGTCTGCCAAACAAAAGAGGTGAAATTGTTTGAAAATTGAGGTGAATCTACATAATAATAATTTGACATATACTAAATCAGTACGTTTAATTGCCAACATCTGTGAAACGAGAATTTAAAACCAATATCTTCTTGAAAATCTTCTAGGATATCTATCTTGTATGTAATCAATTTTGTCTGTCTGTAAGTATGACACTGATATTTGCAAGAAACTCTAATACTTGGCCCTTTGATTAAACGCAAAGTGTAGTATCTATTCTAATACTGCACTTCATCTGTTCTGCCCTCGGTCAGTGAAAGATAAATCTATCTGGACTGAGGTAATATTTTCATTTTTTTCTCAATCCAGAGTGCTCATATGGGGGGAGCTAGATTTTACCTACATTAGAAACCGACCCGATCTTGTGCCTAACTCTGCCATCGTGTGGAGGCAAGTAAATAGGGGCACTCATATGTTCAAGGACTAGTTGACAGAATTAAACCAAATTTGACATTAAGAAACCTTGTAACATATGAAGTACAAATGCTACTACTACTACTACTACTACTACTACTACTACTACTACTACTACTACTACTACTACTATTACTAAACACTATAAACACTTACAGACCCCCAAAACTATTGCGGAAACATGAACCCGATTTGTTATTGAGAACCTTTGGATGCTGAAACTTTGATAGTGAATCAAAAGGATGCTACTAATACAATGACTACTAGTATCAATCTATCTATCTCTATCTATTTCTCTCTCTGTCTATGATGATCATAGTAGTAATGCACACTTAGCACCTCCAAAATTGGGTTGCCAAGTGTTTCATCAGAAGTCAAAATATGGTACTGCTCTTAATAATGATGTTGTCACTCATACTTCATGGCACATGAACTGCTTTTGCTAGTGAGCGATCATTAGTAAGAGAACGCTAATCGAGTAAGAAATTGTCTATATGATGAAAGTGAACGTACACATGTACATAAAAGAGGAGATAGAAGAAAAGAGGACGAATAAGTAGGTGAAAAATACAAAGAGTCAAACAGAAGGAAGTAAGTAGGCAGATGAAAGGAAAAGGAAACGCTGTAAAACGCGATCTCAAATGTTAATCAATAAAAAAAATTATTTTCCTTAGATAAAAAAATGAAAAGCCACCTCAATTTAAAGTTATGTATGTTCGAAAGATATATATATCAGGGCCGGCGGGACAGTTATAAGCGGAGGAGGTTCTCCTAAACAGTGGGGGGCCGGTTAAGCGCATTCATATCAACTTAATTATTGATGACCGTAAAGTGGGGGGGGACAAGTCCAAAAGTGAGGGGGCTTGAGCCCCCCCCCCCGCTGCCGCCGTCCATGTATATATATATATATATATATATATATATATATATAGAGAGAGAGAGAGAGAGAGAGAGAGAGAGATAAATAGATAGATAGATAGATATATAGATAGAGTGTGAAAGAGTGAGGAAGAGAGAACGTACTTCCGGGACAATTCGTAATATGAAAAAGAGAGGGTAGGAGTAAAAGGAACAAATAAGAAGGTGAAAAGAACAAAGTGTAAAACAGAAGGAAGGGATAGGTAGCGCGTATCCGAGCCAGAGGTGCATGCCGGTTGTTTGTTTACCAAACTATTGTTTTTTTTTTAATAGGATTTTGAAACTGAAATTTATTTTAAATTAAATTTTTTTTAATAAGTTATTTTAAATAATTTATTAAATTGTAGCAGTTTTCATGGCACGGATGCGATAGATGAAGACCCAGTTTGTCTAGTGTACCATGATTCTCCTTAGCAAGTAAAACAAATGAATATAACAAAAAAATAGACAAACTCGTGTGTAAAATAATAAAAAAAAGTGCTTTTATTTCGGAATAAAATACATAGTCTCGTTATTTATGTTTCATAAGTCAATGAATTGTTATGAGTAGGTCTGTTGTAATGAATTACAATGATGATTTTTCCTAACAGTGTTGGTATGTCGTCTCTCATCTAGAATCACTAAGGGTCTTAGCTGTATTGCTACTGCTACTGGCGCCGCCGAGTCGGGTTTGACGCTGGGAGCATAGAACAGAGCTTCTACAGTCGATGATGGTGTGGTATGCCGTCTTGCATCACGAAGGGACTCGACTGTACTTCAACTGTTGTTGTCGAGTCGATGCTGGCGCCGCGGGTACGAACAAAGCTGTCACAAAGGATGATGATGATTATATATTCTTGCAGGATTGGAAACTGTTGATTGTCGTAATCGGACGACTGCTGCTGCTCATCGTCACAGTCGCCGTGGATCGCCATGAAGCCTGATGGCGAGTATGGGGCTAAACTCCTAAAGTCTTGACTTTTTCTAAAACTGTGCGTGTCGTTATATTTGTTGCTGATAGCGGTATCTTGATGTCACCTATTTGGTCAATAGAAACGAGGATGCTCGAAAAAAGACGAAATTATGTCTATTTCTGTCACATGCGCCGAAGCTGTCAAAAGGTTAACTTCACATACACATATTCACACACTGACAAAGGCCGCATACTACGAACATTCTACAAACACTTTAACTTTTCTAAACTAATAATTTACACACTCAAAATATCGGTCACACCACTTTAAATTCGTGTATATATATATATATATATATAAATAAAATATTATTTTCAAAGTAAACCTATGTGCACTTGTGTTTCATGTTTCCAATCGTCAGCATGGGAGGAGACAATCCCCGCCGGTCACACGGTTCGAACCATGATACGAAAGTCATGTTTGACTCAGTAGCCGAGGCGCGTACCAATGCTCCAACGCGCATTGCCGAGAAAGTTAACATCTAAATAGCAAACACGGCGGTTATTCTCTAATCAGCCGAGAGGGAACTCAGGCTTAGCCTATAGTTATGTATTACGCAGAATGACGACTTGTTGTCAACCTAACTAAAGTGCTCAATCTTGCTAGAGCTTTATAGGTAAACATTATAAAATAACACGGAGTGTTTTGCTTGATAAGCTTTTTACATTTTTTTTTTAATTTTCCGAATAGTTCATTTTGTATTACGGTCAAAATGGTGTATCTAAGTTCCGTGGGGGTCTGGTCTCATTTCCACGGAAATTACATAACCTAATTTGACTGAAATACTAAACAGACTATTCGGAAAATTGAAAAAAAAAAAAATCTTATCAAGCAAAACACTCCGTGTTATTTAATAATGTTTGCCAAAACGAAAATATGCTGCGTAAATACACACAAATTATATATATATATATATATATATATATATATATATATATATATATATATATATATATAGTCATCCACATACAGACTGTTTCGTTGTATCACAGGTCTTAAGTAAGGCTAGACCAGCTAGTTTCTCTAGCCGGTGGCTGACGGTCGGCGCCTTTACTCGTGCGCTATCATACGACACTTGCTGAATATAAGTGATATCTACAATCTAAACATTGTCAAGTGCCGAGAGCTCTAATTTTTTTTTTAACATGGTTCACCCCAACAAGGCAGGCCACCACTGTAGTCGTAAGGGGATACTGAGAAAAAGAAAAGAGGAGAAGGTTGGGGGGGGGGTCAGCCTAAATTGGGATCTGGGCAGCGAGTGTTACCCAATGAGCTATGCCTTAAAGCTAGAGGCAGTTGGCGATATCCTTACAAATAAGCTCTACCCAAGAAAGTGAGCTTCATATAGTAATCCACATACAAACTGTTTCGCTGTATCACAGCTCTTCAGTACGGCTAGATATATGTTTTGTTCGTTAACCATGTTTTGATCTTTTTCATTCACATCAATCATTTCTGTCCATTTTTCTAATTCGCCACTTTATACTGTTTTAATTGTGAGTGTGGGTCTGTGGAGATTACAAAGACACAACAGTCGTCTATACGCTATCCAAGCCAAGATCCACACCACAGGTTTCTTGTTAGAAGTTTTCTTGAAGTTTATTTTGCTTTAAGTTTACTATCATTTTTTTCTGTTGTAGATAAATGAGCGACCACCGTGTGCACGTGTATTTATGCTAGTTCTTTTTTTTTTATTCCACGACACATTATCAGTTTAACGCTGGTGTTCCTTTCATTCATATCTCCATCCCTGCCTGCATTCCAGAGAGAGATAATTATAATTTATATACGTCCGATGATAAATAACATATCTATATTTGTTTAACATGACAGGTCGGCAGTATCGACGTCTGTAGAAGTCCCCGAGTCCCTTACAAAAACATGGAAATAATGAACCAACAAAGCCAAGGTTCTTTAACCACCTCTCACGCACTTACCGCAGTTGTGGGCCGATAAACAGAATCCAGCCATAAACTTGGGAATACTTGGTTTGATAGAAGACAATCTATAATGATATCCCAAAACAAACACCATTATACATCAATACAACATTGTTTTGTTAATATAAATATTTAATTACAAACAGATTTCCTACAGCATTTATTTATGAAAATCAGACTTTTATAGATAATGTTGGCCCAAATAGTCTATACCTCCCTCTATCTACACAGAATACTAGACCTTCCTCATAATATGAAACCAGTAGCGACAATGTGGCATAGGCATATATATCTAAATAAAAGGGCGTTAAGAGAAGCGTTCATAAATGTGTAAGATTAAAATAAAAAACTCAATGCGAGAATCCTAAAACACATCTCTCCGTTGGAGTCTCTGAAATAGCAAGTTAATTCCTGGCATCCGTAGGATGCCTCATCTCCAGCAACGGCAAACAAAAAGAAAATTGAAAAACAAAAGACAGAAAAAAATATACGCTTCTAACATTCGTGCTTTCTTTCACACTGCGACCATTCTACAAACACAATAACTTTTAACTTTTCTAAACGTATAATTTAATCTAAATGCCAAGCCTTCCTCGCCGTGGTATGGGCAGTGGATACAGTGTAGTGTCCAAATAACCTATATATCTATGTATTTTCTCCAGCTTTCGAAAATAATAACCTATTTTAATGATAAGTAATTAGGATTGACAATAGAAGTAACATTCTTGAATACAAAATATAGATTTGAAGACGTGATACATGCATCCGTAAATGAGAAATATAGAGAAACAGGAAACTAAAGTATGTTTTGCGAGGAAGATAGCACCCCCCACCCTAATAAACGTCAACCATTTTCCACCGTGGAAACGTGGTAGTGTCAATGCTATAGGGCATTGAACTTTAGTTCCTGGAAGGGTCGCCCGTGGAGTACAGGTTTGGCACAAAGCAGTGTTAGGGCCCCAACTCGGCTAAACAGGGCTCTGGTGAAAATCGGAGGAGTCGACATCAAGATCCGTCGTCCTCTGATTGTCTCTGTTTTTACGCGTGGAAATCAAAGACGTCTCAGGCGCACAGCCGCTAATAAATGGTGTGAAAGTGGTAATGTTTCTTATAAACTATCTGGTCGGGGCCAAACATTCCTCGACTTCGCATTCAGCTGCTAAGTCTTAAAGTGCTGATGCTGATATGAACCCTTCTGTGTTTAAGATGGAGATGGCAACAACTGTATTCACTTCTCGGAGGATTACAGTAGAAGCGGAAGAAACTTGGAATGTCACGGGTACCTACACCTGGCAGAATTCGGTAACCGGCCAGTGATTGGTTGTTTGCAACCAACCGCAGAATCATATATATACACATATATAATTATTTAATAAATACTTTTATATCAATATGCATGAATGTTTCATCTTCATTAAGACCTAACAGCATGGCTATATATAACTGACGAATCTCGAACCTCAGTCACCATTGACTGTTAAGCCCCACGTTTTAACTGACGCTCCCACCGAAACAACAGCGTTAATGAGACAAAAATATATCATATTTATTTTTACCTTATTCCAAAAGGATTTTATTTTAAGAGAAAGAACCTTGACTTCTTCTTAGACAGACATTTTATCTTTCTCATAAGATTGCTCGCCCCTTAAAAGTTCTAGTATCATTATTCAATCAAGAATTTTATATTCACAGACATGCATGTTGTATCTTCGCTAAAACTCATCAGTGTGACTATATACATCTTCCGCGTACACACACACATATATATATTCAAAAACTTGGTCAACACTTCATTGAAGGCTTGAAAAGAGAAAAAGGTTCTATAAATTACCTATATAATATCCTAACAAAAATTAAAACGAAAAAGATTGGGATCTTATTAAGAAAGATCAAGTTAAACATCTATTTGTTTATTCCTCATGTTGTACTTATTTTTCATCCACTTGAGTGCTTATGGTTTTCAATCAACTGAATACACCCCCCACACACACATATATATATATACATATATATATATATATAGTGGTCAAGAGGTTGAATAACAAGCTGCAGAGTCAAAGGTGACTTTGCAACTGGGTCCGAATCTTTCGACCGGCAGTAGCTATCATCTACTACACTGAAGATTGCGTAAGCATCAGACACATGCGCCTGTAGGGAAAAATAATAAAAAATTTTATATATATATATATATATATATATATATATGTATATATATGTTTTTAGCATATATATATATATATATATATATATATATATATATATATATATATATATATATATATATGATGGACTCTCCCGTCGATTGCGACGTATGAGGTTCCACCAACTTTCATTTGTGTCTAGATCGTTCATGACACCTGAGTCCGGCAAGAGACCTGCAAGGAAAGCCGCAGACAGTGCAAGAGTGTGAGTAATCGGATGCCAGGTGTGGAGCACCCTCTCTAGCTTTTCGCCTAACTCTGGCAGTTCTCATATTATCCACACAGGTCTCGTTGAATCTTTCCAGTCCAATGCAACAAGCTGCTCGCCATGTCTTCCTGTCTTTTGTACAGTCTTCAAAGTTTTTTTGGGTACTCCAATTGCCGTCAGCGCATCTTTCAATTTATCTTTGTACCTCAGCAAGGGCCGACCAACATTCCTGTTACCACAAGCTAACTGACTGTACATCAGTGCTTTAGGTATCCTCACTTCGTCCATTCTTGCTACATGACCAGTCCATCGCAATTGAGACTGCAACAGGAAACTTTCAATTCCACCAATATGGCATCTGTTGTAAATATCGGTGTTAGCGACTTTGTCCTTCAAACTAATATATATATATATATATATATATATATATATATATATATATATATATATATCCACGACTAAAGTTGTATACATTTTTATATTTATGTGCGTTTGTCTAATAGTAATTCATTCTCTCGAACATTATATAATAGCATTAAGAGCTTATAATAAAACCTTCTGCCACATTCCTCAATAACCTCGACATTTAAATGTAAATCGTCATAGTACATCCGTGTGAACCGAGTTTTGGATGGATCTGGTCTTTACGTTCCCCCTCCTCACTCATCCAAAAACAATGAATTAAGCTTGTTTGCCCATTTCTATTCTCTTGCGTTTTATGGCGCGTTGTTACTAATTCTCAGCTATCCATCAGATCAATGACACAATCTTTACGGGTCAAATGAAATGGAGCACAGAGCAGGTTCAGAGAGTAGTGAGTCTGGAGTTATATCTAAGAAAATATAGATTTCAAACAAAACAAAATAAAAAAAACAAGGTAAACAAACGTCAGTTTTCAAAATCAATACGAGCAAAGATATGCCCCTTCCGGTCGCATATTTCTGCTAGTATATATGACGAGCGAACATATACTACACTGCCTCCCCTCAAAGGAGGAAGTAATGCTTAGGATAGTCTCATGACAACAGAATGAATATTACACTGTTCCCTTTCCACGAAAGAATGTAATTCATGGAAGGAGATAATGCCTGGAACAGATGCTAGGCTTTCTACCAAAGGAGAAGGTAATGACTGGGAGAATGGTACCATGACAACAGAACAAATACTACACTACCCCATGTTCTGAATTAAACATTGAAATATAGTAAATTTGTTCGAAATAGTATACTAGACTGAGTTAGGATTTAATAGAAAGTAATAGCATAGTTTCAGTTTCAGATATATAAGTAATAGTATAGTATCGACTTAGACATATAGTATAGTATCGACTTAGACATATAGGACATTTCCATAAGTAATACATAGGAGATATATTATAAATATATTCTTCGACAGAAACTATATTTATGAGAAATAGTGTCGTACCTTATTATTTCTTTTACTAATTAGTCACTACTTAACCAAGAGGACCACAACTAAGGATACTATTTTATTAGATGAATAGATTGACATTTGAATGAATATATACTATAAGAGAATCGAAATTGTTCATATCTAACCCAGTCACAACAGCCGAACAGAACACAGCAATTATTCACCCTTTTGTCAGAAACACTGCTCATTGAATGTGAGTACTAAAGGACAGCATTGGAGGAAGTGAAAGTTAAGAAGCTGTTGAAAGTAAACCAATGTTCACTTTCTACTCTTTGTACGTATAAGACACAGAAAGGGAAATGAAATACCTATAAAACAATAATTATATTTAATACTCTATTCTTACGCTATTTCTATAGGGATGCACGTGCTGGAGCGCTATCCCCAACACGACGTCCCACATGTTGAATATGTTGTGTTTTCTTGGGTACACACGAGGTCGTAATATAAAAGGTAAAGTTAACGAGATGGACACGGTTTATTTCATACACATACATATTTCACAGAGAAGATTTTTTCAAAGAAAAACTTAACAGTGGCATAATAAAACATGATACATAAACCGGGGATATAAATCATAGACGTACACAAAAAGGTATACATCTATTAACAATCGAAATAGCATGACTTGCCAGGGCAAACAATTTATAGAGATATTCATACATGGGCAACGTAGAGTAAATCTTATTCACTTTGATTATATCTTGGAAGGGATACTGCGACTAGGAGAGAAGGATTATAGTTTATCTATCTGTAAACGATAGCTGAAACCAGGAAATAAGATCATGGCTGAATATAGATCGGGTAAGTATAGCTGCGACCCGTAAATAGGAAGTCTGTCGGTATACGCGTCAGTCGTGAAAACTATGCTTAGATGGAGTTCGATTAACTTCAAGCCGATGCCAAATCTTGTTTTAAATCTCGCATATATGTGGAATGAGTCTTTTACGTACTTCTGGGGAGAAGAGCGCACTCCGCTGTTACTCTGTGATGCTAAACGGTCGCTCCTTACAAGTTACTCCCACTCAGGTCGTGTGGGATTTGAGTATATAGAAATATGGACAATATGCACGAGGTCAATAACTTTATAAAAGAGCTGAAACTATATAATTCATATTATGGTTATTGCAAGCAAAACAGAAGCTGACAACACAACAGAAAA
Organism: Sepiola atlantica; assembly: GCA_963556195.1. Taxonomy (NCBI): domain Eukaryota; kingdom Metazoa; phylum Mollusca; class Cephalopoda; order Sepiida; family Sepiolidae; genus Sepiola; species Sepiola atlantica. Next base: position 40,928,466 of record OY744527.1, on the reverse strand, counting down.
TAAACATGCCCGACCACAGAAGACATAAACGAGTATACAACAATATGGTTGTGTAAGTCGTATATGTCATGAAGTAAGAGTGACGGCACTGCATTTGAGATTTAATCAGTCTTACTTCATTGACAACAATTATAATGCGCATATGTAGACAAAACCCTAACGCAACAACTAGCCAATCGGCGTGCTAGGCACGAACAATGAAAGTCTTCTAGAATGTTCGATGCGATCATCTATAAAGGTTAATTCTAGCTAACTAGATTGCAACGAGATGTCATCAATGCAGCAGGACTCCACGTAAACATAATTCATGCATTTCCCGTCAATAGATTCGTGCAGATCGAACTTATCTAGAATATATCTTTATATACTAACTGCTATATTCGCCATGCATGATCATTTTTTAAGCAAACATCAAGCAATCGCATCGCAGACATCAGCCAACCACAAGGATGGAAAAACAACAAACAACATCATACACTTGATCAAACAACCGTCGACACCTTTAGCACACAAAGTAGCGAGTAATCCAAGCAGCATAGCTAAACTGCTATGCGTGATTAACTCACACAACCTTTCGCTTTCATAAAGCGAACATGAGATATATTTCACTCACATAAAAACTATCATGCTAGCACAAACACAACTCGCACAAACTCTAACCCTAACCCTGAACTTCTTTCCTGTTTCACATTAACCACTGTATTATCGTTATTTATTTATTATCTTCATTACTTGCATCTTCAACGTTTATTCTATTTGTTTGTCGTGTTATTTACAAAGGCCGCGACAAGATATGCTGAACTTGGAATCATTTGACGTGCCTGTCTCTTCATCTTTTGGTAAAACCATGACTCTGCGATAAATAAAAAAACACTTTCATTTATTTGTATTCATTGCTTTCTTATTCTTTGGGATGCTGCTAAGTTCATTAATCCGTGCTTGATTTCGCGATGTACATCTTGCAGCATTTACAAGAACTCAGAACCAGATAAACAGATTGAAATCTTAAAAGACGAGGTACAAAATCAAGATCGATGAAATAATCAATAAAAAAAGAATCCAACGTAAACATCATTTTCAATTTGAAACAGATTCGATTAGAAATAGATTGATCGAATACGTTACACACAACTTAATGAAGAGAAAACAACCTTGGAAGAAACATATCCGAAAAAAATCAAAAGAAACGGATTTATTGAACTCTCCGTCTCTTCCCATGTCAAACTACCGACTCTTGTATAACACATAGATGAATTTGGTTTGAATCTAATTAAGAACATTTCCTATTTTTTATAGGACGGCGATAATATGAATTCTAGCAAATAGATGTATACACACATAACACATAACACATATTCTCTATGTTCCTATTATCTAGAACTAGCTCTAATATCCGTCCCAGGACAGGTTTATATTGAGATATAATTAGTCGGACCCAACAATGAAGCAATAAAAATGAATAAAAGTAAGTAGGCTAAATTAGTGATAACTAAAACAATATTGTATAGGGACTACCAAGGTTATCTCCCTTTGAAGAGACATTATTTTATAGGTCAGAGTTATTTTCTTTGAGTTCATATTGCAAGTCACGTGAAACACGAGACTTTGGTTGGAAACTCTCGTACCACCATGTGTTTATTCTCCTTGGGCATATATTTCCAAATCTTGTAAATCACGAGACTTTCTTTGACATTTCTCGTACGAGAGTTGCAAATCGAGGTCTCGTAGTTCACAAGATTTTGAGATATAACCCAAGGGAAATAGCTCCTTCCAAACCAAAAGAAAGATCCAGGTTGCCCTCGATGGCCATTCATCTAAGCAATATGCCACAAATGCTGGTGTACCCCAGGGATCCATCCTTGGACCTCTACTGTTCCTGATTATCATAAACAACCTCCCTGATGTCATTGAGACTGAGATAGGTATATTTGCTGACGACACCACGCTCTACTCTCGTCATGTGGGCAAGACGGACGCGCACATATCCGACGCAATGGCCGCATCCTTAGAAAGTGACCCCCAGTCTGTAGTGGAATGAGGTCATACATGGATGGTAACATTTAATGCTGCTAAGACAAAGCTCTTTTCCTTCAACAACTACAAGAAACCTTTTCACCCACCGATTGCCATGGTAAATAACACCCTACCTAAGAGTTGAAAATTCTCGACCTAACATTCACAAGTAATATGAATAGTAACAAATAAATATTAGCCATTGTCAACGTTGCTTCCAAGAAAGTGGGCTACCTTTACTGTGCTATAAAACGTCTCACACCTGACAGTATCCTATATTTCTACAAATCCACCATCCACCCATGCATGTAGTAGTGTTGTCACATTTGTGCTGATGCACCATAAACTAGTCTCCTCCTTTTACACAAGGTCCAAAAAAGAGTCGCTAATCTAATAGGTCCTTCACTATTCACCAAGCTCCAGTCCCTGTCCCATGGCAGCAATGTTGAATTTTGTGCTTGTTTTACAAATATTTCAATGGAATGTGCTTCGATGAACTTGCTGCTCTGGTGCCCCCCTCGAGGTAAATAATCCGACCAACCCGAAAACAAGCTAAATCCCATCCATTCATAGTGGAGGTCCCCTAGATGCCGAAGACCATTCTACTCCAATAGCTTCTTTCCCTGTTTCCCCGACATACACAAATTTAAAACTAATGTGAACAAGGATTTCGCTGCACAGCTCCAAATTTAAGATGACCTCCAAAACTTTCACTCGTATTCCCAGTAGCCCCTTACGTCTTCTGTGGCTGATTGCCTTGTTTGGGGTGAACTACGTTAAAAAACAAAAGCTAAAAACAAACAAATTCTGACCTATCAAATAATTTATCTTTAAAGGGAAATAAACCGGTTGTCTCCACAATAATTTACAATTTTCTAATGCCCCCAAATCCCCGTTGAAGATCAAATCTTTACATTTTAGTAAATACAAATTACTGGTAAACCTCATTGACTATAATTTAACTTCCGTTTTTTGTTTTGACTTCCGAGGTTCATGAAAAAACTATTTCACAAAATTATTACAAAACAAAAAGTAAATAACTTTAAACTCGAAACAACTCAAGAAATTACATTGTACTCTTCGTGTATTTATGTACACACAACGTACTGGGCTGAGGTGATATAGACATTATTTTTTAATGCTGTATCTGACAGCAAGGAAACTTACCAACTCTACATGGGAGCCCCGTCACACACATTAAACTATATTGCTTTTTCTGTACTATTCCTCTGTGGAGTACCCACGTCCTGTTCATGAGAGATCAACTCGACGCATATAAAATAGACCCATTATTTAATAACACCTTTCGCTGAATTACTGGTTTCCTGAGGTTTATCGACCTGCACCTCTCCACTGATATTTCACAGCCAAGTAGAAATCGAAAAGCCAAGTAGAAATCAAAAAGGCTACCAGTCAAGCCGTATCCTTCTATACTGCTCATGGAGGGATTGTTCAACAAAATCATGGACGAGAGCGACATCGAAGTATTGTTATTCTCGACGCTCACTTATCAAGAGACTTACTGCAAAAACTAAATCTGTTTTCACTCGACCAATGGACGAGAGCGACATCGCAGTATTGTTATTCTCGACGCTTACTTTCCAAGAGACTTACTTCAAAAACTAACTCGGTTTTCACTCGACCAATGGATGAGAGCGACATCGCAGTATTGTTATTCTCGACGCTTACTTACCAAGAGACTTACCTCAAAGACTACATCTGTTTTCACTCGACCAATGGACGAGAGCGACATCGCCGTATTGTTATTCTCGACGCTTACTTACCAAGAGACTTACCTCAAAGACTACATCTGTTTTCACTCGACCAATGGACGAGAGCGACATCGCCGTATTGTTATTCTCGACGCTTACTTACCAAGAGACTTACTTCAAAAACTAACTCGGTTTTCACTCGACCAATGGACGAGAGCGACATCGCAGTATTGTTATTCTCGACGCTTACTTACCAAGAGACTTACCTCAAAGACTACATCTGTTTTCACTCGACCAATGGACGAGAGCGACATCGCCGTATTGTTATTCTCGACGCTTACTTACCAAGAGACTTACTTCAAAAACTAACTCGGTTTTCACTCGACCAATGGACGAGAGCGACATCGCAGTATTGTTATTCTCGACGCTTACTTACCAAGAGACTTACCTCAAAGACTACATCTGTTTTCACTCGACCAATGGACGAGAGCGACATCGCCGTATTGTTATTCTCGACGCTTACTTACCAAGAGACTTACTTCAAAAACTAACTCGGTTTTCACTCGACCAATGGACGAGAGCGACATCGCCGTATTGTTATTCTCGACGCTTACTTACCAAGAGACTTACTTCAAAAACTAACTCGGTTTTCACTCGACCAATGGACGAGAGCGACATCGCAGTATTGTTATTCTCGACGCTTACTTACCAAGAGACTTACTTCAAAGACTAAATCTGTTTTCACTCGACCAATAGACGAGAGCGTCATCGCAGTATTGTTATTCTCGACGCTTACTTACCAAGAGACTTACTTCAAAGCCTAAATCTGTTTTCACTCGACTAATGGACGAGAGCGACATCGCCGTATTGTTATTCTCGACGCTTACTTACCAAGAGACTTACTTCAAAGACTAAATCTGTTTTCACTCGACCAATAGACGAGAGCGACATCGCACTATTGTTATTCTCGACGCTTACTTACCAAGAGACTTATCTCAAAGACTAAATCTGTTTTCACTCGACTAATGGACGAGAGCGACATCGCCGTATTGTTATTCTCGACGCTTACTTACCAAGAGACTTACTTCAAAGACTAAATCTGTTTTCACTCTACCAATGGACGAGAGCGACATCGCAGTATTGTTATTCTCGACGCTTACTTACCAAGAGACTTATCTCAAAGACTAAATCTGTTTTCACTCGACCAATGGACGAGAGCGACATCGCCGTATTGTTATTCTCGACGCTTACTTACCAAGAGACTTACTTCAAAGACTAAATCTGTTTTCACTCGACCAATGGACGAGAGCGACATCGCAGTATTGTTATTCTCGACGCTTACTTACCAAGAGACTTACTTCAAAGACTAAATCTGTTTTAACTTGACCAATGGAGGATGCGAGGTTACTTGATTCTAGCGGACAACATTATCAACAGGAATCAAAATATCCGTTTCGAGGAGTTTGTCACCTCAGAGCCAAGTCGTTGTCTCCGTGGTCGCCAGTAAAAGATATACCATAGTCACTTTCGTTTCAATATAAGAAACGCAGCATTCTCCGTCTATGTGTGTTCACCGTGGTACAACCTGCCAGAGGTGATTGTGATTATGCAAACCGAATCCAGATTTAAAATGAACTTGAATAAACATTGGGATGTAAATATCTTCTATTCTTTTACATGACTTGTAGCATTTTGCCAACAAACATTGTTTGATTTGATTTACTTCGAAACTAAAGTTTGAAATATCACTTTTCGATGCATTGCTTGCCTATAACATACCTCGTCCGTCGAAAAGTTTGAAATTGAATTTTCATTGTTAAACGCGTAGATTAAATAGACAAGAAGACTAAAAGTCATTGTTCCATTTTGTGGTTGTCGAGATAATCGGATTCATCGTCTGTCCATTATTGGAATTATAGATGGATATCGATTCTTTATAATCAATATGTAAGCCAATTATAGATGGATATCGATTCTTAATAATCAATATGTAAGCCAATTTTTAAAATAAACCTGTCGGTTTTTCTTAGATATTCCAAGTATTTATCGTTAAAAAGAAGCTTAAGAGAAAAACAGGTTTCGATAAAAGTTGTGTTAGGGCTACTAACCGACCGGGAGATCCCGACGAAATGTGAAGTGACTAATTTCCTGTAAATGCCGGTCTTAAATTTATACAGGGTGACCCCAAAAAAAACGGGCCCCAAATCTATTTAGGCCACGTTCCTTAGTGTTTCGTCCGAATGAAATGAATTTTGGGGCATAACTAGTTTATTATATTCACAACATCATATCAAAACACTAGGGTATTTGCCCCTTTTTTCTCCGTTCTACAGCATGTGTTCTAGATGGACTTCTTTTAGCTCGATGCATTTCTTGAGGCGCAGAACGAAGTTGTCCATGACGTTCTTACATACTGAATTGGGAATGGCTCTCATCTCCTCCCTGATGGCTTCCTTGAGTTCCGTGATAGTTCTGGGTTTCCTAGCGTATATTCTGTCCTTAAGGTAGCCCCAAAGGAAATAATCTGGGGGTTATAGGTCCGGGCTATGGGGTGGCCACTCAAAATTAGTCTTGAGACTGATCACTCGGCCTCCGAAGTTCTCTTTCAGCCAATCTCAGGACAAGTTTGAGGTGTGAGAACTTGCTCCGTCTTGCTGGAACCAGAACTTGCTCATGAGCGACGGGTAGAGGGTCTGGAACTCACTCTTGAAGGTTTTGAGGACCTCCACATACCGCTCCTTGGTGACTGTCACTGCTGCGCCAGATTCTTCGATGAAGATTGGTCCGATGATGCCTCTGACCGAGATTGCAGCCGACACCGTGCAATTAGGAGAGTGCAGGGGCTTGGTGGCTTTTTCATTGGGTCTGGAGGACCCCCAGAAGACATTTGTCTTGGAGTTCACCTTTCCGTCAAGATGGAAGTGGGCTTCATCTGAGGTCCAAAGGAGGTTAAGGAAACCTGGTGTCTCCTCGATCTTATCGAGCATCTTGACTGCCATAGCGCTCCTCTGCTTCTTGTCTGAGGCTGTAAGGGTCTGCAGCGTCTGTATTCTGTATGGGTAAGCCCTGATATTGTTCACCAGCACTCTCCTGCAAGTCTCAAAGAAGATACCGAGGGACTGACTTCGCTTACGCACAGAGCGTTTCGGACTCTCTTGGAGAGACTCTCTTATACTTTCGACCAGCTCGGCTGTCCGCTTCTTGGGACGTGCCGAGTGGCTTGGACGGTTCTCACTGGCAGCATTGAAGTTCTCCACGGTCCCATACTTCTCGAAGTGGTCCACCCAGTTCTGAATTCTGCTTTTGGGTTGAGCCTTTTCACATCCGGACTAATGCATGAAACTGTCCTGGGTTTTCTTAAACGAGCCTGTCTTGTAGTAAAATTTAACACAGTGTATTCTTTGTCCCAATTCCAACTGACGTCTTGGTGTACTCACGGTCGTTGATTCTGCCATGTCCAGTAAAATAAGGGCAATCAGTGAATAAATAAAGGAGATATCACATAAAGTGTACACGGGGCACGTTTTTTTTTAGTCCCCCTGTATTTCCAATGATTATTATATTCAATCCTCTACTAAATTAAAATTATAATTAGAATACATTATTAATATGACCATCAAACTATTAATATTATTACCATTAACATAATTACCAATTGCGAATTATTATTATTGCTACTACTACTACTACTACTACTACTACTACTACTACTACTACTACTACTCCTATTATGACTATTATCATTATAATTATTGTTATCATTATCACCATGACTCTTATTACTTTTATTATTTACTAGCGGGACCCGTGTAAATTACACGAAATGATGCTTTCAATACTAATTATCTTGTTCCTAACCTATACATGTTTGAATAAAATATCATAAGATTTGGTTTGTATATTTAGTTTTAAAAATGAACAATACATGAAACAATTTACAAAACTTCTTTATATACAATATTTCTAGTGAAGGTAGTTCCTCTTCTCTGGCCATGAGTAGAATTATTCTGAGGACAAATTTTCACTCTTACACTGTTCATTAACCTTGCTCTTGAGAAGGCTACATAAAGTTGTTCATGAGTAAAGCAAAGTTGTGGTAGGTAGATCCCAACCTTATCGAAAGTGTGTCCTTGAGCTTTATTAATGGTCATTGAATATGATAGGCGGATGGGAAATTGAGTCCTGTGCAAAACAAATGGAATATTTGCGTCACTGGGATTAAGTTTAATTCTTGGAATTAAAACTCGCTCCTGAGCATGAGATCCACTTATGATTGAAGCTAGAATACTGTGGTTATGAAGCTCCAATACTTCTAAACGCGTTCCATTGCATAGTCCTTGCGTTATTGACAGGTTTCGAAGCAGCATAATAATAGATCCAACTTTAAGATTGAGACGATGAGGAGGCATTCCCGAAGGCGTAAGTGAATTTATGAATTTCATTGGATAATTATTGGCTTCCATTTCATTGTCTGATGATACTGAATCTATACTTAGATATGTTTTGCTCTCAGTTGGTAGTATACTTAGAATATCTTCATTAATATCCAAGCAATCTGCATTTTTTGGTGACAAAATAACTCTACTTTTCATTTCGTCTTGGGTGCAATTATCGAATATGTCTGATACTAAAGAGTCATTGCATACACATTGTTCTGGGATATCGATAGTATCATCAGAAACGTTATCAAGTGAACTCTGCACTCGACCATTTCCGATTTGTAAGAGCCATTGTGAGAAAACTTGTTCGTTGTCATTAGTCCTCATATTCTGAGAGAGTTTAAGTTGATGAAAACTGTGCCACATTGGAGACTTCTTTAGACATACATCCAATACTGCAGCAGGTGGAGCTCTAGGAACCACAGGCAGAACTTGCCTGAAGTCTCCTCCTAATATGAAGACTTTACCACCAAATATGCTATTATTATTCATAATATCTTGTAAACAATTATCAATGGCATTTAATGCATATCGAGGGATCATCGACGCCTCATCAATAATGAAGAGCTTCGCTGCCTGAGAATATTTGCTTGGTCAGAATTAGGCGGAATATTGCAGGTAATTGTCTCAGTGAAAAGAACAAGAAGTTTGAAGATACTGTGAAGTGTTTTTCCATTTTTCAATAGTGTCGCTGCAATACCTGTCCAAGCAGAAGTACTAACAGTCACATTTTGAGCCACCAGGTAATCATGAATCATGTTGAATAGAAAAGTTTTGCCAGAACCGCCAGGTGCATCCAAGTAAAACAGTCGATGGTTAGTCTCCAATCCTCTATCTAGTTCACTAACAGCGTTAATGACACTATTAAATACACCTCTTTGCTCAGTATTTAGTATTTCAGGATTAACTTCTTGAATTTCTTCCATATGTTGAATGGCAGGAGGCTCACTGATTGGTTCTGGTAGACCAAGCATCGCACAATTCATGCCGGTTTCATTCAAAATCATGTTTATGTGATGCAGAGCGATATTCTCTGCAACATTATCATCATATTGGCGTAAAAGGTCCTCTATCATAAGGTGTTTGTTATCATTCCATAATTGTAAGGCATTTTGTGGTGTATTGTATAAACAAATCATTGCAAACATGTTAAGAAGCTGTCGTGGCATTTGATATATAGCTGCCTCACTCAAAGTCATTTCTAGTTCGTTGTCATCTTCAAGCAGTTGCAATCGAATACAGGCATCCTTAAAGGTCGGCAATTGTTCACCTCCTACAGTTTTCAGGTTATTAAAAGAAGTTGCACCTGGTATATAAAGAAGAAGCATCCTTAAATGAAATTTCTCAGCATTTCTAGGACTGGCAGAGTACATTCTCGTTACAATCTGGCGGTGACGTTGTCTTCTGGTCCAAGTGTTGCTTTGCTTATTAAATACATAATATTCAGGAATATCAATATAAAGGTGGGCTCTTGCATCCACGTCACTTTGGTTAAGTTTGAACCATGCAGTTAATTGCGTGTCTCGTCCTTCTGCGCGGGCAGCAGCTTGTCCTTGTTCACCCGGCCTATAATAAACTTGTTGCTGGTCAGGTAAATGGAGGGCGAGTCGGTAAACTATGTGTGACTGTCCATGCATTTTGTATTCTGACAAACGCCAAAATGCTTCAGGCGGAGATACGTATCTACACGAAATATATTGCTTAATTTCATTATATTCATTTGCATTAGTTTCATTGTTATTCATATTTATTTCCATCATTGCGCAATCATGTCCTTTATAGGCATATTTGAAAAGATATTTCACACTTTTTACTGAGATACACACCTCTACATTAATGTGAGCACCATATTTTCTGAGTAAATTCTTATTATATGGTACTACAAAACTGCAGTCAACCTCATGGACACCCACTCTAACAGAATCTCCATTATTTCTGCGTCTGTAAAGAGGATATCCAGAAACATTTGTAATAGTCTCCTCCTGATATGGCATTAGAAATTTCTTCTGACACTTTCCCCCTACCATACAGATTGAATTGGGATTAAATGTACCACAGGGTCCATGAATCATGAGTGTTTTCACTAATTCTCTCAATTCTGGATCATGTTCTGATGGTAATTCAGCTGAAACAATATTATCAATCTGTTCCCTAGTTCTGATTTTATATTCTTCTTGCAGCATGATTAGCATGTGACAATGCGGGAGACCTCTTTTCTGAAATTCAATTACATGTATCGCAGCAATAGGTACCCCAAGTACATGTCTGTCCTTTATGTCAATCATTAAATCATTAAGATGTTGTTTGAAAACTCGTGCCAATAAATCTGGTCTGTTCTGTGCTGTTTCATGAGGCTGTAAGTTTTCAGTTACTTCTCGACATTTTGGATTGCAAGTATATGTTATAAATAAATCAGGCCTTCCATACTTGCAAACTATTGCCATTGCATCTTGGTAGCATTGTTGCATATTTCGTGGGCTCCCTGTGAAGGATTATGGCAAAATGATAGGTACTCCAGGATCTTCATTTTCATTATTTCTTGCAAGGTGATCCATCAAACCTGAATACATTGCAACTCTTAGTTGTGCTCGATTTTCTCAATGAATTTCAAACGACAATCTTCTACTTTAACGTAAGCATCGAATATATATTGTTGAAATAGTTTTCCACCTCTGTGTATTGGACTGAAGCCACCTCTTATAGATAGACGATATGTATAAAATTCCTGCATAGTCACCTTGTTACGAACTCTAGTTTGCCTATTTGCTACATGAGGAATGTTTATATGCCATCCGAATTCACCATGAGGAAAGAGAAAAACGCCAAAATGAAAAACAAAAAATAGTTTTAAATTTTAAGCAACACAAAAAGTAGTTTTTAACCAGGTGATAAAAAAAATAAATGCAAAAAATAAATAATAAAATTGTATTTATTGCCAATTGTTGGTAAATGTTTGATAAAAATAAATTAAAAAAATTTTTTTTAAATTTATTTACACTGTATTGTGTTCGTTTTTTTGTTATTTGCAATGTTTCTTGAAAATAAAACTGAAAAAGTTGACGAAGTTATCGTCTGCGACACTGACCCTAACTCTAACGACGGCGTCAAAGTTAGCGCGGGTCCTAATCTAACAAAGCACCCTCTATTTGTTAGTAAGTTACGCTTGCTTTATTATGACCCCCCTCCTTCTGGATTAGAGTGAAATAATTTGTTAAAATAGTCACCCGTGTACGATGGACATTGTGCATATCTACTAGAAAAGGTTGATATGCCATCCGTTCAAAAAAAAAAAATAATAATAATACTGGCCCTCTCTACAACCAAAAGAAAGGAAGTAAATTGTTTTCACTTTTTGAAGAAATACTAATGATACACTAATTTTTAAGCAGTTAACGTAATTTAATAGACAATGCCCTTAAAAACGCCAAAATAAAAAACAAAAAATAGTTTTAAGTTTTAAAGCATTAGAAAAAAGTACTTTTTAACCAAGTGATAAAAAAAATAAATGCAAAAAATAAATAATAAAATTGTATTCATTGTCACTTGTTGGGAATTGTTTGCTAAAAATAAATAAATAATTTTTTTACTTTTACTTACACTGTATCGTGTTCGTTTTTTTGTTAGTTGCAATGTTTCTTGAAAATAAAACTGAAATGTAGAAAAAAAACTTAGAGGTTGGTTGGGATCGAACTATAAACCAGTCGGGCTGAAGTAAAATATACTACGTCGCTAACCGTTACGCTAAAGGGAAATACTTGAAAATGTAGTTGAAATTAGCCATCTTAAAATGTTTGTCCAAATTTCGGTGCGGTACGCATGCGCAGAGGTTTTGCCGGAAGCGTGACACACGAACACACACGCTATCGTATTAATATATAGATTATAATTATTATTATTAGTAGTAGTATTGCTATCATTATTATTATTATTATTTGCATAATTATTATGATTTTTATTACTAGAATTATTTATATTAATGTATTTACAACTAATTTCATTACTATTATCATTATTTACATTATTATTATTATTATTATTATTATTATTATTATTTTTATAAGTAGCAGTATTACCATTATTATTACTATCACAATTATTACCATTTGCATCGTCATCATCATTCTTCTTCTTCTTCTTCTTCTTCTTCTTATTATTATTATTATTCTATAATATTTATTATTTAGATCATTATCAATAAAATATATTGTTATTTTTTAATTTTTATTACGGGGCTGCTATTATAAAACTTGAGTAAATTTTTAATTATTGTACCTCCCAATTATGTTCTGTACCAGATCTAAGAAAAATACTAAAACAAATTAATTAATAAGAATTAAATGAAATAAAAAAAGTAAACTTTAGAATTAAAAGATAAAAAACTAAGACAATTAAAAAAAGAAAAGAAAAGAAACAAGATTAGAGCCGAATGTCTTATCAGCAGTTGAAACCAGATGAGAAAGCGTCAACCGGATATCGATGCGTCTTCGACAGCCACAAAAAATTCAGACATTAGCTGTGTGTTTATTTACTTTCTCTTCACTTTCCTTTTTTTCTTTTTAATTTTCTCCACCTTTCTCCCATCAACTTCCGTCTCTCTTTTCTTTTCTCTATCCTCAATTAATTCATAATTTATATTTTTATATTCTATCTTATATTTTATTTTACTCCATTTCATTTCATTTTATTTAATTTCATATTTGATTTTCAACGGCCTCAAATCTAACCACGTGACTTTCCAAATTTTTAATTTCCTTTTCTTTTCTTCCCCATTTCATTCTTTCCAAATATGATCTGAGGTAAAGATCGGATTCTAACTCTTCCTGATAGGATCGCAGTTTATAAAATATGTTGATCGATAACATCGACATGCCAGTGTCGCAGATTTTGTACATGTCTTTATGAATAACAATAATCACCCCCCCCACACACACATATACACACACACACACACATATATATATATATATATATATATATATATATATATATATATATATATATATATATATATATATATAGTCATAAATACCGTTTTGGACCGAAGAACAATCTCGTACAATAGTTATGGCGTAAATTATCAGCAGGAATCCGACTTATTGTTGGATCCCGTACAGCCTATCGCTTATTTACACTTTCTAAAAATATCTAGCGCAAAAGCGAACCAATTAAGTCCGGTAACGCTGGGCAGACATATAAATCAAACGGCAGAACGTTCATTGCCCCCAGGCCTTATTTATGCTTACTTCAAATATCGCGAGAATAGAGCATACGTAAGATATTAGCCACATGGTAAGTTAGCTATCATTGTGTATTAGGGCCAATTTTGGGTATCACTGGTAGCTCATTCTGGTGTCTATGGACACGTGAATTCCTTCTATCTTCTGCTCTGTTTGTTTCTTCCCTCTCCTCTCACTCACCCTGTCTCTGTGAGATCGACAACAACTGAACAAACAGTCATGTGCTTTTTGTTCTATGCAAATGTGTGGCGAGGTTCGATCTGATATGAGTCATAAAACAAACTGTGTCTTACTTATATTATTTAAATCATTCCGACTTCGGTGCTTGTTTACATTGGGACCCATGCTAAAGGGTTAGGATTAGGGTCACGGTCAATGTGGGGGTTAGGTTTAGGGTTAGCAGTAGAGTTAGGGTTAGGGTTTAGGGTAAGGGTTTAGGGTTAGGGTCAGGGTCAGGGTCAAAGTTAGCGCGGGCCCCAATGTAAAATGTTCTTATCTTGAATGTTTTTCTCACAACCTTTTAACCGGTGTAATCTTCCGGTTCAAACTCGGGAATCTTTATGTCGGACACATGAATCAGTACTAAATTTCGATATTTAATCCACGGGGGTAGCTTGGTCTTTTTCCGTCAATCGTGATCTGGTAGAAGTCTTAAGTAATGCTACATTGTACTCTTAGTATCGCCCGTACTGAGGGTTGAACCTTCAACCTCAAGAGTACTGACACTCATAACTGATTATAACTTAACACGTTTATCCGTTACGTCCCGGATCCATGCGAACAACTGATTATCACATAGTATTTTTACTTGTTTTTTCTTATCCGGTGGAAAATAGATTTTTGCTACTTGTAAATGCGCTTAGTAAAAAGAGCACATCGGATAAAACCAGCAGTAGATTAAAAAATTTTTTTTAACATAGTTCATCCCACACAAGGCAGACCGCCATTATAGACCTAAGGGGCTACTGAGAAATAGGGTATAGATTTTGGGGCTATCCTAAGTTAGTTGACATGATTTTTAAATTTATCCATGTCAGTACAGTCGAGAAAACAGGGAACAGGGAGGGAGTTCCAGAGTCCAGCAGCACGAGGGAAGAAGCTATTGGAGTAGTAGGCTCTTCGGCATCTGGGGGCCTCCACAGTGAATGGATAGGATTTAGTTGATGGTCGGGTTGGTCTAGTGAATTTGCTTCGTGGGGGGACTAGAGCAGCAAGTTCATCAGAGAACAATCCATTGAAGTACTTGTAAAACAGGCTGAATGATGCAACATGCGATGAGGCAGGGGCTGCAGCCTGGTAGATATTGAGGGACCTATTAAGTTGACGACTGATTTTGGACCTTGTCTAAGAGGAAGAGAGTAGTGGATGATGCACCAGCATAAATGTGACAACACTACTCCATGAATAGGTGGATGGTGGCTTTGTAGAGATATAGGATAATGTCAGGTGTGAGAAGTTTACTAGCACTGTAGAGGAAGACCACCTTCTTTGCATCAGCTTTGGCAATGTCTTCAATGAATTTATTCCAATTCATGTTACTTTTGAATATTAGGCAGAGGAGCGTTAATGTTGAACTTTCAGGTAGGGTGTTGTTTGACATGGCACTCGATGCTTGAAGAGGTTCCCTGTAGTTATTGAAGGAAAATAGCTTAGATGAATGGCCATCGAGGACAACCTGGATCTTTTTTTTTTGTTAGGAAGGATCTAATTATATTAAATATTTGTCCAGTAATACCATATGAGTGAATTTTAGAAGCCTATTATGCCAGACATTGACAAAGGCTTTGGATATATCGAGCTACCGCCCTAGATTCACCTGCCTTTTCCAGTGTATAATATATGCGTTCCGAGATGACCGTTTGGATATTCGAAGTAGATCGTGCTTGTCTAAATCCGTACTGGTGATTAGGATTAAGGATTCAAAGATTTTAGCAAAGATCGGGAGTAGAATGATTGGGCGGTAGTTTTGAGATATTTTCTATCTCCAGAATTCTTTAAGCCTGGTACCACAGAGGCAATTTAACAGCTATCAGGGAAGCAAGATTCAGCAAGGCATTTGTTGTAGATTTTGGAGAGGACAGGGGCCAGTTCAGAAGAGCATTTCTTTATTACTATTACTGGTATAAGATCAGGTGCACAAGCTTTGGAGGTGTAAAGGTTTTTTATGATATCCCTGACATGAGTTATGGTGATTACCAGGTTTTCAAGTGTGGCCTCAGTCCGCGATGGGAATTTAGGGAAGGGGTGGTTTGCTGAGTCCAAAGTGGAGTTTAAAGCGAAATGCTGGGCAAGTAGTTGAGCCTGATCAGTTGCCGTGCAGTAGATGTAGTAGAGCTGTGGCACATGTTTGTTACCAGCGATTGGACTTCCCACATTGTAACTCGGAGTAACATTAAAAGTCTCGAGTCGATCCACCAAAAAGAGAAAATTAAAAAGTTCCATAATGGAAATAAATCACACAGGTTCTCTTTGTATAGCGATTTAAATTACCGTTGATAACTGATGTGTGACATTTAGCAGTGACTTTAGCTAAAAACTGAAAGGATTTGACAAAACGAATGCAATGAAATGGGAAATATGACTCCAACGTGCATCTGCACTAAGTGCCTGAACTAAAAAAAAATGATTCGAATTTATGTGTTATGGCGGGCATACACATCTATCAGCCAGAGTACCGACTGTATAATAAAACGTTAAACATTTCTAGACAGAGAGTTGCCACAACCTTATCTAAACAAATGATACTAACATTTATATTATTTTATTGCGTAGACTTTATTTTCAGGTTAAATTTATTATCCAGCTTTTACAGGTTTTAACACCGATGGAGGGTGAAAATTAAACAATGTTAACTATCTGTCGGATTTTATTGAAACTCGGATCCGCATAAATACATAAGAATCTTCGCGACAGTTATTGTCCTTTTACACTTTGATCTTTTGACTAATAATTTCGCGAGAAACCTCGCATCTTCAGAGTATGAATAGAAGTTATAATATTCCCAATATGAGGTAACGTGCATGCACGCGAGATGTGTGTTTGCGCATTACCTCATGTTTAAAAAGTGAATTAGCTGTTATAACAACACACCGCCAATTTACCAACATAAGCACTTCGACATACGTACGGAACTATTGGAATGGTTACAACTTCTATTCATACTCTGAAGATGCGAGGCTTCTCGCGAAATTATAAGTCAAAAGATCAAAGTGTAAAATGGAAAAAAATCTATTCTAATTTTATTTTCTTAGTAATAAATATTGCATCTGAACATGCTTTTAAAGGCTTTTTAGTCTCATTTATTTTTTTATCTTTCATTGACTTTAAAAAGTGTCATTAATTAGAGTTACTTCTGGATTGCCGGTCCTCAAATGGCGACTAAGTTACTCTAATTCATCGGACTTTAGATGAAGTTTTTACGTCAGTAAAATTCACGTAACTTTTATCTTTTAACTTACTGTTCCCGTGCCACACCGAGTATGCTTGTGAGTATCCGTACAAGAATATCTTTGTAATTACTTACATATTTATTGTTGGAATTTATTTCTAACACATGTGTAAATCTCGATTTTGTCCATACTTTGTATATATATGTCTTATTTCTGTTTTAATTTTTTCTTATTATTCCATTGTTTCGTATTTTAATTTTTGTACGAAACTGCTTGTAAAGGGTGATAATACCTGATGCTGGCTCTGTGGGGCAGAAACTTGGGTGCTAAGTTTATTTCTTTTTGCATCCAGCGTGTAACAAGCGTGGTCCTAACTCATCCTGAAACAAGTGAGTATTTATTTACTCCTCTTCAGGAGTTAGGCACAAAGCCAGTTTTTATCTTACTCCCACAAGTAAGATGTGACCCAAGGTCAGGTCGGGAAAGTGGGGCTTGAAAAGCCAGTGCTCGAGAGGTGAGCACTCCGGTTTTTTAAAAAATTGCCTGCGCAGCCCCGTCGGCATTCCCCGGTAGGTGCGCCTCATGCAGTAAACAATAAACTTACTCCTCCCCAAAGAGGGGAGGCGAAGCCTGGGAGGGTGGACCTCCTAGAACTGCACAGGACAGACCCATAGACCGGCGTAAATCCAGCCCCAAAGGCCAAGAATATACCAGTCTATGGGGTGCAGTATCCATCGGAACAGATACTACACTTTGATCTTAGCCAAAAGGCCAAGAAGTGAGTATTGATTTACTCCTTTCCAGGAGTTAGGCACAAGGCCAGTTTTTATCTTACTCCCACAAGTAAGATGTGACCCAAGGTCGGGTCGGGAAAGTGGGGTTCAAAAATTGCCTGGGAAGCCCCGTCGGCATTCCCCAATAGGGGCGCCTCAGGCAGTAAGCAATAAACTTACTCCTCCCAAAGAGTGGAGGCGAAGCCTGGGAGGGTGGACCTCCTCGAACGGCACAGGACAGACCCATAGACCGCCGTAAATCAAGCCCCGAAGGCCTAGTCTGTTCCGATGGATACTGATCCATCGGAACAGATACTACACTTTGATCTTAGCCATTTCTGTGCAATTCGATTCCTTCACAGACGTGTTTGAGACTAACGTGTGATATACTCAATATAGCTTCTGTCAGCCGCATAAAAAAATAATTTGAAAATTAATACGTTTATGAGCTAAAAATTATTTGACATCAAAATGTCAAACCGTCGTTGCTGCATCATTTACTTATTTTTCTGAACTAAAGTCATATGACTGCATCTTCCTCCATTTTGAAGGAATCACCACTGTGAATCTGTCATCAGCGAAATATAATGTTTTCCTTAATACTGCACCCAGAAACCAGTTACTTTTGTAAGAAAAACGAATATTGGCTGGTTCTATCGAGAGTTTTACAGTCTTTAAACTGCCAAGTGTAAGGCTTTACTTACTATTAGACGAATTCGTCTGTTGAACATATATTGTAAGTTCTTGCCTATGTATATTTTATTATTAGTTTAAAGTAATTATTTTTTCGCACATTATAATTGTTATTCTCTATCGAAACGGTATTTTATTTTTTTGTTTTTTGTTAACATAGTTCACCCCAAACAAGACGTAGACGTAAAGGGCTACTGAGAAAAAGGGTGAGAGTTTTGGGGGTGGGGTCAACCTAAATTGGGAGCTCCGTAGCGAGTTGTCAGTTTACATTAGTTTTAAATTTCTGCATGTCAGTAACGTCAGGAAAACAGGGAGCAGGGAGGGAGTTCCAGAGTCCAGCAGCTCTCGGAAAGAAGCTTTTGGAGTAGAAAGCTCTTCGAAATCTGGGGGCATCCACAGTGAATGGATGAGATTTGGCAGATTATCGGGTTGGTCTAGTGAATTTACGTCGTGGGGTTACCAGAGCAGCAAGCTCATCAGAGCACAATCCATTAAAGTGCTTGTAAAACAGGCACAAGGAAGCAACATTGCGGCGATGGGAACGGGGCTTGATCTTGGTGGATAGTGAGGGACTTATTATGGTGGCTATTTTATATAGGAAACTGTTTCGCACGATGTTCATTTTGTTACTTGGCGTTTTCTTTTATATATTCTTTGCGTAAACGAATATAGGGGAAATACTTGCAACTAGTCATGGCAATCAGTGGTTAGAAAGGTTTCTTATACTTGTTAAAAGAAAGAAGCTTTATCTTTGTAGACTGTATCTATGCATTTTGCCCTATTCTACTACAACTACTACTACTACTACAAGAAAATAAATAATACAATAAATAATAAAAGTACAATAAATTATTATTCATTTTTTAAACATTGGAACTTCCACTGTTTCTTTTAATAATAATGATTATGATGAAGCTGATTATGGCGAAGCTGATTATGATTAAATAATGATAACACAAAATCATTTTAGGTTTAACAATCTTTTGCTTTTATTTCTTTGTAATATACATGTATACACATAATACACCACCCTCTCTTTCATAGGGTGGGCGGCTATCTCAAAACCTGACCGCCTTCTCCCGCGATTCAGTAAAAAAAAGATCTGATCAGCTTATTGACCACGTATCACTTGCGACTTCCTGTCCGTGACGTCATATCCTGACACGTACCGCTAACCTATAACTTGACTTCTAAATGGAAATTTCTATTTTATCTGTATGGAAAATACCATTTTTAACCTTATTTTCACACAGTCGCCTCTAAAAGTTGCTATACTTATAAAGTCTTATATGATGCCCAGCAAAGCTATTGCCAGAAATGTAAGGAATGTACATTTGAGGATAATTGTTAAAGTGTGTATTATTTGGATTGTTCGGAATACTGTTTTCATCTAAATTGCTATTCTCACAACGTTTCGGCCGATGTAACCTACAATATTATTCAGGTGTGTCTTGTCGAACTCTTGAATCTTCTGTCGAACTCGGGAATCAGTACGACATTTCGAACGCAATCTTTTTTATTTAATCTGCACGGAATCTCGAGCGGAACCCTTTATTCAATCCACGGAGGTAGATTGTTCTCGTTCTGTCAGCCATGACCGTAAATTTTAAGAAACTGGTGAGACTCTTAGAAATTCAACGGTGCTTTCAAAATCAATGTGTATAATGTATTGCTAATAATACTATCCCGCTTGAAATAGTAAATGTCTGTCAGGTTCAATAATATTAAAAAAAGAATAATTGTCATTGTCAGCGAAATATTCTTTAAATAGTTAACTCGAATATGCCGTTTATTTCTTTATTTAAAATTTTAGCAATTTAATTCTTTTTAAAACAATAAATATTCTCTGTCTTATTACCGTAAAAATGATTGTCAGCCAAATATTCTTCAAATCAATAAAACCTTTTGTAAATGTATCTAATTGAAATTTTACTCTATTAGTCGACATAATTTGATTTTGGAACAGTTTATTTTAAGATGGGTAAAGTAGGGGATTTTTTTCCCTTAGCAACGTCAGGTTAATCACCAATCACCATCTTCGCTGATCGGACGATCTCATTATTTTAATGTGCGCGAAAGGTGATAACTTATGTAGATTCCCGAGTTCGACAAGACGCACCTGAAGAAGATCGGATGTTACAGCTGCTCAAAGGTTGTGAGAATAATATCAAAGATGCGAACTATAGTCCGAATAATCCAAACAGTACAAATGATCAATCCTCAGTTAAAAATTTCCGAAACACAATTGTTAGAGTATCTCACTGGGTGTAAAGAATCGCTTCTGCTAGTACATCTAATAATTCACAAGCATTACCACTGGTTATTATTTCAGAATACAAACTTTAATAAACGAAGCGGTTACAATTGCAACTTTACCTACGACAGGAGACAGTGTTTTACATAATCACATATAAGAATATAAATTCAATCATAAAAAAACGTGTGTATACTGGTATGTTTCATTCACAGGTGGCCTTGCGGCTGTACACTTTTTCGAATCATACTTAATTGAACAAACGCCCTGAAGTAGAAACAGATTTTACAAAGAAAACGGTAATCTTTCTGCAAGTAGTAAATTTAATTTCGAAGACATTTCGAATACATTGCATATAAATAAGGCAACCTCGTTCGTTACATTGAATGAGTTCTGCGACGGCCTGGTGCCTTGCATATCTAATTATACAAGAAACGAACGAAAAGTGACTTATAAAGTGATTTGTAGTTTTCGGGTTAGCAACGCCGATTTATGATCAGTTGTTCAATGTCAACTAGGAACATATGTGAAAGCAGTCAGTTGGTTATATGGAATAATAACTCCCCTCCCACACACATATATGTTTTAAATATAAGCGGAATTTTTTAAATCTCCGTAAGTGTGGTCTCGAGAGCTCTTTCGTTCAACATCTCATCAGGAGAAATCGTTGGAATGAAACAGGATGAAATAAATTAATAGTGAGAAAAAAAGAAGAAAAAAAGCAAGTATGGGGAATTTACTGCCGGTGAAAATATACGTTTAAAATATTTATATCAATTCAACGAATAAAAACAACTAAAAGGTAGATTTAGAGGCAAAAGAAAAAAAAAAAGAAAAAAAGGCCAACTAACTTTCCCCAAATAATGTCAACGTCTTTACGAAACTCTTCTGCTTGCAAAGAGAAGGCTTTCGTAAAGCGATCGCGACGGATTCTATAATTTTCAAATGAAAAGTAGAATCCGCCCGATGTAAGATAGTGAACCACTCTATTTTATACTTATTGGCACACCATGCATTGTCAGCTAAATGCTGGCCAATAGACGATTCCAAAGCCGAGGTAGAGATATGGCACAAGAAACCAGATTTACCCTGTCTAATTTTGGATGAGATATGCTGGTTTATTCTGGTCTCAAAATGCAATTTCGTCCGCCCAATATACACAGCATCACACTGGCATTTAAATTCATAAATACTATTACTATTTTTTAAAATAAGGCAGACTATCTTTAGAAAAAGACCGAAAAACAGATCTTGTGCCAAAAACCAAACGTAAATCAACAGAAAAAAGCGACCAGTTACACTTTTAGTGATTTTCTTGCCTAACTCCTGACTTATGCCACCTATCCAAGGCAGTTTAAGATAAACTGGACATCTTGGTGGGACTACAGTTCTAGGAGATTTGAATGCTGCAACGTTCTTCTGGATGCAATCCGAGATTAAATATATATATATATATATATATATATATATATATATATATATACATTTTGTTTTTGAGTCATCCAACGCCAGTAGTACTAGGTGAAACGTTGACAAATTACGATCTCTATCGAGGGGAAACCTGGTCTGTCAGGAACCTATTTGCTGTCGGCAATAGCCGATCAAGAGCCCTGGAGCTCGGAATTTGTCAACGTTTCACCTCGTCACTGGCGTTGGATTACTCAACTTAGAAAGATACAAAATTATGATATATTTATCATTAAGTATTTTCACGACGATTTATTCGTTGTGTAAGCAAATTTCAATATAAACTACATTTAATGTCAGTGCTTACATTATGACATACTATTTTCACGTGTTGTTCATTCATTAAACTTTCTCCGCTATTGACCTCCTTCTTCTTCAGGTATCAGCTCTGTTTGCAGGCACCGACCATCATGGTTTTCCAATATTTTGTTTCACCATGATGTTCTTTGCAAAGAGGTTACCTATAGTGGGTCGCAATTATCTTCTATATGGGCAGTGCTCTTAAAGAGCATGAATCTCAGCTATTGTACAAAAATCAGTATCATCCGACAAATATAAAACGAAGGGTTGACCAGTTTCTAAAATCCATCAGGCTGCTAAACCCTCCATCCATCACACGCCTGTCATGACTTCACGTACCCTGATCGGGGAGGGGAGCTAAGTGGGTACTCGACCTTGCCCAAGCTATTGACCTACTTTAGCTATTTACGGTATATCATAACCGCCAAAATCGTTTCGATATAGCTTGACTACAAAAATACATGACTACGAATACACCCACTATGGCATCATCTATTTCCAAGTAATTACACATATTTCTTGATAATAATCATTCATTACTATGCGCCCTTCTTCTCCCCTCATCTCTCTCTCTCTCCCTGATTTTCCTCTTCTTTCGTACTTTTCTCTACCGCTCCTTTATATTCCTGCTCTATCTCCCGTCACTCTATATCGCACCTCTTTCCCTATCCCGCCCTCTTCCCACTACTTCACTTATCAATCGCCTAGTAATTACTCCATAGTGTCACTAATAATCTCTTCCTCCTACTCTCTCCGTTTTAATAGATGAAGTCATTGTTTTTTGACATCTTAAAGAAAACCTATATTAATGAAAGTCTGGGAACAATTTAGTGGTTTTATTTATTTTCCATATTTTCCGCTATATGTGATTTGCGTCGTAGGACCCTGTTTAGGTGGTGGTCGACTAGCAAATCAACAACCAGCAGATGAAATGGGTCATACTGTAGGGTGGAAGTGACACACTCTCATTCTAACATTTAATAACAACTTTATTGGGTCGGCTTCGTTAGTACGTGAACAGTAAATAAATAAAGTTAGTATGTCCATAAGTATTGACGAAGACAAAAGTAGGGAAGAGAAGATAGTTCATAATATAGAATGTTTGCACACCGGCCACAGTGTCAGGACGCGTCCATGTGTGTATGTAAGTATGTGTGTGTGTGTGTGTTATATTAATTCCACGTGTATGAGGCAGTAGCCATTTTGGATCCTTGTCTTCTTGTCGAAACCGAAACCAGGGCCGCAAGCCCGGGAAGATTTCTGTTGTGAGAGAGAAAGAGAGAAAGAGAGAGAGAGAGAGAGAGAGAGAGAGAGAGAGAGAGACGTATTGAACTCAAGTGTTTATATAGTTATGCTAGTTCTCCGAGATTCGCCTAAGAGAAGGCAACTGATTGGTCAAGCTAAGGAAGATATAAATTGCTTGAAACCAATATGCGGGCAGCTAAGAAGTCATTGATATTCAAACAACATGGCGGCTGTGCGACGGCCTGTTGCTTGCTGCTACAATACGACCCGAAACACGCGCAGCGAATGATATAGAAAATAAATAAAGCAATTGAAACATTCGTGGCCTTCCATTTTCAAGTATACACCTTTTCTCTCTTTCTACACCCTCTGTCTTTCTCTCTGTCTCTCCCTTTTCCTCTTTTTTGACTTTCTCTCTCTGTATATCTACATCACATATAAAACTTATGACTTGGCCGTGTTTCTTTATGAGTTCGAAGAAGCTCGCCGTTCTATAATCAACTTTCAACGCCATAACAAATACAGTATCGCTTCGTCTGTTTACTTCTTACGTCTGTGTTTAGATTAGATTACCAATTATAAAAAGAGCGAACAACATTAAACAAAAATGTTGCTTCGTCTATTTAAAGATTTTCTTTAAAAATATCATGTGACCCCTGCTGTTCGTAACCTTTTCCAAAAGAATATTCTTTCTTTTCCATCCCTACATTTATACCAATAACTTGGCCCGATGAAGTGCGGCTGAAATATGTATGCAAATGTGTATTGAAACATGTATGCAAATGTGTACTTAAAAATGTTTGTATAAATAAAAAGGTTTTTAACCATATATATATATATATATATATATATATATATATATATATATATATATATATTTAAATTCCCGAAACAGTTTTTCATGGTAAACAACTGATGATCCCTTAAAATAGTGTTAGAAACTAACTAATATAATAACTGTAAAAAATAAATTGACTTACATGAGTGATTTTCCACTGGAAGACTTGAGACTATAAGTTTGTTTTTTTTGTTGTTTTTTTTTTTTTTTTTTTTATATAGTTTTAATGGTTGAGAAACTTCCGAGACTATATATATATATATATATATATTTATGTACGTATAACATAAATAAAAATATATATATTAACGTAAAATACGTCCTATGAAGTTAAGGGGGACTAATAATGAAATTTTCTGCATCTTAATCACTTAGGAAAGTGAGACAATCGAAATAATAGTAAGCAAAATAAAAAAGAACGTAGCGTTCGTTTGGTGATTGTAGCAATCACCAATAAAAATAATTACATAAAAATACATTAAATATCTAGGTGATCAAAATCGTGCATAGTACTAGACAGAGCGTCTTGTTTTAGTGATAGAACGCTGGACTATAGACATCAATATCGAAGGTTCGATCTCTGTCTAAGTTAGCCATGCTGATGACGGCTGTGAGCCAGAAACACGTGTCCATTGACTACATATATGTACGTATAAAATAAATAAAAATATATATATTAACGAAAAATACGTCCTATGAAGTTAAGGGCGACTAATAATGCAATTTTCTGCATCTTAATCACTTAGGAAAGTGAGACAATTGAAATAATAGTAAACAAAATAACAACAAACGCTACAATCACCAATAAAAATAATTACATAAAAATACATTATATATATATATATATATAATTTATTTTTATGTAATTATATATATATATATATATATATTTATATATATGCAAATCTTTCTCTTTGAGAGTAATATGTTCATCAATCATTTCTGACACTTTCTCATTGTCTTTCGTTATTCAATAATATTAATCATGAGTTCAGAGCTGAATTAAAAAAAGTGAATCATGAATCCTGGAACATGTCTCGACAAAATTAGCTACACGCCATCTATGAAGTCTAAAGATCGGATCACAACAACAGAAATGATGAGTGGATTAGATATCAAGATTCAGGTTCAATGACCTCTGCGTATCGAAATCTGCAAACATCTATTTGTCAATGTCTCATCTTATAATTTATATAAAGATAGCATGCAAAATACCTTAATACACACATCTAATATATAAAGTAGAGACGATTTTTCCCCTGTACCTTCTCGGAGAATAGGAAAATAACCACATGCATCACAGGCTACTAAACTCACCACTACATTACACTTATTCACTCGAGCGTGTTTTAGTAAATTTGTTATTATTTTTTTCTACCTAACACTAAATATTACATTTGGCCCACCATCAACGTCTCTCCGAAAAACAAACTCCATATAGGTGGTAGCAAAAACTTTTTTCCCTAACAATTCTATACTGTCACTCTACTCATCGACACCGGGAACTAATACACACAGTTTAATTTTCACAAAACACCGGTTCTTATTTATTACTTGCCTGGTATAAATTTAACACGCATGCCAATAATCAAGCTTATGTTAATTGGCCTATTTTGAGATGTGTGTTTATCCCGTAACCGTGGCGCTGTCGGTAAGAAGGCAGGTTTCATGATCGCCAGTTTTAGCGTTCGATCCCATTCTATTCTACCAGTTTTTTCTTTTTTTTTTTAAATATAAAACATTATCCAACACGGTAGACGGGGCAGAAAAAAGCATAGGCCGTTACTTTTTTTTATTCGACGTCATGCAATAGGTACTACTTTCTCCCGTGCAACGCCGGGCAACGCCGGGCAACGGGTTCCGCTAGTTATATATATATATATATATATATATATATATATATATATATATATATATATATATATATGTTAATCTGAATAAATGTATAAATTTGAAAAGCCAGAAACAACGCAAAAATATGTTAATACTTAAAAATAGTAACTGTTCGATTGGAAAACAATTCTCATCAGACATAGTAACATTTTGAGTTTATTTTAGTTTTTCTTCTCTTCTTTTTCTGTGCTGTTGTTATGTGCTCTCCACATTGTGCTGAAGAGCTGTCAAAGTTCGTGTGATCTTAACAGCGAGAATTTTAAAATGTTTTATCAGGGGGATGTTACGCGTTGGCGCGCGTTAATATGAATATATATTTCTTCACGCTTAGAAGCGTCGTGTTAATCTGACTAAATTTATAAGTTGGAAAAGCGAGTTTTTTTTAAAAAAAACCTTTATTTATTTAAAAATACTTAAAAATACTTAATTTTCGATTGCAAAGCAATCCTCATCAGACATAGAAACATTTTTATTTTTTAAATTTTTTATTTCTCTTCTTTTTTGCTGTTGTTATGTGCTCTCAAGATTGTGCTGGAGAGGTGTAAAGTCTTCTGACAATCGATATCGGCCCCATACCCATCCCGTAATCTATTGATTACGGAGGGTCCCTCGCCCCAGTTTCACTGCGTAAATTTCCCGGAGTGACCTTCACGAGGAGTCCCATTGTCTCATAACGGCCTGACTGTTTGCCTTACGTGTCCCTGCACGCCCTCCTCAGATCATTAATATCCACCCGCACATGCTATTCTAATGCAGCAATATATAACTGATTTAAAATTAGTCTTTCTCATACGTAATACATGGATATTAAGTGAAAAAACCCCAGAAACCCTCTTTTTATAATGTATTGTTATATGGTCAGCCTACGAGGTTTTACATAAGGTAGCTCTCTGTACACAATTACTACATCTGGACCCTACGTTCTAAACACCCCACCACCCCAGGCCTGAACTTCCGCAAAACATCATACTTTTATCTTACTCTCAACCTCTTTTATCAGAGGAAGCACCAACTCCGAACTCTACAGAATTGATCCACCCCATGGCTCTAACTACCTGGCAAAAAGTAAAAAGCTGTTTCCTACACCTACACAGGTACACATTGCATCATGAAACCCGGTCCACATCCTACTCTATGCCATCTAGAGTTACATTAATACGGTACTTTCATTTATTCTGACCCCATCCCTGAATCATTTTACCTCGACGCAAACACCGAGGGACTCTGCGCCTCATCTAACTCTGAACCCATGTGATGTGGAGGCTGTATTCACGTAGCAGACAATAGGCACCAGTTAGACATAATCATACCCTGCCTATTATTCTATCTACGCGGTGGGAGAGGAAAGTCTTCCACAGCACAGAGGTTAGTCAGCATCCGAAGCTATATATGAGACCACATTTCACAACTCAATTCTAAAATTAACTCACACCCATCGGCTATGTAACTGCGGTATTTCTGAAGACCAATTGATTCACAAAATAACTATGACCGTTTGTCATCTCACATCACGCCCTCTTCTCCGGATGTGGAGAAAGCTCTCGCTTCTCCTTTAAGTCGACAGCCGTGACCAAAACCCCAGTTTGGGCTTCATTCAGGCTGGACTTCGAATATCCTATTTGCCTTCACTCGAGCTGCTCATCCGATAGACATTGCGAGACTTCTAGAAAAATTTCCCCAGCGTCAGGGTTCTCATGAATCTCAATTTGACCTCAACGAAAACTCCATCCGCGTTCTGAAAAAATAAAGTCCCGCCCTCCCAAAATCGCATCTTACTCTTGGCACCTTGCAACTTAAATTTACAACTCGTCCAACCACAATTTTAATACTCAATGAATCCTAATTAAACTTAATTTCTTTTTCAAATAATTATTAAAACAAACTAAATTCCTGGTTAAATAATAAACAAGAAACCCTCTCTCTTTTTGGTCCCAATTACGACAAATACCAATATTACCGAACAAATAAGTGAACCCCTGGATTCACACACAAATAATTACAAAATTACAAGAAAAGTGTTCTTTTTAAGAAAGCTAAAAAGTTTAACAAGTTTTTCCTTTCAACAGCACGTGTGTTGGTAAAACAGGTTCGCATAGAAATAAAAAGAAATCATGATCATACACTGACTACCCTTCTAAAACTCCCAACTTCTCTCAACATAGCGCAAAGTCCACACGGCCGTATCGACCCCTCCTCACAAAAAAGGAAGGAGACACCATTCGCTGCTCACTTATTGTTACTTCCTCGTTTTCCTTTCTCATGTCTCTCTCTATCTTTCATCTATTTTTATACATACATAGCGATGTTTCACAGTAGCCCATGTCCTTTTTTATGCAATCATTCCTAATACAAAGAGAGACACGATTAATAAAATCAAAATACAATACAAACATTTTTCTCTAAAAAAATTCCACTCCGTCAGTTTTCCATCGTTTTCTACTTCTTTTTGCGTCATGCTGTCTGACGTCATCCACAAGTCGTTTTTATATCCACTTGGCCCTATCCCCTTTCTATTCGTCACCCACACACACACATCACTCCCTCCGGAAACATGGCTCATGGAATGTGAGGACTAAAGGACACGATAAGAGAAGCGAATTCTTCCCGTTATGAATTATAAATGTAGAAACGAGTATGATGTTAATTTAATGATGTGGATATATGTATGTGCGTCAGAAACTGATTCATTCTGTATGATTTAAGTGCCACTCATTATTCGTTCTACTGTGCCATTATGAAGTGTTTATGTTAACGTCCGCTTCAACAATTCAAACTTAAGCAATACACACAGATACAAATTGAAATATCCTCGGAGAAACACAATACGATTTAGAGCGATTCATTTAAATTAAAATAAACAAGGTCATAACACTATGAAAGAAGCGCACAGAAAATTAATGAATAATCCGATTGAAAAAAAAAGAAGTTAATTAAGACCGATAATCTACAATAATAAAAATCAACGTACGTGTTTCCGGCTGGCGTAAATACTTAAACATTCAAATTTAATCTTTATGTGCACAGATGAAAAGGAGTAATCGTAATGATTGGTGATTGATGACCATTTAAATATTTTTTAAAAGATCAAAAAATGTCTGACAGAAAACAAGTTACAATTTCAAAATGTTAAATTGCTAGTTACTTCACAAGAATATAATCTAAATTTCAAGTCTGAAATCTCAAAGATGTCATTGCCAGATTCCAAGCTACGATGTCTGCCTTTGTATACGCTAATAGTCTTCAGACACAACGCAGAAATCAATAATGACGCTACATTCGTTTAGATTCTGGCCTCGATAACATAAATTAAATTCAATCAATAATTAAAGTGTGAAAAATAAGTAATTCATGGATATTAAATATACTTTCGTCTTTTGAATGGCCAAACCTCTTTTTTCTTGCTTTTGTTTTTCCCTTTTTATTTTCTCATTATTTCTGTTTTTATTTCATATTTTAAATTGCTCTTCGTCTGATGCTTTTTCTCTTTTCCTATTATTTATATGCTTGTCTGAAATCAACTATATATGAACTAATGAAACGATATTCACCCTAGGCGGGGTTAATATCAAGTTAACAAACGGTCTGGAGTCGC
This sequence comes from Sepiola atlantica, assembly GCA_963556195.1. NCBI lineage: Eukaryota > Metazoa > Mollusca > Cephalopoda > Sepiida > Sepiolidae > Sepiola > Sepiola atlantica. The sequence goes on along the minus strand of OY744527.1, from coordinate 40,898,621 downwards.
ATGTATATCTTGGTCAGGAGAGATGGCGTGGTTAGGGGTTTGCAGTTCTTGCATGGAGATGCCCACGCCCTCCTACCTAAAGCGCCTGTTATTCTCAAATGGTAACCCATCTGATACTGACGAAGCTCTACGTTGCTTAACGTCGGTGATCTAACGAGAACCGGTGCATCCACAGGGATTATGTATATATAATTATATACATATATATCTAAGATGATAATACATGTTTTACCTAAGTTCCACTATGTGCGTATGACTAAGGGGGGTAAGTATCAGCAAATTATAACATGATCCATATATATTTATATATATATATATATGTATATATATATATATATATATGTTATCATATATATATATATATGTCATCATATATATATATATATATGTTATCATATATATATATATATATATATATATATATATATATATGTCATCATATATATATTTATATATATATATATACATGTTATAGTGTTACCATATATATATATACAGGGTGTTTCAAAAGTCTTGGGAACATTACAAATGCGTATATCTCATGAACTATTCCAGGTAGAAAAATGAAACTGGTGCCATTTTAAAGCTTGCTTAATCAAGTATTTGGTCATACTAATGATTTTCGTGTTATCTTTCCAGGTGCAGTAATGGCGTTCTCTAAACAAGACAAGGCATTTTGCGTCCTCCAATTTGCAAAGACTGAATCGTGGACATGTGTTCAGCGTGCATTTCGCAGGAAATTTAAAAAAGAAGCCCCTGAAAGGAAATCCATTGTCAGATGGCATGCTAAATTTGTGAAAGATGGGTGTTTGTGCCCAAGTAAGCGAACAGGTCGCCCTTCAACTTCAGAAGATGCAGTTGAGCAAGTTCGGACAGCCTTTCAGCGGAGCCCCCGTAAATCAGTGAGAAGAGCCAGCAGGGAACTTCAGCTTGCTCCAGCAACTGTCTGGAGTGTCTTAAGGAAACGACTGCAAATGGTACCTTACAAGCTCAAGTTGGTCCAAAAGTTGAAGGACACTGATAAGCCACTTCGCCGTGACTTTTGCATTGCAATGCAAGAGAAGTTGGAAGATAACGGCTTTGATGACCGGCTTGTTTTAAGCGATGAGGCGGCCTTCCATCTGAATGGCAAAGTTAACAAGCATAACACTCGCATATGGGGTACTGAGAATCCTCATGAACTTCTTGAGCACGAGCGAGATTCACCAAAAGTGAACGTGTTTTGTGCAATTTCCAAGAAAGGTGTCTATGGACCGTTCTTCATTGAAGAGGCAACTATCACTGGTGAATCCTATCTCAACATGCTGGAAGACTGGTTAATGGCTCAGTTGGAACAAGCAGAATCTTATGACTTCATTTTTCAACAAGATGGTGCACCACCACACTGGAGTCTTAGAGTAAGGCAGTTTCTTAACACAAGGCTGCCTGGTAGATGGATTGGGAGATCTGGGCGAGGTGATGACGTTCTCATGCCCTGGCCTCCTAGGTCTCCAGATCTTACCCCGTGTGACTTTTTCCTTTGGGGCTTTGTCAAGCAACAAGTCTATGTGCCGCCCCTTCCAAGAGATATTGACGAACTAAAGGCTCGAGTAACGGCAGTTGTGGGAACCATTGACGTCAAGATGCTAGAACGCGTTTGGCAGAGAAATGGACTATCGACTAGATGTCTGCCGTGTGACGAATGGTGCTCATATTGAGCAACTTTGAAGATTCCCCACAAAACTTGAAACTTTAACCTTTCCAACGGTACCAATTTCATTTTTCAACTCCTAATAGTTTTTGAGTTATTAAAAATCGTTATGTTCCCAAGACTTTTGAAACACCCTGTATAATGTTATCATATATATAATGTTATCATATATATATGTTATCATATATATTTATATATATATATATATGTGATAGTGTTACCATATATATATATATATATATAATGTTATCATATATATATATCATGTGATTACATAACACGCCTGTTTTAAGCACTCGCTACAATATAAGGCACTAAAAAGAATGGTTAAATATTTTGCGCATGTCAACGTTTCAGATTTGATGAATTCCATCCATTTATTAATACATGATACAAGTATGTACTTTTTCGTTTGGACTAATTATGAAAAAGTTTACCTGAGCCAATGCTGTACGTACTAATATTGAGGATCGTTCACACATATTAATCCACGTTATTACATTAACAAACTGTATACATATATATATATATATATATATATATATATATATGCATATGCAATCTAGGTAAAGTAAACATCTACAAGATAAAAATCCAAAGAAGTTCAACCGGTCTTATAAAGAGTGCTTAATATCAAATAGAGATTTTCTATGAAATTATTTTTTATTCATACCGACATATACATAACCCGCGACACTGCGATGTAATAATAATAATAATAAATATTTCTTTAAAGAATATTGTATCGCCCCCTTAAAAATAAGAATTGTGGCCTCTAGGATAATTTATAATAAGCAGTCACGCTAGGCGTAAAGTGATGTTCCGGCCTCTGTCGTAGAACACTATATGTCTAAAGTTACTGTATTTGCCCGCTTTCGATATTATATAGAGTTTAAATTTTCTTTATTCCCGTGGTAATTTGTGTTGGCCGGGGGTTGAATATCAGGCTGTAGAGTCAAAGGTGACTTTGCAACGAGGTTCGAATCCTCCGATCGGCAGTGATTATCATCTCCCACACTTAAGATTGCATAAGCATGAAACACCGCTGTCTGTCGGCATTAAATATAAATAGTTATATGAAAAATATTGTGTATATATATATATATATATATATATATATATATATATATATATATACATCAAGGGTGAAAGATTGACTTTATGATATAGATTATGTCTATCAGATTTATTGTTGTCACTTGAGTACTAATACTATTAATCTGTTTCAACTTCTCTCCAGTTATGTGTAGGAAACTAAGATTCTGATTCGGGCAATGTAAATGATCTACGAAACGATATTCAAACATAAGTTGTCTGTTATATTTAACAATACTTGTTTATATATATATATATATATATATATATATATATATATATATATATATATATATATATATATATAGTACAAATGAATCCTGACCTTTCTTTTTCTTTATTTTTGGTATTAGAGATCCTACGAGATGTCCATTCCTCATTTTTATTTTGCCCGTTCCCTGCCGCATCAAAAATGGTACCTATCTTGGAGGACACCATACGATCCATGCCCCTGAATCCCATCCAGCTTCATTTTTATTTATCCCCCTATAATCCCCTGTTTTCAACCCAGAACATGTCTTGCTTGTTTCCGGCTTTTGAAACAATCCGGAAAACAGTGAGCAGCTCATATCTAGATAGATTAAGGGTCCTACTAACAATCACACTTAGAATTTTATTTTTCAGTAATCTGTGTTTTTTAGTACCAATCGATGAATTTGTACACATATTTTTGTAAATAAAAAATGTCAAACCATTGGAGATAATGTTAAGTAGATCTTGCTCATAGAGTGAATGTGGTATTTTCGTAATTAAAACTGTTTAGAGAAAACACCAAGAGGACGACACCGACCCACATCTCACTGATCCAATTTTGGACCTGTTCCATATCTTATTTTATAAAGTAAATTTACAATACTATGAACTTTTTTGTAAACATTTAAAGACAAATTAAATCCTTGTGACACCGCTTTTGTCACAAATTTGGAATCATACATCACGTATGATTTTCCTCAGATGTTGGAAGTGGGGGCCAAGATCCCGGCGCGAATACAAAACCATGATTTATTATCGAAGATGATCTGGTCTCAACTGATTCATATTAAACGATTTCGTGTTTGTTTAAATTTTAGTAGTGGCTATGAAATAGGTATTCTACTGCCATATCCAAACTGACTTTTATTCGAAATTGTTGTCGACTGATAAATGGCTACGCTAGTACCATTTTAGGTATTGTAAATTTTACCAAAATTGGAAAATCGATTGATAACAAAGTTCCTATTCAGCTGACATTTATCTCTAGCTGTTGACGGGCTTGTGACCACATTTATTCGGGGATAAACAAGTTCGTGTCTGAAGATTGATGGCATATAAAATAATGACATTCCCATCTTTCACTTCTCTTGGAACAGAACATCCCCCCCCACATACATATATATATATATATATATATATATATATATATATATATATATATATATATATATATATATATATATATATGAAGCCCTCCCTGCAGTATAGAGAGACTATGGACACCCCTGTAAGGGGCTGGCTGCGCGTGTAATTGTGAAGCAAGTGTTGCGCAATCACTAACAAAACCTCTCCTGAGTCGGCACTGCTTGATTCCAATGGCAAGCAATTACGACTGGAAACAGTGCCGAGATAATATATATATATATATATATATATATATATATATATATATATATATAAAGAAAGGCCGTTAAATAACTATAACTTTCGTTATATACAAAGAGATTTTATAAAACTGATATTTTATAAAAAAATGAAATTTCACAAATTTTCAGGATACAAGTAAATACTCACTAATTAACAATTAAAGTATAAACATAGCTCACATATCATAATTGAGTAGAATATAAAATGTATGACATAATAATTATTTCGTAATGACTATGCTCCGAAATATCTTTGAGCCAATATTGTGGTGTCGAATAATTGTGTCATAAATGTTGTATTCTACTGAATTATAATATATATGTATATAATATATATATATATATATATATATATATATATATATATATATAGTAAAATTTATAAACCCAAATATGATACAATTTTAAATTAATAAAATCATTTATTTATATTTTTAGGCTACAGCTTTCGATTAATACATCATTTTCAAAATAAGAGTTTTTCTTTCGTTATTGTTCTTCATTTTTGTTGGTATTAACCCCAGGAGAGGGGCGAATCAACCGTAGATTTAGAACAGCACGTAACGTTGTTAAATACAACAATTTCAAGAGAAGTAAAGTCCGGTCGATGTGCTGCGCAAGTTTGGCGCTTTTTGAATAAGGAAATAGATCACATCTTTGAAGCATCTATGTATATGAATATTTTATATTTAAATTTTGAAAACCAAAACATGATGTAATTTTTTAATGAATAAAATCATTTATTTATTCTATTTTAAGCGACGACTTTCGATGAATATTACATTATCAGAGCCATACTTTTTTTTCTTCTTCATCCTTGTTGGTATTAAACTCAATGGAGGTGAATCAACTGTAGAGTTAAGACATACACACACACACACACACACATATATATATATATATATATATATATATATATATATATATATATGATAAAGAATTGAAAAAATGTTCCGACGTAATCGGAAATTGAAAAAGGAAAGCCAAAAAATATTATTTATGAATTCATCAACGTTTGTTTCAAACATTTGGCACTTGTGTTTTGTTTTTCCTCAGACAATCATTCTGAGAAAGTCTTGAAATAAAGGCGAAACGTTGATGAATACATAAATAACATTTTTTGGTTTTCCTTTTTGAATATATATATATATATATATATATATATATATATATATATATATATATATATACAACAAACCACCTATCTGTGATAAAAGGACAGCCCTCTAAGTTAGATTCTCTACTAACATTGTCTAAAATACCCCACACCCTCGCACCCAAGGAAATAAAAATGCAACAAATGCAGATGCCAAATATGCCACTGCATCACCACCAACGACACATGCGCACCTCCAGGCATCAACATCCAACTTAATCCCCTCTCTAACCTGTCATAGCCCCAACGTAGTATACCTGATATACTGCACCAGATGCACAAAATGCAAGTATGTTGGGGAAACAAGCCTGGAGTTCCGCACACGCCTCCACAACATCAAACAAACGATTAGGGGAAAATCCACACGATACCCAGTAGCCGTGCATTTCAATCTCCCAAACCACTCCACAGACGACATGAAATGCATCCTCATGGCCTCAAAATTCATGTCACTACAACACAGACGAAAATATGAGACAAAACTCATTCTGAAACTAAACACGAATACCTCAGGACTAAATATAGACCTGGGACTTCTCAATAGTTATTCCTTTCTACAAACATACTAACTGACCGACAACATTTTCCAACAGGCGAAGCACAAGTGTGTGTGTGTTACGGTTGGATGCTAACATCTTCCCACTTTAAGAGTCCCAATACCCACTTTTTGTTTGTTGTTTTTTTTATTATTTTTCATACTAGCTAGGTCCACCAGTAAATTGTATTCATTCATCTGTCTATCCCCCTCTCTCTCTCTCTCTCGCTCTCGGTTTCCTTCTCTCCATATATATGTGTGTGCGTATGCCCTTGTGGGTGTATGTATGTGTACGTATATATCTATACACATGTATCTGCCTATGTCTCTCTTTCTCTATATGATTGTGCGGTATGTGTGGGTACGGATGTATGGGTGTGTATGTGTGTGTGTGCATATCTATATGTGTATGCATGGGTGTGTATATGTGTGTGATCATATCTATATGTGTATGCATGTGTGTGGGTTTGTATGCGAATATATGCATGTACACATCTCCACAGTATTTTAATGTGTAATTTTTCTAAGTTCACTACTCCCCGTGGACTAAAAAACTTCACCCCCACTCTGAACTTTCCATGACTCCAGCCAATTAGCCTATCGACCCCTATCTCCCCTCCTCTCTCTCCTACTTCATGTGTATATGAATGTATGTATGTGTGTGCGCGGGTGTATAGGTAAGCTGACATACGTAGGTGAATGTGCTGATGTGTCTGTGTGTGGGCGTGGGTATGTATAAACACAGGTTCAGATGTGTATCTATCAATATATTCATTTATTTACATTTATTAATATCTGGGTACATTTGAATCATTTTTATGACCACTTTACTCTTGCCTTTCAGCTATTAGGGACGAACTCGAGTATTTTCACTATTCTACTGGCCTTCCCGACCCCTTTTTTCTCATTCTATCACCATCCACCTCCCACCGAAAACACAATCCCACATTACACTGACGCGGTCGAAAATTTTGTACTCCTTTTAAGAAAAAAAAATTCAAATATATAGCTTTCACATTGATTTTTATACATAAATACACACACATATATACACATATATATATATATATATATATATATATATATATGTGTGTGTGTGTGTGTTAGTGTGTGCATGTTTGTGCACGCGATCCTTGAAGTAAATTGTAAGTTATTTTGTATTTTAGTATTCACCATGCAGCGGAAATTATTCGATTTCCTCATATTGAATCACAATTCTTGCAATTCCCATTTCATTTGATAGAAGCAGAAACTTACGATCGCACGCACACGCCCTCGGATGTTAATGCCTATACCTAGAGACACATACGCACGCAAGCGCCAAGCATTCGAGGCAGTGCATCGATATGCCAATGCAGTGTTATCTATGTGTACTTTTATAATTCTCATGTCTCTGTCGATCGAGCAGAGGATGCAATTGAAACACCACCTATATCTAGATACATAAGTAGGGCATATACTTGAGGCATATAATCACATGAGGTAAGCAACTGCCTGTCACCATGCGCTGCTGCTCACATGTATACAAACTTAAATGTACCTAGACTTAACCACAGAGATTGTATACTCCTCACTATAAATATGGCAATTAATACTATTATATTTAACTAGATTTATACAGAGAAATTAGGCATTTGTATATATTTATATATATACTTATGTAAGGTACCATTCCTAACTAATTATCAGGTAATTATACATTTTTGAAAAAAAAACAGCGATGTGTAAGCGTTGGTAATGTGAGCTATATTTTGTTTAATATAGTTTTATGAAAAAAAGCCAAAATAATCTAGAAAGCCAATCATGAAAATTCAGATATTTCCGATTTTTATGAAATTTCAACTATCGGTATTACATAAGAATTAATAAATTTCCCCGTAATTTTTTTTTTTTGGGGGGGTGTTATAAAGTGTTGTTTGGAGAGATTAATATTGAGCCAAACTCCCATTTGAAATTTCAAATATTTCCGATTTAAATGGAATTTGAGCCGTAGTTATTAGACCACAATTATTAAAAAATCCATGAGTTTTAATTCTTCATAAAACCTCTTCAATATAGCATTACATTTACATTTGAATGCTTTTCTTTCTTTCTCTGGAACGTATCGTACGACTCTGGTGAGATAATGTGCCCACATGACACATCCTATTGCCTAGAATACATATTCCATAATTCACAATTATGAGTTCAATCGTTTAGGATAACTTACTATTATTGACGTTGACGCGCGCATATCGATCTTTTTAAAAATGCATTACTTAATATAACACAAAATTTGATGAACGACAATTGTTTTCTCTATTTAATTTTTTGTACCTAACCTCATTTCAAAGCTTTTAAAAGCGAGTTTGGTTGGGCCCCCTATCTAAATGGTAAAGTTTACAAAATATAAGGTACCAATGTCAGTCACCCGGTTGCCGAGAATATATATTTCATAATTCATAATGATCGCTTCATAAAATAAAGTAATAAATAACAATTGTGTATATATGTACTCTTAAATTTTTACATTTACAAAAAAAATCTGCCCATGTACCTCACTGTATTTTGTAGAAAATATTCTGAAATTCATTATCCGGTACACACACACGCACAGACATATATATATATATATATATATATATATATATATATATATATATATATATTTCTACACTGATGATTCCACAAGGATGAAACGTATGCCTATAATATTGAAATATTTATTTTAAAAATAATTTCTTGTCGCTCTTCAAAACTGGGCGCTTCATGAGTATATAAATGAAGCCGAAAATAGCTATCATGCATGTTTCTTACTGTTTAACACTGTTATGACGGCCGACTATAGCTGTCCGCTTTCCTTGACATATATAGAGTTTATGTCTCATCTCGTCTATAGCCATTTCCGGTACCTTCATTGGCTAGAGAACTCGAAATTGGAGTTAATAATAACTCTTCTTCAGGGGTTCCAACTGTGCCACAGGCGTCAATGGTAATTTCTACACTGATGATTCCGCCAAGATGAAACGTATACGTATGTAGATAATATTTAAATATTAATTATTAAAATAATTATATATATATATATATATATATATATATATATATATATATATATATATATATATATATATATATATATATATGAGAATGGAAGGATGAGAGTAATCCGACGTAATGGGAAGTGAAAACGAAAGAAAAATAATTTAAACAAAAATGTCATGCAAGTACATCGAAATTTTGGGCTGACATGACGGGTTGATAAAGGAAAGTGGTAGCCGTAGCTACTGTGAGCGCTGGAGGAGAGTCCAGGCTGCGAGAGGTCAGCGCTCACAGTAGCAACGGCTACTACTTTTCCTTATCAACCCATCATGTCAACCCAACATTTCGATGTACTTGCATGACATGTTTCTTCAAATTATCATCTTGAGGAAGTCTTACAATAAAGACGAAACGTTAATGAATATATAAAAAATATCTCTTGTTTTTTTCCTTTTTCACTTCCCACACACATATATATATATATATTCACTATATATATATATTCACTTCCCATATATATATATATATATATATATATATATATATATATATATATATATATATATATATATATATATATATATATATATATATATATATATATATATATATATATATATATATATATATATATATATATATATATATATATATATATATATATATATATATATATATATATATATATATATATATATATATATATATATATATATATATATATATATATATATATATATATATATATATATATATATATATATATATATATATATATATATATATATATATATATATATATATATATATATATATATATATATATATATATATATATATATATATATATATATATATATATATATATATATATATATATATATATATATATATATATATATATATATATATATATATATATATATATATATATATATATATATATATATATATATATATATATATATATATATATATATATATATATATATATATATATATATATATATATATATATATATATATATATATATATATATATATAAGCTGTTCAGAACTGGCCTAGCGGTTAGCGACGCTGGACTGTAGGTTGAAAAATACTTGTAGTCCAGGGTTTCGAATCGTGTGACCGGTGGTGAATAGTCGTACTTCTATGCTGATGAGTCTTGATTGAAAAGAAACGAAACGTATACGTCCATAGATAAAAATATAAACAATAACAAATATATATATATATACACTTACTTTATTTGATAAATATATATATATATATACACTTACTTGATATATATATATATATATATATATATATATATATAGATTACAAATAAATGGCTTTTGAATGCAATACTTATTGTGTATTATGTTTTACTTTAATCTAACATTTCTTAGAAAATTACCAGAATTGTGTTATTTTATTTAGGAAAAAAAAGAAAACTTTTTTTTAACGACCGTATTATATTTGTATTGGTTGTTATTAAATTCAAATTCTAGCGTTGAACAAAGTCTGCTAGTATTTTAAAGAGACATTCGTTCATTTAAAAGCAACGATTGTCAGTTGTCTGCTGCTGCAATATGATTGGCTGAGTGTTTCGGCACATTCTGGCGGTTTACGTATCCTGCCGGAATATGCCTACAAAATGTCGGTTGTAGTACGGTCCGTAAACTGCAGAAGCATCGGAAATTACTGCTTTACGCTAATGGGAAACCGTTATTTCATCTACTAGCGAGAACAACCTATACATAGGGGGCAAATGTGTTATACGTATAGACATCTGCATACAGCTGTTTCGTTGTGTGTGTGTTTGTGTGTATTTGTGTATACAAAGCAAGCGATTATTTGTGTTAGTGTGTTTGTTAGAGAAACAGGGGAGACAGCAGAGTGTAAGGGAGATAAAGAGAGAGAGAGAGTAAACAGAGAAAGAGATAGAGACAGACAAAGAGAGGGCAGAGAATAGAGAGGGAGAGAGACAGACAAAGAAAGAGAGAGATAAAAAGAGAAATAAAACAGAGAAAGTGACAGACAAAGAGGACAGCGATAAAGCGAGAACCAGACACACAAATAAAGGGTGAGAGAAAGAGAGAAAGCGAGAGAGAGAGAGAGAGCAAGAGAGAGAGAGCATGAGAGCAAGAGAGAGAGAGAGAGTAAGAGAGAGAGATTAAAGGTCACTTAGTTGTGATCAATCTGTTATGTGTAAGAGTGTCCTCACTTCCGCGTCGACGGAGTTTTGAATTTTTATTCCGCTCTTCTCTTTTGCTCCCCTAAGTGTGTCGGATTATTCGGTTCACTTCAAGTCTAACACAAGACTATCTGAATACAACCATTGAGAATAGAAACGAGTACAAACCTCGTAGACCCGACATTCATCACCTCCACACTTTCGTGGTTAGTAGAAATGGTCACCCAACGTTGCGAAGGGGGAATCAATAACGCCATATATAACAGCGTGGTTAGAAATGTATTCGTGAATAATGTTTTTTTCTTAATTCATGTATTCCTTTGTTTCATTTTATTACTAGCGGGAATTAAGGAGAATATCTGTGTACTTCCGCTCCCAGCCCTGAACCCCATATTACCATTTTCTGAAAGTTTTACTTTTACAGTTGTAATTAATTTGTTCATTATGGCATGCATACACATTTTTTTCTGCAGATTTTGACTACCATGTTTTCTTGATTAAATAAATACAAGTTTATTTCAATAAGTCCTCATTTATTTGCCTCCACACGAGGGCAACGCTTTTCGTTTTTTTCATTAAAACTTAGACGTTGCGGAATGACGTCATAATGAACATGGCGTTTTCTTAGAATGAGTTAAAAGTAACATATACATTCGATAATACCGGGTGTGGTATTCATCCGGGACAATCATCCGGCTCCCATCGAAAGTGGAAGTTTCTAGGGAATATCAAATTTACAGTTTTTTTTTGCTTGATTAGACTTTTTTTCAATTTTCCAAATAATCTATTTAGTATTTCGGTGGCCAAATTAGTGTGTGTAAGTTCTGTGGTGTTCTATTTTCCTTCCGTTTTCGCGAGTACTTTCGATTTGATTTATCGAATCATCATCAGGCGGTGGGAGTCCCGCTGTCTTTAT